>CM077193.1:1217002-1727002 GCA_039654625.1 Rhinogobio ventralis | reverse complement strand
TGGCGGCGTGCTTTACCCCACTGCATCCCACGCTTTGCATTGCTCTTGGTGATGTAAGGCTTGGATGAGCTGCTCGGCCATGGAAACCCATTCCATGAAGCTCTCTACGCACTGTTCTTGAGCTCATCTGAAGGCCACAGAAGTTTGGAGGTCTGGAGCTATTGACTCAGCAGAAAGTTGGCGACTTTTTAGATCGAGCAAAAATATAGCAGCTTTTGTAGTGACTTTGGGAATAGATTTCTAGAACCAGACTCTGCCAAAACCAGCAAATGTTATTCTATCAGGTAGGGGTGTGTGATTTATATCATCTACGATAATATCGTGATTTTTGTTTTATTGATGTGCAACGACATTATGTCCCCCACTTTACAAAACACATCTAGAGTGCACGCATACTCTACCTGATGTAGTCTAGTGGGTTAGACTAATGCACATTTAGGCTGCGTGTCCACCAAAGTATTTTTTTTAGCCAGCTGAAAATGCCTAGCTGTGGGCGCTTGAGAGCGTTTAGGCAGCGCAGCGACTTTTTGCTTACTATGATCTGGAATATCCGCAGAAGTCTTACTAGTACCTCATTTCACAGATAGTTGGTTTCTGTATATAACAATGCTGATACAATGTAAAGTATTTGCTCTGGCTCTTGTTTTAAATTATTTTGTTCCGTTATTATGCTTGTTGTTGTCATCTGTTGAGGTTGTACAAGCAGAATTTGACGGTTGGTCGGTGTTGTATTTGTCCCGCCTCTCCTCCAGTGTGATTGGACGGCTGGGTTAAAAGTGACAGTGATGAGTGCTGCGTTTTTCTCAGAGTTGAACATTCTTCAACTCTCGGTGACTGGTAAAAAATGCAGAGCGCTTGAGTGTGAAATAGACCCTCAGCACCTTGTTATGCTCATGGCGTTTTAAATGCGCTGCGCTCCAATTGAAAACAATTGGAAAAATATGCTTTGGTGGACACACGGCCTTACTGTAAACATTAAATATAGATTAATCCTTATTAAAGCTACTTAAGTTACTCAGTCAAGATCAGTGAGTGAATTTGCCTTTGTCATTTGTTGTTTGATTATCATTAATGACGGACTGAAGCAGGAATATTAGGCTGCTGTCACTTTAAGAGCTAATGCACAGATCCAATACACTGCTACACATGCGTTTACTTTCTCAACTGTGTACGTTTCCTTAAGACATCACCCACTGTGTTTACGTGAATACTCAAAAAAGGCATTTTGACATGTTTGTGTGCACGTGTTCAGGCGTGTATCCGAAGCCCATTTGCTTATCCCGTTCGACTCGGAGGTTTACAGAAAGCCACATGGGGAACAGCGTCTCTTTTGCGGCTTAATGCACAATTTTAACACATCCCGCAGTTTAGCAACAGTAGACTGCATTTTACATCACTCACTTATTCGGCTGATTTGGATGTTAAGTAGGTCTTTCAGGGAGGAACAAAAGTGAAGTCACAATAATCGTTTTACCTTGATTATCTTGTTTTCATAAACACACACTACAGTGTAAGAGAGTTTCTCATGCTTTGCATGCAATGGTGGATCCGCTACTTTTCTTCTTCTTCTATCCTTCCGAGTGTATGTCCTGTAAATTTCGCGACTCAGTGCTGCCCTCTGGCGTCTGATAGAGTTTAGAAAAGCAATAATACGGCACACGTGGGGTTGAGTGTACTTTGAAATCTGCACGGACACGACTGTGCACGAGACGGAGCGGAATGTGGAAAATAAAGTATAGCCGGCCCTTAACAGATCGTAGTTGATTCGTTATCTGTACAGACGAGGCCCCAAGGTCTAGCACACATGTGATTCGCAGATTAGTTGCAAAGTTTAACCATCTTGGGGTTAAAGTTTATCATTTGCACGTCTTTGCAAATTTTTAAATCATGATCTGCATTGTTTTATAATGTTTCCTGTGGTGCACTTATAATGCTAGTATGATTTTTACATCAAAAATTGTCATAATTTAGAAATAAAAGGCATTTTAGCCTCAGATTTGAATGCTCTGTTTGAAGGGGCGTGTCTGCTGTGAGACTTCAGTGTAAACGCCCACTGCTATGATTGGCTGCTGTGAGGCTTCAGTGTAGACGCCCATTGCTGTGATTGGCTGCTGTGAGGCTTCAGTGTAAACGCCCACTGCTGTGATTGGCTGCTGTGAGGCTTCAGTGTAAACGCCCACTTCTGTGATTGGCTGCTGTGAAGCTTCAGTGTAAACGCCCACTGCTGTGATTGGCTGCTGTGAGACGTCAGTGTAAACGCCCACTGCTGTGATTGGCTGCTGTGAGGCTTCAGTGTAAACGCCCACTGCTGTGATTGGCTGCTGTGAGGCTTCAGTGTAAACGCCCACTGCTATGATTGGCTGCTGTGAGGCTTCAGTGTAGACGCCCATTGCTGTGATTGGCTGCTGTGAGGCTTCAGTGTAAACGCCCACTGCTGTGATTGGCTGCTGTGAGGCTTCAGTGTAAACGCCCACTTCTGTGATTGGCTGCTGTGAAGCTTCAGTGTAAACGCCCACTGCTGTGATTGGCTGCTGTGAGACGTCAGTGTAAACGCCCACTGCTGTGATTGGCTGCTGTGAGGCTTCAGTGTAAACGCCCACTGCTGTGATTGGCTGCTGTGAGGCTTCAGTGTAAACGCCCACTGCTGTGATTGGCTGCTGTGAGGCTTCAGTGTAAACGCCCACTGCTGTGATTGGCTGCTGTGAGGCTTCAGTGTAAACGCCCACTGCTGTGATTGGCTGCTGTGAGACTTCAGTGTAAACGTCCACTGCTGTGATTGGCTGCTGTGAAGCTTCAGTGTAAACGCCCACTGCTGTGATTGGCTGCTGTGAGGCTTCAGTGTAAACGCCCACTGCTGTGATTAGCTGCTGTGAGGCTTCAGTGTAAACGGTCAGATCTATAGCATTATATTCAGATCTATGGCATTATATTCAGATCTATAGCATTCAGATGGTGGCATGAAAGGTTGCAGTGATGAGCATTGTAGCCGATCACAGACATGTTGAGCTCATGAATGCAGTGATCTTGTGATTTCTGCACACTAACGAATGCTTGCATCATAACTAACAGTGCAAACACAATGTAAATAAGAGATTGGTTGATTATAACGGGAGTTTTGGCGCGAGTCCAGAACTCAGTCACTGATAAACTCGTGCTGTTTGATTGACAGCTCCAGCGATTGTAAAGGTAACATTCTTTGATTGCTTTCTATATATCATTTAATCACATTTTAAATAACAGATTATTTTCATCAGGGCCGGCCCAAGCCTTTATGGGGCCCTAAGCAGAATTTTATTTGGGGGCCCCTCTGTCTCACCAATATGATTGGCTATTGTCAATTATTGATAATTCGCACACCCGTTATCAATTTTATTAGTTGTAGCTGTGTTGCTTACATCATGTCTGCATGTCATGTTTTTACACTTATACGGTTTTTAATTGTAACAGTAGCAAACCCACAAGAGTGGTCAGGTGTTAATGTGCACCTTAATATTCAAAGTCTTACAGTACTACAGTTCAGACTGGGATATGTACATTTTTTAAAAATTTGTTTTAAAAGAAGTCTCTTGTGCTGAATATGCTCACAATTTCCCCTCAGGATTCTTTGATGAATATAAGGTTCAAAAGAACAGCATTTATCTGAAAGGGAAAGCTTTCAAAGAATCCTAAAAAACTGTTTACACAACTGTTTTCAACACTGATAATAATCATAAATGTTTGTTGAGCAGCAAATCATCATATTAGAATGATTTCTGAAGGACCATGTGACACTGAAGACTGGAGAAAATTCAGCTTTGATCACAGGAATAAATTATTAATTACTATATATTCACATAGAGAACAGCTGATTTACATTGCAATAATATTTCACAATTTAACTTTTTTACTGCATTTTTAATCAAATAAATGCAGCCTGTACTCCGTCCAAAACATGCAACACATCAGATATAAGATATTTGCACTAAACCATATCACATTCTCATATCCATCCATTCATAATAAGGTTACCGGGCAACTGACGAGTAGATTTTACGTGCATTTTGCACTTTGAACCCTGGCTAACAAGCAGTCGATGGCGCTGCGAGCTCGTGCAGCGCTGTCAGAATCAATCCATGCGTGTATTAGAAACATTTATTTAGTAATTGTTTAAGGCCATTTCGCCATTTCAATCATCATAAAGTATGTCATTTCATGTGCTCTTGGGCAGCCGCTTAGTTAGAAACAATGTGAAGTTGAGCGTTTAGTCACTGGTTTGATTTGCTGACACAGACAAAGAACATCTGACTGTACATGAATCATTACATATCAGAAATCACTGGTCTCAGATCAGGCATTAGAATTAACACGGTTACAGACATGTCCATATCGTAAAAGTCTGTTTGCAAAGCCTGTGCTGAAATTGCGACTGATTTACCAAAGAATCCACAGTGTAATGTAGCGAATACACATAAATAATGCTCAACTGAGACATTCACATTGTTGAAAATAAATAAGCACATTCCTAGCATTAGGATCCTTTGGAAGGTAATGGTATTTTTAGTCCGTTCATCTCTCCTCGTCATCTCACTAACACACCAATGGGCGGGGACAAATAATTGAGTTCTCTTTCGTTGTCTCCTTAAAGCTAAAGGTTTGCAGCAATGCAGGAAAGTGTCGAGAAAGAAGGCGGAGCCTCAGAGCCACACCCACTTTTATATTATCGCCATGGACCGATGGTAGTTCGAAATTTTACAGGCCATTTCCCAAAGCATTGTTAGCCAACTATGGTCGCATGCTCCGTTGAACTCTGTTGGTAATGATGAAACATTTCCGGAAAGTTCTCTTTGGCAAGCAGTTTCGAACTCCAAAAAAACACCAAACGAACTTGGCCTGATTTAGTTTGAAATGACGTCACACCAGTTCGTTCTTCGATTTCGCTTTAAGTATATTGTGATCCTTAAGGTGGTTTGTTGGTTGTTAGATTGGTAAACCAGCTTGAACCAGCTGGAATTTCCAGCAGTAAAGGAATACATAACTTATGCTATATCCTTAGACTGCTTTATGGATACTGATCGTTTGTCTCTTTTTCTCCACAGCCTGCATCTTTCGCTACAATGCTCTCTCTTTAGTCTACCTTCTGTACCTGCTGCTATTACCCTGGTTTCAATGGCCCAACAAACACACACTACGAGGTAAGAGTTTCTCACGCTTTCATTTCCAATGTCGCAACACTCTGTCTGACTAGAAAGACGGCTGATTGCAAAACTAAATGATTACTAAATGAATGGGTTTTGTGTGATATGCTCAAAAAAATTCTGTTTCATAGTTCAAGAATTTTGACTGGACAGAGTAGCTGGGATAATTTGGAATCTTGGAAGAATTTGCTGATAAATATTTGATTTCATATTGAGATCTTTGACTTGGGTATCTTGGTAAAACTATATATACACCGATCAGGCATAACATTATGACCACTGACAGGTGAAGTGAAGTTGTGACAACAAATTGTGATGGCTAAACGACTGGGTCAGAGCATCTCCAAAACTGCAGCTCTTGTGGGGTGTTCCCGGTCTGCAGTGGTCAGGATCTATCAAAAGTGCTCCAAGGAAGGAACAGTGGAGAACCGGAGACAGGGTCATGGGCGGCCAAGGCTCATTGATGCACGTGGGGAGCGAAGGCTGGCCCGTGTGGTCCGATCAAACAGACGAGCTACTGGAGCTCAAATTGCTCAAGAAGTTAATGCTGGTTCTGATAGAAAGGTGTCAGAATACACAGAGCATCTCAGTTTGTTGTGTATGGGGCTGCATAGCCGCTGACCAGTCAGGGTGCCCATGCTGACCCCTGTCCACCGCCGAAAGCACCAACAGTGGCACGTGAGCATCAGAACTGGACCACGGAGCAATGGAAGAAGGTGGCCTGGTCTGATGAATCACGTGTTCTTTTACGTCACGTGGATGGCCGGGTGCGTGGCTTACCTGGGGAGCACATGGCACCAGGATGCACTATGGGAAGAAGGCAAGCCGGTGGAGGCAGTGTGATGCTTTGGGCAATGTTCTGCTGGGAAACCTTGGGTCCATATATATGAATTTATGTGTGTTTTCTGTAATGATACAATAAAATAAAATCAATCTAAAACTATCCCTGCCAGTCTAGTAAGGGCTGAAACTCAAGACTATCAGTCTGACTGCCAAACCACAGCTTGACTGACCTTGATAATAGAGGAATCCATTATAAACCACAGTACATTCATTCCTGCTGTATTAGACATCACAAGACTACAGAGATCCACAAAGCCTAAACCATGATGGAATAAACAAAAGTTTCTTTGGCTTTCAAACCGCTTTTCCCATCCGAGCACCTGACTGTGTAATGTGTAGGGGTCAGGGGTCGGATCCAGCTCTGTGGCTTTAGCAAGCGCGTCAGTGACGGGAAGCCAGCCCGTTTATCTTTGGGCTTTAGTCCAGATCTCTCCAGCTCATAGCAGGTGATCAACAGAGGCACTGGCAGTGTGTATTTGATATCTGAGATTTAACAAGGTTCTGAGGAGCGGATGATGGTTTGATGCTCTAGCGTTGAGCCAGAACAGAAGTATGTGGCATAATAACAGCACTCAGACTAATTGTGTCTGTCACCACCGTCATTAAATACAGTTTTGCGCCGCTTCTGGAACCAAGTATGTGTAAGATACTAGAGATATATCAATAATATTCCCATTCATAGGAGCTGCATGTACCTGGAAGAGAAAATATAATCCATTTCACCATTCAAGCCAGGGTTATTATCGTTAACTAAAACTAAAAACGGTAACCCTTTATTTTACAGTGTCCTTGTTACACGTTACATGTACTTACTGTAGTAATAACATGCATAATTACATGCAACTAACCCTCAACCACACCCTAACCTTATAGTGAGTGTTAATTAATATTACTCAGTACTTAAATGTATAATTACACTGTAACATGGACACCTTAAAAGTGTTGATAGATAAAAGTGTTGACTTGGCCTCCAAATTCCCCAGATCTCAATCCAATCGAACATCTGTGGGATGTGCTGAACAAACAAGTCCGATCCATGGAGGCCCTACCTCGCAACTTACAGGACTTAAAGGATCTGCTGCTAACATCTTGGTGCCAGATACCACAGCACACCTTCAGGGGTCTAGTGGAGTCCATGCCTCGACGAGTCAGCAAAAGGGGGACCAACGCAATATTAGGAAGGTGGTCATAATGTTATGCCTGGTTGGTGTGTGTATATATACACATATATCTGCTTTTGCGGGACACATGTGGAGAGATAAATTTACTATTATACTCTGTAAATACTGATTTACATTAGTTTGAAAGCCTATTTGCCATTATGTTGGATGATAGCGTTTTAAATCAATAAACTGCCACTTAACTTGCCCAGGTTCGAGTGATGCAATGTAATTTACTCTACATGATCTATTATATAATGACCTGAATAACAGGCTAGTGGGTGAAAATCACACTTTATACCAAAATAAATGTCCTTAAGTGGCTAGTTTGTAACAGTGGCGCCGTGATGACCCTGTGCACATCGAGTGGCATCATGATCTCATATTGGGCGTTTACTTTTATTCTGTTGCTATAACAGTTCACGTGTGTCTGGTTCTCTGTTGGACGGGCATGAGAACCAACATCCCAGCGTCTGATTCGCATTATTATAATTCCTGTAAATATGTTTATACTGCTTCTGTGCTGTATTAAAAAGTCTAAAACAAAGACATCAGAATGGCTAGATCCAGTGGAGGGAAATATCCATATCCTCTATCCATTGTTATACTACCTGTTTCTGATTTCTTATTGTTGCTGTTTTAAAATACAGAATGATCACATCATTAGTCAATAGACTGCTGAAGTTGATATAAAATGTTTTCCAGCAGTCATCATGTTTGTTTGTTTAATTGTGAAATTGGTGGCGTTGTTTAATAATAAATTGGGATGATATGCCAGCACCATTTCAGTTTTTGGGATCAATATTTCGAGCATTTTTATACAACAACACTGATTGAATATTTAATTGTGCATGCCCTTTTACCCTATTTTTACACTTAGATTATCTTTGGTGTCATATAACGCTCATTTACAGTTAATCTTTAAAACACTAATAGTTGTATAACACTCTTAAATGTAATCTATCTGTACTTTATAATGTTATGATGCATAACAACTCACCTTAGTCTTTGTTTGTTTATTTATTGAAAAAAAAAACAGTGACATTTTTAACATTCGCCTTTTATCAGAAAAAAATATAATAATAATCATGAATTACTTTACCATTATATAATTATAATAAAATATCTATCAGCTTGTCTGTATTATTAGTAGGGATGCACAATATATCGGCCACCATATCGGTATCGGCCGACATGCACAATAAAGCCAAAAGTTTTGTGACGCCTGCCTTTACATGCACATGAACTTTAATGACATCCCATTCTTAATCCGTAGGGTTTAATATGGAGTTGGCCCACCCTTTGCAGCTATAACAGCTTCAACTCTTCTGGGAAGGCTTTCCACAAGGTTTAGGAGTGTGTTCATGGGAATTTGGACTTATTGCACAGGTGGCAACCTATCACGGTACCACGCTTGAGTTCACTGAGCTCCTGAGAGCGACCCATTCTTATACACCTGTGGCCATGAAGTGATTGAACACCTGAACTCAGGGATTTGGAGGAGTGTCCCAATACTTTTGGCAATATAGTGTATGTTCATTTTTAATGTTAGCGTTTTCGGTCCGATAAGAACATTTGTCTGATATATTAAAGCTGATAAATAATGTTTTATTTCCTTCAGCTGAGACACTTCACTGTTCATCATGATGGGTTTGAGTTGCTTGAAATATGATTGGAATCACTTCAAAAAAGAAAAATACAGTTCAGAGCAAGTCTGTCATATCGGCTACTATGAGAACATCATAATTGTGTGCGTGAGACATGCATTTTAAAGGGGTCATGAACTGCTTTTTACATCAAAAATTGTCATAATTTATAAATAAGTGTTCTGAACGCTCCGTTTCAAGGGGCGTGTCCGCTGGGAGACTTCAGTGTAAACGCCCACTGCTGTGATTGGCTAACGTCTTTGCATTTGAAATAGTATTACGCTCTCTTTTAGTGCGTTTTTACTATTACAGCTCTCATGGTTAACTAATCGTGAAAAGTATTGCATTACATTTAGATCTATGGCATTATATTCAGATCTATGGCATTATATTCAGATTGTGGCATGAAAGGTTGCAGTGATGAGCATTGTAGCCGATCACACACATGCTGAGCGCATGAAAGCAGTGATCGTTAAGCAGTGATTACTGTTGAACCCAGGCACTGCACAATATTTTGTAATCCTCAACGGCATGTTTATTGCTTTGTAGCTCAATGGTTTAACACTAGGCCTATGTTACATGCGCAAATCGGTGGGCGGGGCTAAACAGGCAGTGATGAAGTAGGCGTTGATATTCTTCTGCTGAGGCGGTGCTTGCCTTCCTTTGACGTCATAGATCCCCAACCTGTCGTTTGCTGGGTCTGGTGTCTATGAAAGCTTTTCTTTGACTAACAAGGAAGTTTTCAGCTCTGAAACTTACAGGATATTCTTATATTACCATGACCTTTTATATATCAAAAGCTTGATTTCTCAATTCATCACCCCTTTAATGGTGAGACTTTTGTTTTTGTAATCAGGCTCTCAAAAATTATATAAATATTTGGATTTGGATTTAGATTTATCGACCAATATATCGGTTATATTTCTTTTTCTTTACCAAATAATAACAAAAAGCTAACGATGATTCCTGGAGCACAAGTATTTTCAGCGTTTATACCTCCACCGTCACTTCCAGAGTCTGTGGTCAGTATTATTATTTGTATTATTTGGTCTATCGCTATGGCAGATACACACACACAGACACACACACACACACACACACACGTTGGTGCACCTATCATTATGAGGACATTCCATAGATGTTATGGTTTTTATACTGTACAAACTGTACATTCTATCCCCTTACACTACCCCTAAACCTACCCATCACACACACACACACACACACACACACACACATGTTGGTGCACCTATCATTATGAGGTTTCGACATTGCATAGACGTAATGATTTATATACTGTACAAACTGTATATTCTACCCTCTAACCCTAACATCACAGAAACATGTGCAAAACACTAGATTTTAATAAAAACATGTTTTGGACAATTTATAAGCTTTTTTAACTAGTGAGGACCAGTAAAATGTCATAATATTTCACTGTTTTACTGAGGGCGTATAAGTATAGCCAAACCTACACACACACACACACACACACACATACACAAAACACTTATAATAATAACATAAAAGGTTGTTTTGCGCCATTTGTTTGGCAAAGTATCTGTCAAACGAACTAAACACGAAAGCGCAATATGGCTTTGTGCTACAAAACACTGTGATTTAATTAAATAAGTGTATAGTGTGTTTGCGCTGCGTGTTTCAGAGTGAAGTGCACACTTTGCTCATGCGATCATACGATCCACCTGTTATCGTGATCCGGTGTTTTCCGTGATTGAATGCAGTGAACTCCATCCATCTCTGCATGTGCTGTGAGTTAATGTGCATTTGGCAACATAGCGGGCACCAGTTACGCATAACTTTAACTATTTGCATAATTTCCAACATTTTTGTGGGTGGATGATTACAGCATTTCACTAGATTTGTAATGAGACATGTAAACCTGTTTTCACAGAAACGGCAGTTTTCCGCTAAAATACACACACTGAACATGGGTTGGGGCTCGTAATTTTGAACTCTCAAAGATTGATGCATTGAACTGTGGAAAACACCGGTGTCTCATGTCTAAGGATTAGCTTTATTGTTTTGTCAGAGAAGTAGGAAATGTGCCGATTGCTTCACCCTGGTGGTGTAGAATTCCTATTCGAATGACGGTCGTCTGCGTGCCTTTTCACGGGGGATAATCTGGCACTGAGAGAATCCCTGCAACAGCCAGCCGTAGTAAAACGAACCCTGACGTTGAGCAGTATTAATGCTTTTAATGAAAACCATCTTGCTTTTTCCCTACTGTGGATTAGCTGCACATTCTGTGGCCGGGAAATCCTGGGAAGGCCAGGCCAGTCGTGAACAATCAGAGGCTTAGGAGAGGTAGAAAGCTGTAGGAAAATGTAGATCACTACAGGGTATATTTGGGTCAAACTCACATTCATACTCACATTTGCCTCAGTTATTTCGGTTTAAAGCTTGTTAAGTTCAGAATAGCTTGTTCTGCTCACTGACTTGGTTACCTTTGACCTTTTACTGTAATGACTGTCATTGACTTGTGTCCCAGACGGCACACCCACTCATGCTCTCTGATGAATATTGCATGCAAAAATTATCGTTCTCAAAACACAGAAAGGTCCAATATGATGGAGGTCATTTTCTTGGTGAAAGTTCATAAAAGGTTTGAGGTCAACATGAAATTAAACTTCTAAAATCTTTGCACTTGCCTAAATTTAAGATTTGAATTACATAATAAATTCTATCCTTTTGGATTACACCGTTTTAACATAAACGTTAACCTTAATGTGATGTGTTAATAATAAACTGTCATGATAAATGTGCATCACATTAATTTACTTTAATTTGTTTTAATATGTAATTTAAATACATAAATCGATGTATTCTATGTATAAATCTACACATAAATACATAAAGATGCAAATCACAAACAATAGATACAGTCAGCTACAGTATGATTATTTAACAATATTACAGAAATTGAATAATCAAATGTAAAAATAAAACACTGCATAGTCTTCACTGTATGAATTAAATATAAATGGATTCTTATTAAAGCTACTAAAGTTATTCAGTCATGAGGACCTTCTCTTTGTCTTTTGTGGTTTGATAAACATTATAACTTTAAGTATATTTACATACCTCAAATACAACTAATATTGTGTTGGTCCCCCTTTTGCTGACCCGTCGAGGCATGGACTCCACTAGACCCCTGAAGGTGTGCTGTGGTATCTGGCACCAAGATGTTAGCAGCAGATCCTTTAAGTCCTGTAAGTTGCGAGGTGGGGCATCCATGGATCGGACTTGTTTGTTCAGCACATCCCACAGATGCTCGATTGGATTGAGATCTGGGGAATTTGGAGGCCAAGTCAACATCTCAAACTCGTTTTTGTGCTCCTCAAACCATTCCTGAACCATTTGTGCTTTGTGGCAGGAGCATTATCCTGCTGGAAGAGCCACAGCCACCAGGGAATACTGTTTCCATGAAAGGCTGTACATGGTCTGCAACAATGCTTAGGTAGGTGGTGCGTGTCAAAGTAACATCCACATGGATGGCAGGACCCAAGGTTTCCCAGCAGAACATTGCCCAAAGCATCACACTGCCTCCGCCGGCTTGCCTTCTTCCCATAGTGCATCCTGGTGCCATGTGTTCCCCAGGTAAGCCACGCACACACACCCGGCCATCCACGTGATGTAAAAGAACACGTGATTCCTCAGACCAGGCCACCTTCTTCCATTGCTCCGTGGTCCAGTTCTGATGCTCACGTGCCACTGTTGGTGCTTTCGGCGGTGGACAGGGGTCAGCATGGGCACCCTGACTGGTCAGCGGCTATGCAGCGCCATACGCAACAAACTGAGATGCACTGTGTATTCTGACACCTTTCTATCAGAACCAGCATTAACTTCTTGAGCAATTTGAGCTCCAGTAGCTCGTCTGTTTGATTGGACCACACGGGCCAGCCTTCGCTCCCCACGTGCATCAATGAGCCTTGGCCGCCCATGACCCTGTCTCCGGTTCTCCACTGTTCCTTCCTTGAAGCACTTTTGATAGATCCTGACCACTGCAGACCGGGAACACCCCACAAGAGCTGCAGTTTTGGAGATGCTCTGACCCAGTCGTCTAGCCATCACAATTTGGCCCTTGTCAAACTCGCTCAAATCCTTACGCTTGCACATTTTTCCTGCTTTCTTACACATCAACTTTGAGGACAAAATGTTCACTTGCTGCCTAATATATCCCACCCACTAACAGAGATCATCAGTGTTATTCACTTCACCTGTCAGTGTGAATCTGTGTAAATCATAGGCCTATTGCAATATCTCTAAAGGCCCTGATATACTTCAAGTGAAACTAGTGTGACGTTATTTCGAACACAACTCAAAAAGTTCATTTAGAAACAGCTTGCCAAAGTGAACTTTCTAGAAAAGTTTGCTTCGGCTGGTAAACACCTCTGAACTACCATTGGTCCGTGCCGATGATGTAATACATGGGTGTGGCTCTGAGGCTCCGCCTTCTCCTTCTTTTACCACCCAGCCCTTCATTCTGTATAATTTATTAGACATTACATTATAATATCATAATTCTTGATTAGATAGAATAGATATGTTTTCATCTTGGTTTGGCACTTTATCATTTTCCATTAAAGATTATTTAAAGTGGTTTAATTAATAATGGCTGTGTTGTTCTAAATTGTCCACTCAAGTGCACACTGGTATGTCAGGGCGATGAGACTTTCCGCATGCCTTCCCACCACTGTATGTGGGAGCGGAGCGTCCCGGAAGCATCGGCGCTCTCTGGGGTGTGTTTGCCACGTGCCCCCCACTGCCAGACCCCAGTCTCACCAGTCACTTCAGAGACTCTCTCACCAACATTCACATCCTCAACCACAGGAAGCTTGTGATACTCGTGGGAAGAGTAGTTTTTGAGTTCTTGAACCATTATTTGTTTTGAATAACTATAACATGAAATATTAACTAAACAGATTTTTAACAAATGACACCAGGGTTATTAATGACGATTTAATCAAAATTAATTGTATTTTTGGCCATAATGTTTTTTTTATACACTACTTCGAGCCTTTAAAATGTGTTTAAAATGGATTTAAGTCTTAATAGTTATAAAAGAAATAGCAGACATCTCTCCAACAAACCACACAATTTGAGGTGTCATTCATGTTCAAAATTCAAATAATTAGGATTACAGGTTTTTTTTAACCCTCTGGTCCTCCTCGGTCAAAAATCCCATGCTTCATCAGAATGGGATGACACTTGGTGACTTTTGTCGCATTAGCTATGTGAACACACACATAAAAAAATCATGGACATGATTTGGATATGTTAAAGAGTCGGAAAAAATAGTCAGACTCGACTCCTTTGCGGTCAGAAATGACCGGCATAGGAAATTAATTAGAAACACGAAAACTCAGAGAATCTTTTGGTGGTACAAACTACAAATCAGCCACTGTGCAGAAAAAAAGCAACGAAAGGGTGGCACTCTAAAATATCAAGAGTACAAAACAGACACATCCACCCCCCCTCCCCCCACACATGAATATATGTATATGAGCTAACGCGACTATAACACCGAGCAAGTTTCTGCAAATGTGTGAAATAAAATCAACAATTTAGCCACAAAGCAGTAAAAAAGGTTACACGAGAACAAAACAGACTCACATACTCACTTACACACACAACACACTATTACACACACAAATGAACTGGTGTGGCTGTAACAATATGGTCAAATTGAGCCTTATATTTCAAGGCACTTTTGACTGTGAAGAAGCCAAGTGTGACCCCTAAACGAAGAAGACCCCAGAGGGTTAAATATAAGGATTTGTTTTGCCAATAATTATTACAAATTTGGGTCTTTAGCGACCCGGTTTTAAATCTAATATTGATATGGTAAACTTACCTATTAAGCTCAAGTACCCATTAAGCACACTACTATCTTTGAGCTCAGATTATAAAAAGAAAAAAAAGAATTTATCATCCTACTTGATGTCTTAACCAAATGATGTGTTTGTTACTATACACCTCCGGTAATGTCAAGCTAATCAGACCATTGCACACTGAGTTATGGGTATTCATGTGTTCACACTGTCTGGCGGCCATTTTGAAAGCTGTCTGAAAACTTTCACCAGAAGAGGAGCCCCTTAAATGTGCATTTTTTAGAAGTTTAAGCCTTTATTTATGAAAAATTAAGAGATTAATATTTAGTCTTTTGCATATTATAACCTGGAACCTGGATGTGGGAAATAATTACAGTTCCAAAAGATAGCTTTAGCAACATAGCGCAGATGCTACAGAACAATTAGCTTGCTAGCTGTATAAGACTGTGTGCTACACTAATATATTACTTCACAGGCTTGTGCTTTTAAATCCATTATATTATACATTTACAGTTTATTGATGTTCTGTTGTTTTACACTGCTGTAATTTTTAAAGATTTAATATTATTGTGCGGTGAGCTCAAAGGTGAAAAATCAATGAGAAAAAGTATAATTTCATAGATGTTTTCAACAATAGCTGTTTATATTAAAATATATATTAACTTAATACATGACCTAGATTATTTATTTAGCAAAATTGTCCTTTTACATTTATAAATGTAATATATATTAATTAAAAAAAGGTTTGCTCTTCCAATAAAGCTCAGTGTGCTCCCTTAAAGCTCATCCACACTGAACGTCTGTGTAAATACTTCATAAACACACTTTAAATATTAACTGATGGTTGTCACTTCAAGTTAATCTTTAGAAAATTATTCTTTAAAAATGTTAGTTAAAATAAACAAGAATTTCCCCAAAAAACATGTTGTGAGCTTAATGGCAACGGGGTGTGACGGGTACAAACAGCCAGACCTTTTGCATTTTAATGATGTATATCTTAATTGAAATGCTTTTGTCGTTTAAAATTCCATTTAATATTATTGTGTGAGAGATTAATATTTTATTTTAACATAACTCTGTGCACTAAAATGTCTCAGTGTAGACTTTGGTGAGCTTAATAGGTACGTTTACCCTAGATTTCGTGGTATAAAACTTTTTTAATTATCTGCATTGGCCAATAAGTGTTTTTTGTTTGGCCGATGTGTCGGAAGTGGGACTTTTATTTTGGCAGCACTGAGAATTGTGTATATATATATATCAGCCACATCTTCAAAATATCTGTATATCATTGCGTCGGATTGCTTTCTCGCAACTGAATCGCTACAGCGTTTGTTTTCATTTGTGACGAGACCACCTCGTTCAGACGATCTGAGACGGACAGGCGATTGTTTTGGTGCGGATTAGGGATGCACGATATATCGGCCACCGTATCGGTATCGGCAGATATATGATCATTTATGATGTTATTGTTATCGGCCCAAAAAGAACATTTGTCTGATATATTAAAGCTGATAAATAATGTTTTATTTCCTTCAGCTGAGACACTTCACTGTTCATCATGATGGGTTTGAGTTGCTTGAAATATGATTGGAATCACTTAAAATAAAGGAAAATACAGTTCAGAGCAAGTCTGTCATATCGGCTACTATGAGAACATCATAATTGTGTGCGTGAGACATGGATTTTAATGGTGAGTGTTTTGTTTTTGTAATCAGGCCAATATATCGGTTATCGGCTTTCAAATATAAAGAATTATCGGTATCGCCAAAATGTTTTATATCGGTGCATCCCTGATGCGGATCGGAGCGCGATTGCTGTGTTGAACCAAACTAAGGGGGAAAACAATCCATGTGTGAAAACTCCCTAAGAATCCTTTCAATTTGGTCACCAAGATGAGTCAAGAGTTTGAAAAGCACTGAAAATCCAATTGTCTTTGGTTGTATTACACTGTAGTGATTCACCAAGATAAACAGTGTGTATAACAACAGAATAATGGGCTGAAAATATCCCAGCGCTAATGTGTAAAATATCTTGCTTGGCTTGGTAAGGCAGGCTGTTATTCTTTCCGTAGTAACTCAGTAACTCTACACCTTTTTTGGGGTCTGAACTGCTTTAGAGCTCCGATTCTTGTTAAAACAATCACGGCTACACGTGTCAAAACACAAGACATCACAGTCTTCTAGTTCTGTGGAAAATCTCATAATGGCCTGCAGATTTCACACACTCCCGCTGGAGTGCGGAGCAGGTTAGATGTAAACAGTGGAGCTGCTATCTGTGGCAAAGGCTGAAGTGGCCTTTCACTGAATATCTCTGGAAAGAAAACGCCAAGACAAACTGGAAAGACAAATACAGCTCTGTGTGTCCAGAGCGGTCATTCTTACCCAGGTGTCCTCACTCACCTCGTCTAGCCTGTGCGATCCTATCCATTCTCACATACAGAGTAGGGCTGCACGATTAATGTGCAATTATGAAAGCGTAAAGGCTGCGATTTTAATTAAATAAATATACACTGATCAGGCATAACATTATGAGCACTGACAGGTGAAGTGAATAACACTGATCTCTTCATCACCTGTTAGTGGGTGGGATATATTAGGCAGCAAGTGAACATTTTGTCCTCAAAGTTGATGTGTTAGAAGCAGGAAAAATGGGCAAGCGTAAGGATTTGAGCGAGTTTGACAAGGGCCAAATTGTGATGGCTAGACGACTGGGTCAGAGCATCTCCAAAACTGCAGCTCTTGTGGGGTGTTCCTGGTCTGCAGTGGTTAGGATCTATCAAAAGTGCTCCAAGGAAGGAACAGTGGAGAACCGGCGACAGGGTCATGGGCGGCCAAGGCTCATTGATGCACGTGGGGAGCGAAGGCTGGCCCGTGCGGTCCGATCAAACAGACGAGCTACTGGAGCTCAAATTGCTCAAGAAGGCTTGATGTTACTTTGACACGTACCACCTACCTAAGCATTGTTGCAGACCATGTACACCCTTTCTTGGAAACGGTATTCCCTGGTGGCAGTGGCTCTTCCAGCAGGATAATGCTCCTGCCACAAAGCACAAATGGTTCAGGAATGGTTTGAGGAGCACAACGAGTTTGAGGTGTTGACTTGGCCTCCAAATTCCCCAGATCTCAATCCAATCGAGCATCTGTGGGATGTGCTGAACAAACAAGTCCGTTCCATGGAGGCCCCACCTCACAACTTACAGGACTTAAAGGATCTGCTGCTAACATTTTGGTGCCAGATACCACAGCACACCTTCAGGGGTCTAGTGGAGTCCATGCCTCGACGGGTCAGGGCTGTTTTGGCAGCAAAACAGGGACCAACACAATATTAGGAATAAGGTCATAATGTTATGCCTGACCGGTGTATGCCCAGCGTGTCAGTGAAGAGCGGCCCTGTGATCAGTATTAAACGCTGCTCCGTCTGAAAGCAGTGCGAGTTTGAGTCGCTTATAACATGCGTTTGAAAAAGCAACACGTCAAACATCTTCACAAACTAGTAATGCGAAGCGTTCATAAACCTGTCCAACAAAAGACAACGTTTAATAATGTTTTAACTCACTTCATATCGTCAGTCGAGTGTTTGAAATGTCCTTTTTGTGAGCTGATGTGGCTTCTTTCACTGAATGAGGCAGACAATGTATTATTTTATAGTATTCTATACAGTGATGAATGTCGATTAGCACTGCATTATAATATACTTTATCATCATGAAAATACCCGAGAAGGCTTGAAGAACTCAAATACACCATATATTGTCGCAGTCGTGTGTGTATTGTCTTCATGTTCAAAGCGTTTCTATCTTCTTTGTATTCAGCTACAGTGCTAGTTTTATTAGGGATTTCCTAAAAACATCATTATATGACTTTTCTCTGAGGCGTGTGTGGCTTTTCTGCTCGATTTAACTTCTCTAAATAAATGTATATGACAATCCATGTTTTTCTCCAGTGTACAGGAGTTTTTTCCCCACAGTGGATGCATAAGAGGCTCATATTCATATTAAAGACATAGACTCGTTCTTGATTTTGCATACCTCCTGACAACAATTAAGAAATTGATATCACAGATAAAAAGCACAGCTTTTTTTTAGCAATAATAATAATATTTTATAATAAATCCTTAGACCTTTCTAGTGATTTTTAGTCATAGACTGCCTGCATGTTAACAGGTAACACTGCAGTTTTTTGTAAAATAATTTTTCTGTCAAATATAAATATTATTATTATTATTAAATACTCTATTTTTAATAATGAAAATGTTATTGTAAAAGTAATATTCCTTTTCTTTTTCATTTTTTTTTTTTAGCAATAATAACCATAATATTTATTAGAAGTGTGTATATATATATATATATATATATATATATATATAATATTATGTGCAGCCCTAATACCGAGTATGTACTTCAGTTTCCAGTATAGTTAGCGTTCGGCAGAACAACTTGAAAGCCCCAAGTTTTGGAACGGCCCGTCTGATGTCTGTCTAGTAAAACCTTTATTTTACAGGTTACATTATGCAGCAGGGCATTTCCGCCAGTGTTTTACATTAAGGTATAACCACAGACCTCATGTGCTGCTCATTCCAGCCGGTAATTGTCGACTATGCAACTTCTCTACAAGTAGTGCTTACTAAGGCACTGTTACTACTCACTCTTGCGGTTATTGAATACCCCTACCTTGCCTATTAAACTTTTAGTGTGGCCGTTTGTGGTGTGGACATGAATGAAATGATGTGGCTTGTTGAGGAGAGTTGTGCTTTTACTTTTCTAATGCCCGCCTCTGCTCCTCATTGGCTGAACAGCGTCTCTTTGCCCCGCCCTCAATCACTGTAGCTGTATCTGAGGCTGGAAGAGTTTGGTTGGTGTTGATCCACTGTGATGAGATTGATATGGTAAAACCCACGCCCTCGTTACTGTTCGTATCACTGAGATTCAGATATGATGAGCGTTTGCTTTCTGACCAATCACAGCAGATCAGCTCTCACAGAGGCGGAGCTTAGAGAGACTGAATCTTCGAACGAACCGTTTCAGACTCTGTGAGAAATGAGGTGATGTGCAATGGATATTATGAGAAAATGATAGTGTTTTTGACCTTTGATGCATGTAAAGCTGTTGTGAAACAACATTAGGAAGCTTTAAAATAGCATAATGGGACACTTTAAAACAAAATGTAAAAGCTTGGCCATAGCAGTGACCAGTTGAAGTTTAGCTGGGCCTGCCTTTGCATTTTCCTAACTCTCGCAAAAGTTAAACACTCACACATGTGCTTACTTTGCTCCCGTACCTCTGCCCTGTTGGAAAAACACCGTTAGAAATACCATCTTTGGGTGGCAACAATGTGAATTTTGCAATTAAATATTACAAGAGTTTCTGCAAAGCCTGTAAAGCTATTGTTATGACAACCGACGGGTGGTTGACACATACTGTGTCCATGGACGTTTTTTAAACCGGTTTAAACATATGAACTGTAATTATGAGGTTTATTTTCAAGGCTAATTTGTAAATGGAAACCAATAACTGATAGATGGTCATTATTACAAATCTATCAGTTATTGGTCTTACTCAAACCTCTTTATCATCTGCCATGTTTGTAGTTTTTTAAAACTTTGTATTCGTGTTTGTAGTTCTAATTAAATCCTCATCCAACGTGCAATATTTATCCATCCATCATCCATAATTCTATCATCCATCCATCATTCTATCATCCATCTATCTATCCATCCATCTATCTATCCATCCATCCATCCATCCTTCTATTATCCATCCATCCATCCATCCTTCTATTATCATCCATCTATCCATCCATCCATCCATCCATCATCTATCCATCTATCCATCCATCATCATTCTATCATCCATCTATCTATCCATCCATCCATCATCCATCATCATTCTATCATCCATCTATCTATCCATCCATCCATCCATCCATCCATCCATCCATAAGCGTGCTAAATCATGCTAACAATTTAAGTCATGTTAGCAATGTGCTCATTCGTACTAACAATGTGTTAGAACATGCTAGCAATGTGTTAATCCATGTTAGCAAAGTGTTAAAACATGCTAACAAATTAAGTCATGCTAACAGTGTGCTAATTTATGTTAGCAACATGTTAAGTAATGATAACAATTTGTTAAAGCATGTTAGCAAAATATGCTAATTCATACTAACAACGTGTTAGAACATGCTAACAATTTGTCACGCTAGCAAATGTGCTAATTTGTGTCAGCAACATGCTAATTAATGTTAACAATGTGTTAAAACATGTTTGCAATATGTTAATTCATACTAACAATGTGTTAATACATGTTAATTCATGCTAACATTGTTAAAACATTTCAGCAATGTGCTAATTAATGCTAACAGTGTGGTAAAACATGGTAGCAATGTGCTAATAATTAATGCTAGTTTGTTAATTCAAGCTAGCATATATCTGCATTTAAACTATCTATCTATCATCTCTCTATCTCTCTCTCTCTCTATCTATCTATATATATATATATATATATATATATATATATATATACATACACACTCACCTAAAGGATTATTAGGAACACCTGTTCAATTTCTCATTAATGCAATTATCTAATCAACCAATCACATGGCAGTTGCTTCAATGCATTTAGGGGTGTGGTCCTGGTCAAGACTATATATATATATATAATTTTTTTTTTTTTTTTTTTTTTTTTTTATGATATACTGTATTGCCTTCAAAACTTTAAGCTTAAAAACTTATTCAAACTTTCTGGTCAGGCTTTCTCAAACCAACTTCAAAGTTTGTCTTGATGAAGTATTTTATCTAGCTCTAATTTTGAATACTATTTAGGACGCATAATCTGTGAACTGGTAGTTTATGGTCTGTACCAGCCTCTGAGGTAACCTTGATCTTGGGTGCATTTCTCTTTTCTGACTGTATTTTTCCTCTCCGTCCCTCAGGACACACTGGACGTTTCATCAAGGCCCTCTTCAGCACCAGTCTGATTTTCCTCTCGGCTCACGTCTGCTTCCAGATCTGCCTCTACACCGTCCCGGGCCTGGAGGATGCGCTGGGACACAACTGTAAGTCCAACTTACTTCAGGTGCATGCACAAACGTTTTCTCCTTCATTAAGTGTTAAAGCGATAGTTCACCCAAAAATAAAATTAGCCCATGAATAAAATTAGCCCAAAACTCCCCCTCAAGCCATCCCAGGTGTATATGACATTCTTCTTTCAGACGAATACAATTGGAGTTATCAAAACATATCCTGGCTAATCCAAGCTTTATAATGGCAGTGAATGGTGCATCCATCCATCATAAAAGTGCATCTATCATCATAAAAGTGCATCCATCCATCATAAAAGTGCATCTATCATCATAAAAGTGCATCCATCCATCCATCATAAAAGTGCATCTATCATCATAAAAGTGCATCCATCCATCATAAAAGTGCATCTACCATCATAAAAGAGCATCTATCATCATAAAAGTGCATCTATCCATCATAAAAGTGCATCCATCCATCATAAAAGTGCATCTATCCATCATAAAAGTGCATCTATCATCATAAAAGTGCATCCATCGATCATAAAAGTGCATCTATCATCATAAAAGTGCATCCATCCATCATAAAAGAGCATCTATCATCATAAAAGTGCATCCATCCATCATAAAAGTGCATCCATCCATCATAAAAGTGCATCCATCCATCATAAAAGAGCATCTATCATCATAAAAGTGCATCTATCCATCATAAAAGAGCATCTATCATCATAAAAGTGCATCCATCCATCATAAAAGTGCATCCATCCATCATAAAAGTGCATCTATCGATCATAAAAGTGCATATATCCATCATAAAAGTGCATCTATCATCATAAGAGTGCATCTATTATCATAAAAGAGCATCTATCATCATAAAAGTGCATCTATCCATCATAAAAGTGCATCCATCCATCATAAAAGAGCATCTATCATCATAAAAGTGCATCCATCCATCATAAAAGTGCATCCATCCATCATAAAAGTGCATCTATCGATCATAAAAGTGCATATATCCATCATAAAAGAGCATCTATCATTATAAAAGTGCATCTATCCATCATAAAAGTGCATATATCCATCATAAAAGTGCATCTATCATTATAAAAGTGCATCCATCCATCATAAAAGTGCATCTATCCATTATAAAAGTGCATCCATCCATCATAAAAGTGCATCTACCATCATAAAAGAGCATCTATCATCATAAAAGTGCATCTATCCATCATAAAAGTGCATCCATCCATCATAAAAGTGCATCTATCCATCATAAAAGTGCATCTATCCATCATAAAAGTGCATCCATCCATCATAAAAGAGCATCTATCATCATAAAAGTGCATCTATCCATCATAAAAGAGCATCTATCATCATAAAAGTGCATCCATCCATCATAAAAGTGCATCCATCCATCATAAAAGTGCATATATCCATCATAAAAGTGCATCCATCCATCATAAAAGTGCATCCATCCATCATAAAAGTGCATCCATCATCATAAAAGTACTCCACACGGCTCCGGGAGTTAATAAAGGCCTTGAGTATCTATAGAGTAGTATCGCATCCTTCATATCTCTGAAGAGTCTTTAGTTTTATCAGATTGATAAAAGACAGATACACTGTACCGATTCTTTCCGAAAAAAGCAGAACTCCGGGAGGTGTGCAGGGGGCGGAGCTAAAGAGTCACGAAAACACACACACACACACACACACACACACGTCATCGCATTATAGACTCTCTATTCGTTCCGGTTAAATCACAAAATAAAATGTACACAAACGTGTCCCTGCTCTTGATACAGAATCGCTGATGAACACCTTTGGTTTTCATGATACGATGGTGGATTCAACCCAGAACCGAACCTCAGACACACTCGCCGGACAGACGCTCTACCACTGCACCGCGAACTACACTATTGCCACTGTAAATAATTTGGTGTCTTCTGTAAATTTGTCTGGCCCAACCAGACGTTTAGTAAACGAGGCAGGCTTGCACTCAATGTAAATGGCATCTACTCCAGTAAAATCTTTCTGGGGGAGGACCCACCCACATTTTTTTTGCTTCCGACACCCATGCATACACACCTAGGAGGGCTTGAGGGGGGAGTAAATCATGGGCTAATTTTCACTTTTGGGTGAACTATCCCTTTAAAACCCACTGTGACTCACTTTATCCTGAACACACAAACCCTCTCTCTCTCTCTCTCTCTCTCTCTCTCTCTTTCTCTCCATAGGCAGCTCATGGGAGACTCTATCAAGACATGTTGGAGTGTCCAGGTATGTGGAGAATGTGGAGAATGAGAGCATGTACACGTTGAGCCGTTCACAAATGATCAGTGTTAGATCACAATGTTCAGGCCTGTGAGGGCAAGGCATTATACACACCACACTTCATGCAAATTACGTTTAAATTAATCAGTTAAAATGTATTTTTTGAATAGCGTAACTTTTGTTATCGTTACGAATCATTACGTTAATGTTTATAATATCTTAATGTCTTATATTCACATTTAACAGATTAGAGCATATAGCTTTTATTTTTGTATTATTAAATTTTTTTCCATATGAAAGGATTTTTGGCCATTTTCAAGCCCTGATTTGTACCCTAATCATGACATTGAAGAATTTGTATTTAATTTTTTATTACTTTGAGTAGTGCGTTGTTTCAAATCAACTTTACAGAAAATCATTGTTAATATTTATAATATCTTAATCTCTTATGGTTGCATTTAGCAGATTAGTGCTGGGCGATAATATAGCATATAGATTTTTATTTTGTTTAATTTTAGTTATTTAATTTAATTTATTTCTTCCATATGAAAGGATATTTGGCCATTTTAAGCCCTATTTTTTACCCTAATCAAGAATTTGTATTTTATTTTTTCATTTAATTTTTATTTTTTGAATAATGCGTTTCAAATCAACTTTACAAATCTTACAATCATTATGTTAATGTTTATAATGTTTATTATTTAATTTTTTTATTTATTTTATGATATTTGGCCATTTTCAAGCCCTCTTTGTGATACCCAAGAATTGTTTTATTATTATTTTATTTTTTTGTTTTTATTTTATTTTTGTATTCTATTTAATTTAATTTATTTTTATTTAGTTTTGTTTTATTATTTTATTTTATTATTTAATTTAATTAAATGTATTTTATTATTTTATTGTATTTTATTGTAATTAATTTTATTCATGCCCTGTCTAGCGCCACATTGCTCAGATCTGGGTTTAACCGTGGCGTTTGCGCTTCTCCCACAGGCTGCCCCTGGAAGACCCTTGGGCTGTGGTGTGGCTCCTGACCCCAGATCTGGGCGTCTTCATCATCTCTCTGATCACCCTGATCCTCTGTTGCTGTCTGTTGAAGAAGAGAGAGGAAGGGCTCGTCCCGCACATGTCCTCACTTCTCCATGAGGTGAGCTGAGCGTCTTCTGTTCTCTGTGTGTTCCAGCAGCTCATCATGGGAATGTGTGGAGTAACGTTTCCTCACGGCCCGATATACTCACGCTGAAGTTCTTGATAGGACATGAAGACACTAAATATACAGTGGGAGTCAGAAGTCAGAAGTTTCCCTCCTTTTTATGGCCGTTGTAGGGGTGTGACGAGATTTCTTGTCGAGGTGAAAAGCTGTCTTGTGTCATATTGTCATGACGAATGGGCAAGGCATAATTTGTGCTTTGTACGCCAAAACGATAGCATCCACTATCCAGTGGGCTAACCTCTGCTTGGAGACAGCCTTTCCCTTCTGCTGGCCTCTGTAACAGATGAAGAGCTGCTCTGAGGTTCTAAATCTTTGAGTTCGGTCCACGTAGGCGCGGAGAGCGCGGACGGGACAGAGCAAAGCTAGGGCTGGGTCTGCCTCCTCCGAAGGCAGTACTTGCAGGTTCACCACCTGGTCCTGGAAGGGAGTGGTGGGAACCTTGGGCACGTATCCAGGCTGGGGTCTCAGGATGACGCGAGAGTTGTCCGGCCCAAATTCTAGGCATGATTCGCTGACCGAAAGTGCATGCAGGTCCCCTACCCTCTTAATAGAGGCCAATGCCGTCAAGAGAACTGTCTTCATGGACAGGATTTTTAGCTCTATGGACTGCAAAGGCTCAAAGGGTGGACTCTGAAGTGCCTTGAAATAAAAACAATGTAATTCCAGTGGATAACGGTCGCTTCAATTCCATCAGCTCATCCAACACGAGCTGTTCGAGTCGACCATAGTGCGCAGCACTGATCACGTGACGAGAAGACAGACAGGACCGTGGCGGAGGATTCATTGTGCTACAGAAGCGTCAGACACATGTCTATTTTAAAATGCACATTCAGCACCACCTATTCACACAAGATCGAAACATGAAAGTAAACGCGAGCGCGCATTCAAACGCGATTTCAATAAGTTACCGGTGTTTGAAAGCGGCTCCCTGAGGCATGAGAATATCTCCCTATGTTAAATCTCTTAGCTCTGTCTCATGCCTGAAGACAAATTCGCTCTCTATTTGCACTTTGAATATTGAGAATATTGAGTACTTTGATTATGGTTGCACTTATTGTTTGCACTTGATCAGTTTGTGGGAAGGAGTTCAGTTAGGAGGTCAAAAGTTGTAGAAGCTCATGAATCATGTGCAGTTCTATGGTCTGAAGAGACGATCAAACAGGAGAGAAGCCAGTCAGTTTGTGCGAAACCTTTCACGGTGCTTGAGTACTGTTGTCTTTTACTGCAATTCATACTCAGAAAGTAGAACTAAAATGACATTCATTACAAGATGAGTTAAACATTTCAAATGCACCTGCAAACAATTGTTCTAGTCATGCATTTCATCATCGAGGATTTCTTAAAAATACTGTGTAAAAATCTCGTCTCGTCTCATGAGATAAGTGTCTCGTCACTCCCCTAGGCCATTGTATGTCAAAATATCTTTTTATGGAAAATCGCTCTCTGGTGTCTCTTCCTACAATCAAATTTTCATTGAAATGTTGCACATAATTTTGCACACTGTTATATGAAAAGGTTTTGACAGTTCCCTAATGCCTCTGCTACGTGTCAGTCTAAGCTAAACTTTAATTTGACTGTTTATTATTATTATTATTATTATTATTATTATTATTATTATTATTATTAGGTGGACATTTTGGTTTTCCTTGACTCACGCCAGTTAATTTAGTTCATATTGCTCTCTTATTTTTTTCTTACTGAAGAAAATGTGATATCCTCAGGAACAACTGCTTTATTGCGGAGTTATATCTATAAAATATTCTGTACTTAGTACTTTTTTTAGATGCAGGGAAATCTTGACCACGAAATGCATATGCTCCATGCTGCTGTTACGCAATGTTATCGATTTGAGAATTACCTGCCTCTTTATTTCATGTAAAAAAAACGAATTGTGGTTCATCATTTTATAAGTTGGTCAGGTGGAAGCTTCCTGTCTAAGTGTATCTTATGTTAAGATAAAATATACTCCAGACATTATGTAAAAAAAATGCCTTGCAATGCTAATGTTGCCCATGCCCATAGTGCTATATAGATGTACACTATATTGCCAAAAGTTTTGGGACGCCTGCCTTTACTTGCACATGAACTTTAATGACATCCCATTCTTAATCCGTAGGGTTTAATATGGAACTCTTCTGGGACAAGGTTTAGGAGTGTGTTTATGGGAATTTTTGACCATTCTTCTAGAAGCGCATTTGTGAGGTCAGGCACTGATGTTGGACGAGAAGGCCTGGCTCGCAGTCTCCGCTCTAATTCATCCCAAAGGTGTTCTATCGGGATGAGGTCAGGACTCTGTGCAGGCCAGTCAAGTTCCTCCACACCAAACTCGCTCATCCATGTCTTTATGGGCCGACGCTTTGTGCACTGGAGCACAGTCATGTTGGGACAGGAAGGGGTCGTCCCCAAACTGTTCCCACAAAGTTGGGAGCATGAAATTGTCCAAAATGTCTTGGTATGCTGAAGCATTAAGAGTTCCTTTCACTGGAACTAAGGGGCCAAGCCCAACCCCTGAAAAACAACCCCACCCCATAATCCCCCCTCCACCAAACTTTACACTTGGCACAATGGCCGTCGGAAGCTAAATAAATGTGGGTGTGTCCTCTCCCAGAAATTTTTTTACTGGAGTAGATACCATTTACATTAAGTACAAATATATCGCCTTGTTTACTAAACGTCTGGTTGGGCCAGACAAAATTATGGAAAACACAAAATCATTTACAGTAACAATAGTGTAGGGGTAAGACACATGGCATCAAGTTTTGACGCAAATCGACCCGCAGATCGAATCCGCCTTTTGCCGAACTCGCTCTACTCCCTTTTCCCATCACATATCAGATCAGAAAGGCATTTATTTTCAAATAAAAATGAAGAAAATATTAGAAAAGTGAAAATAAAGTGTCTAACGTGCTTAATAATAAGTGTTTATGCAGTTATGGGTAGGTAAACAGACGTGTTGAATTAGAGATGATAAAAGTAAGTGGGTCCAATATCATTGGTCTTAAAAAGTGGGTGGGTCTTGTCCCGCCCACATACAATGGTTCCAACGCCCATGCTTGGCACAATGCAGTCAGGCAAGTCCTGTTCCCCTGGCAACCGCCAAATCCAGACTCGTCCATGGGATTGCAGACAGAGAAGCGTGATTGGTCACTCCAGAGAACACGTCTCACTGCTCTAGAGTCCAGTGGCGGCGTGCTTTACCCCACTGCATCCCACGCTTTGCATTGCTCTTGGTGATGTAAGGCTTGGATGAGCTGCTCGGCCATGGAAACCCATTCCATGAAGCTCTCTACACACTGTTCTTGAGCTCATCTGAAGGCCACAGAAGTTTGGAGGTCTGGAGCTATTGACTCTGCAGAAAGTTGGTGTCTTCTGCGCACTGTGACCCTCAGCATGCGCTGACCCCGCTCTGTGATTTTACGTGGCCTATCACTTTGTGGCTGAGTTGCTGTTGTTCCCAATTGCTTCCTCTTTGTTATAATCCCACTAACAGTTGAGCGTGGAATATTTAGTAGTGAGGAAATGTCAGGAATGGGCTTATTGCACAGGTGGCAACCTATCACGGTACCACGCTTGAGTTCACTGAGCTCCTGAGAGCGACCCATTCTTTCACTAATGTTTGTAGAAGCGTCTGCATGCCTAGTGCTTGATTTATACACCTGTGGCCATGAAGGGATTGAACACCTGAACTCAGGGATTTGGAGGGGTGTCCCAATACTTTTGGCAATATGGTGTATCTTAATGTTTTTATTTATTTGTACTTATGTACAAAACCACAGAAGTAACTAGTGCTATTTGGAAAGCAGTTTAACTCCTCAAGTTCATTGCGAGACTGTTTCTGGCCCAAAAGAGTTGTGCGTCACTGGATTGTAAATGAAAATGCTATGAATGTGAGTGTGTGAGTGTGTGTGTGTGTGTGTGTGGGGGGGGTGTAACCGTGGCTACAAGGTCACATGGCAGCTGAAGTCAGAGTTTTGTTTTGCGTTGGTGAACATGAATGCTTGCACAATTCACACAAACGTAGCAACAAGAATTAAAAAGAACAAAAAAAGTGAGAAGCTGAGAAGCAGAAGCATTATCCAGCATCACTATGACTATTGCTCACGTAGTGTTGGTAATTGGACCAAAATCAGACCATCGTGCAGTTTATTGAGGAGTGGTGAGCTATTACTTTTCTTGACTTGGGCCAATGAGCAACACAAAACATCCACCCACAAGAAGTAACCACCCGCTGCCCATTAACCAATCAACCAAACAAACACACAAACAGCCCAACATTGTAGTGGTTGTTTTTGCATGGGTAAGCACAAAATGCAAAATGTAAAAATGTTCTTATTATTATTTGATTTGCTTATCTATGTGAAGGCACGTTCTAAAGGCCCTGATATACTTCAAAAAAACTAAATTCAACGTTTTTTAAACGCCTCAGAACTACCATTGGTCCGTGGTGATGATGTAATAGGTGGGTGTGGCTCTGAGGCTCCGCCTTCCTTGAGGTGTAAATCCTCTCGGTTTATTTCTTCTGTTCAGTCCGTCGAGGTCAGATGCGAGGAAATGCTTGCTGTAGTTTGTACTCTTGTAATCAAAAAGCATGTTGAAATTATACAACGAAAATAATCTATACAACGTATACAATTTATCAACAATTTATTAAAAGTTGAACAAAAACTTAATTTTTAGGGCCATATATGGAATCTGTTTTATTTTTTCTCTTTTTTTTTAATGGTTGAATTCAATCCCTTTCTAATCGATTAAATTGATCAAACTTTAACAACTTAATTTTTTTAAATGTTTGTAATAATAGGGCCCTGTGAAATGTTTGAGAAGGCTGATCTTTTATTGATTATTCGTTAAAAAATTTAATTTAAATAATTTAATTAGTATTATTACTATTATTATTACTGTGAGAAATACACTCTACTGTACAATAGTAATATTTCTGTCATAATTTCTTCGAGTTAAACCAAACTTTTATTTTTGACGGGTTGTTGTGAAGACGTGTGTTTCTGTTATACTGTAAATTTCATTTTTATGACTGAATTCTCTGATTCTGTCCATGTTTTCGCGATTCAGAAGGCCCTACAATTATATTACTACTTGCTGTAGACGGTGCTTCAACATATTGTGGAAAATAATACACTGATCAGGCATAACATTATGACCTTCCTAATATTGTGTTGGTCCCCCTTTTGCTGACCCGTCGAGGCATGGACTCCACTAGACTCCTGAAGGTGTGCTGTGGTATCTGGCACCAAGATGTTAGCAGCAGATCCTTTAAGTCCTGTAAGTTGCGAGGTGGGGCCTCCATGGATCGGACTTGTTTGTTCAGCACATCCCACAGATGCTCGATTGGATTGAGATCTGGGGAATTTGGAGGCCAAGTCAACACCTCAAACTCGTTGTTGTGCTCCTCAAACCATTCCTGAAGCATTTGTGCTTTGTGTCAGGAGCATTATCCTGCTGGAAGAGCCACAGCCACCAGGGAATACCGTTTCCATGAAAGGCTGTACATGGTCTGCAACAATGCTTAGGTAGGTGGTACGTGTCAAAGTAACATCAAGCCTTCTTGAGCAATTTGAGCTCCAGTAGCTCGTCTGTTTGATCGGAACACACGGGCCAGCCTTCGCTCCCCACGTGCATCAATGAGCCTTGGCCGCCCATGACCCTGTCTCCGGTTCTCCACTGTTCCTTCCTTGGAGCACTTTTGATAAATCCTGACCACTGCAGACCGGGAACACCCCACAAGAGCTGCAGTTTTGGAGATGCTCTGACCCAGTCGTCTAGCCATCACAATTTGGCTCAAATCCTTACGCTTGCCCATTTTTCCTGCTTCTAACACATCAACTTTGAGGACAAAATGTTCACTTGCTGCCTAATATATCCCACCCACTAACAGAGATCATCAGTGTTATTCACTTCACCTGTCAGTGTATATGTAGTTGCAGAGAGAATAAACCTAAAATGTTACTTAAATGGATGAGTTGGAGCAAACTGAAACACAGCCAATGTGAACTCGTCCTTTTTGAAAATCCCATGATGCACCTCATTAATTTGATTGAGAAAAGCCCTGAGCTGGAGTCTAAATAAAAAGGCATCCGCTCATGTCTTGATTTATTTCTGTAGTCTTTACATTATTTCAATACTTTACTTTTTTGATGAAGTAGAAAATATTAATAATAAAAACATTTTTAAACCATAAAAATTCTTTGATTCTCTTTGAACATTGTTCGTAGTGAAAGTTTTGATTCCTCAATCTCCACCCTGTGATGTTTTATGCCATTTCTTTTCTTTTTTTCCCTTTTTGACTCCATTCCAGCACTGTACAGCGGCCCAAATCTGACAACTTCCTGCTGCTGTTGCCAAGCCAACAACATCAACAAACACTGGCTGGCTCGCCATATGTGTCAGCATAGAAAAATAGGCCCTTCATAAGATCAATTAGCAATAGAGGCCCATGTGCTTGAGCAGGCGTGTGTGTGCTTTACTGGAATCTAACAATAGACACCGTTTCAACACTGCTTAAATATGAATATCTTTCCCAGATCCAAAGCGGACCTCTGATTTACCCGTCTGACTCGTTTCTACCCTGAAAAGCTGTGGTGGCGATGCTACTTTGAAACTGTAGCTTATCAAGTTACAAACTACTTATGACTTAACAGTTAAACTATAGTCAAGGGTTAGAAAGCAAGGTTAACTTACCGTCACATATACCCTGAACTCTCGGTTGATTAACCCAAACCTGGCTTCCTCGAGGTATGCTGGTTCCCAAAAACGAGTCCGGGAGTAAGTTCAGACAACTCAGAGTATGTTCCCGGTTAACACACAAGACATTCTCAACAGAGCGACGAATCGATGAGTCACCATGGAAACAGACGCTAAGAAAAAGCGTCTTCCTTCTTCTTCTTTTGTTTAATGGCGATTTACATAACTCACTTGATGCACATCGCCACCCATATGGTGGTTGTGCAAACATTTTTTCAATCTTTTCGTTTAATAAGTAATCTTTATTCACTGAGATGAGGATTATATTGTTTGTTTGATGCTAATTCATTGAATGCAGATCCATGTGTGAGATGACAATAAAATAAATATATTTGAATTGAATTAACATTTAAACATTACCTTATCATAATAGTGCTTTAGAATTAATATATAATATTGTATATTATATAACTGTAACTATATAACAAATTTAGTTATATTAATATAACGCTATTAATTATATAACACGCATCTGAATACCTCTTAAGCAAACTAACCCTGGATCATGAGCCGCTCCGGAGCAGGTGATGGTCAGAGAGTGAGTTGCTATGGTTACTCATAGGTGATGTTCAGAGAGAGAGTTGCTATGGTTACTCACAGGTGATGTTCAGAGAGTGAGTTGCTATGGTTACTCACAGGTTATGGTCAGAGAGTGAGTTGCTATGGTTACTCACAGGTTATGTTCAGAGAGTGAGTTGCTATGGTTACTCAGGTTATGTTTAGAGAGTGAGTTGCTATGGCTACTCACAGGTTATGTTCAGAGAGTGAGTTGCTATGGTTACAGGTTATGTTCAGAGAGTGAGTTGCTATGGTTACTCAGGTTATGTTTAGAGAGTGAGTTGCTATGGCTACTCACAGGTTATGTTCAGAGAGTGAGTTGCTATGGTTACAGGTGATGTTCAGAGAGTGAGTTGCTATGGTTACTCAGGTTATGTTTAGAGAGTGAGTTGCTATGGCTACTCACAGGTTATGTTCAGAGAGTGAGTTGCTATGGTTACAGGTGATGTTCAGAGAGTGAGTTGCTATGGTTACAGGTGATGTTCAGAGAGTGAGTTGCTATGGTTACTCATAGGTGATGTTCAGAGAGTGAGTTGCTATGGTTACTCACAGGTGATGTTTAGAGAGTGAGTTGCTATGGTTACTCACAGGTGATGTTCAGAGAGTGAGTTGCTATGGTTACTCACAGGTGATGTTCAGAGAGTGAGTTGCTATGGTTACTCACAGGTGATGTTCAGAGAGTGAGTTGCTATGGTTACTCACAGGTTATGTTCAGAGAGTGAGTTGCTATGTCTACTCACAGGTTATGTTCAGAGAGTGAGTTGCTATGGCTACTCACAGGTGATGTTCAGAGAGTGAGTTGCTATGGTTACACACAGGTGATGTTCAGAGAGTGAGTTGCTATGGTTACTCACAGGTGATGTTCAGAGAGTGAGTTGCTATGGTTACTCACAGGTTATGTTCAGAGAGTGAGTTGCTATGGTTACTCACAGGTTATGTTCAGAGAGTGAGTTGCTATGGTTACTCACAGGTTATGTTCAGAGAGTGAGTTGCTATGTCTACTCACAGGTTATGTTCAGAGAGTGACTTGCTATGGTTACTCACAGGTTATGTTCAGAGAGTGACTTGCTATGGTTACTTACACACTCTGAAAGTTAGCTCCATTTTTTGACCAAACCGTAAGTCGTAGAGACTTGAAACTATGAGGGCTGGTAGTACTCACACCGCCTACAATGTCACCAAAGCTCGCCCCAATCGGCCTGACCGGGGCCCTACAGTACTCAAAAGTGCATAATGGCTTATAAATCCTAAACCATTCATTGCAGACTCACCTTAGCAAAATTTGTGGGCATTTTGGATTTTTCAAAAAACCTACTTTTGTGAACTAGTCTTAGGTTTTCGCCCGGAATCAAACCAGTGCAGAAAGATTCTTATAAAAAAAAGTTTTTTAAAAAGTCAAAATTTCGATTGACGTCCGCGATGGGACGCCAAAATCTTCAAAGTGGCCTAAAACGAAAACGGCTATAGCTATGCAACAGTCAGTCCGATTGACTTGAAAACTGGCATGCGGTGTCTTTGTCCAAGGTGCCGAGACTGCCTTTGAGGACATTCAAGTATCTCAAAAAACATGGCCATGGCCAAACGTGTTATTTCAAAAAACAACTTTCGCTAATTAGACCTAGGTTTTTGGCTCGACCTTGATTAAAACCACTGCGACACAATTCTCTGGACTTGTTGATCTTTTAGCCTCTGGATAGCAATAACAGGGTCATTTAGAAAATGGGGCCAAATATACTCAAAAGTCTATAAATCCTAAACGAAAACACAGAACTTTGTGAAACTTGGTGAGCACATGCAACATATGATTCTAAACAAGCACTTTTATGAAGATTGGACCATAGGTGGCACTATAACTGTTAAAAACTTTTTCCTAAGTTGTTACATGCTTGCTAAATAAAACATAAACCCTTTTTACAAAAGTCCTTAAAGCACTTCGCAGCTATATTCATTTATCTGAAAATTATAGAATGCATTTATTATAAAAAGACCAATCAGTTGAAATGAGCCGTCTCAGTGAATGAATTTGCAAAATGAATCAGCGCTGAGCAAGTCCTGGGGACTTTTTAATTTATTACACCCACTTCAAATCATCATCTTGTTCGCAGAAAGCTCCATGAACTGAACTGGGTGTGTCAGGTTATTAAGAGTAGCAATTTTCATCTCCACATGACTTCTACAACAGTGTAACTAATTTATGCCAACATTTAGGGCATTGTAGCATTTTAGCCAACTTGCAACCACCTGCCTTGTAAATTGGTGTAAGAAAAACATAATATTTAAGCAACACATTCCTAAGTATTGGCCCGCGGTATGAGACTGAACAAATGGGAAACGCAATTATATCCTGATGCTATGCGTTTATACATGTCTCTGCACTCGCTGCTTTACTGAGGACAAAAGAAACGCTGCAGCACAGAACAATGTCAATAGTTTCTTAATTGCCTGTATTACTGTTTGATTTAAACTACATAACCTGGAGGGTTAGTCCTGATTGGTAGGTGGCTTATGAAGACAGTTATGAAACGTATAAATAAAGTTGGGTCTTGAATACGCTCTCAACACACAAATGCATGAAGCGGAAAGCTCTGAAAGGCAAAAGGGAAAATAAAGAGAAGGAAAACATACTCTACTCGACATACAACAGGCATGACCAAACAGCACAACTTCTGGCATTTTTCCATCAGGAAACCATGTTTTGTTTACAGCTTCCCATGATGTTACAATAAGCGTTCAGAGGATGAGATGGAAGCATGCAAGGTTTATTTGGCATTGAATCTTTATGATATTGTGATAGCCAATGGAAGAAACTGTGTGTGTGTGTGTGTGTGTTTGCCTCATTGAGAATGTTGTATAGGCTCACCCCTACATTTGTGTGTATGAATGATCTGCATTGTGTTGGATTTATTGATTTTTATTGGACAAATTAAAATAAAAAGCTCCGAGTTATAGTATTTCCCATTCATTTCCTATGGGTGCCCACTTTTGTCCACGAAGGACCAATTAAGGAGTTTTTTTTCAACCACTTAACATTGTTGAATAGAGTCCAATTTTTGTGTGTGTTCAGGTGGCAAATTTAGGAAAAGTAGCCAAGTCGTGTACCGCTCTGATTAAGGAATTATTTTTAAAAAATCAAAACAAAATGATTTTGCCCACATTTGTCCCAAAGGCCCCTTTAGGGTTAAACCAACCTAAGGTTGCCCCTTGATCTACCAGTGGTTTCCCAGTCTGACCTGTACCCGAAACCCCTCTAAAACTAGCAAAACAGACCAGCCTAACCAGATTTGGCTGATTTAAATGGTTGTTTTGCATAGCAATTATACATGATCTTTTATTCAAAATGTATCCACTGTCAGGAAATTTACATTGTATGCATTTAGCAAATGCTTTTATCCAAAGCAAAAATTGCACTTTGCACATTTTGTCAATTGTACAAAACATTTGTAAGTTGTCACTGGGATCAGTACCTTTAAAGAGACAACTTCGTACCTTATCTACCCCTAAAAGTAGTAATATGTACCCTTAAGATCCCAATATACTTCAAGCGGGATCGAAGAATGAACTGGTGTGACGTCAGTTCAAACTAAATCAGGCCAAAACGAAGTTTATTTGGAGTTCGTTTCGAGAGTTCGAAACACAACTTGCCATTGGTCTGTGGCGATGATGTAATAGGTGGGTGTGGCTCTGAGTCTGAGGCCCCGCCTTCTTTTAGCTGTAAATCTTCTCTGATTCATTTCTTCTGTTTTTTCACATTTTTAATGCTGTAAAGCTTCTTGCCTTTCACTTTTGTTCACCCATAAGTGAAGAATGCTTGCAGTGAGCTTATTGACTTTACTTTAATGTACTACTATGAACGTTTTAGGGGTAAATAAGGTACAAAGGCCCCAGTGACGAGCTGCTGTACTAGTAAAGGTCAACATTTTTGCTAATTTTTTTCCCTGAGAGCGTTTAGCCGACTCACTAATTAAGGTTTAGATTGGCCTGAAGATTCATTACATGGGTCCTTCCAAAGGCCAGCTGATGCCTTATTGAGGCTCAGTGTTTCGTGTTGGAGACGGTGTTAATCGAGTCACATGAGGCTGTGGGATGAAGGACCCTGACACTGCTGAACACTGATAGGACACTGGGATGAAAAGCCTCGAAAACTGGAATCCAACCTTCCTGTGCCCTTGAAAGAGTCTTAACACGGGTTTCATATTCAAGAGATCAGCAAATGGGGCAGATGAGCTACGATGGGAAAGCAAAGTTAGTCCTGCAGAATTAGACTTGACATTCAGTATAACATCTGTGGCCAGTTGCATAAACAGCTTAGACTAGTCTTACAAGTTAGTCATCTATTGTTTTGGTCATAATTAGATGATCATAACTTTTTAAAGTCAGTTACGTAAAAAGGTAGGTCTCATTTGACTAATTAGCCCAAACTAATTGCTAGTTGGCCAGACTTTCCTTTATGTCCCCATTAAAAACGGTGTTCCAAGCTTTATGGAGTATAAAGGCCCGTTCGCACCAGTGCTGAATGGATTATGTAATGTTGTATGCCAACCCGGAAGTTAGCAAAATTTTGACTTTGGTATTATTGCAGGAAATAAGCTCTGTGACCAACGTATTGTTACACATTTTGTTCAAAATCATCAGATGTCACACCAAGTTCGTTCTTCGATTTCATTTGAAGTATATCGGGGCCTTTATGGAGAAGCTGCTCACTGCAGAGCCAAATGACTTCCAGCTTTCCGTCACTGGACGTTATAGGGTTAGTCAACACCCTTCCCATATAACCCTATCTCTAAACATGACTCCACACATTAGGCCCACAGAGGCGGAGCTTGCCCTAGTTTTACATCCAGAGAGGGCGTCAATTGGATCTGCGGTTAGCACCACTTGCCTTTATGTGGCCTATTTTTCCATCTTAATACCTGTGACAAAGTCTCTGTCCTCTTCTTTTTAGGAGGACGAAACAGAAGATGAGGATGACGACGGAGAGAGAGAAGACGAGGGAATGTCCTGTAGTGAGACTGAGGATGAGGAGGGTCCTTACTCGAGCAGTGGGGCGGCACAGTTGGCCGCCCGCCTGCGTGCCACAGCACAGCGCTTCCTCAGGAACATGGGCCGCATCCTGGCCATCACATTACTGGCACTGGCTGGTGAGAGAATCAGAGAACACACTTTACAGAAGCAATACAATATGAATAGGGCTTGGCATTAACACCCGCCAACCCGGCAACTGCAGGTATACTTGGCACTTTGCAAAAATAAGTTTTTCAATTGTAGTCTTTTAAAAATGCATCTGAAATAATAAACTAAGTGCAATGTAGTGTTGTCAAAAATATAATTTTTTCAATACATATCGATACTGAAATATCTGAAATGCTTCAAATACTCGTTTCCCGCAGAATAGACACACAAGATCTCTTGAGTGACACACAAACCCGCCTCCACTCACTCACGATGAATATTGTTGCTGTTACAGGGCTTGAATTTCGCTGTGGGATTGCATGTATTGCGCATAATTTACTCATTCCCGCAGATTTTGTGCTCACACTCACATAAAGCCGCCTCTCAGCACTAAACTGAGCTCTTTTGCTGCTTAAGTGAACGTAAACAGTTGAGAAAGAAAACGCATGTGTAACAGTGTAATGGATCCGTGCGTCGGCTCTTAAAGTGAAAGTCAGCAGCCTAATAAACCTGCTGACAAATTATGAGATGATATTAAAAATATCTATATGGCAGTTTTTCCCCATGGTATCGATGTCAAAACTGTGGCCAGTGAAAATGCAGAGTGGCTAGTAACTTTGGAAAACCATTAGCTATTAAAAAGTTAATGTCAAGCCCTGAATACAAACAAGAAGAGAAAAGAGATTGAATGGAGGCGACAAAATACAAGGTCCATTTGTTATTAAAATGCTTTGTTTTCAATCCATTCTAAATAGTATGTATGACTAGAAATGATATAATATCTTGAAGATAGTGCCAAATGGTGTATTTTAAGTGCACATACTTTTTAGCTAATATTGCCCATATGAATTCATTCACTTCATGCATCTTAAAGTGTACGGATTGCATGTCTTTCTCTTCCCAGGAATCACTTTACCCTCTGCGTTCTCTGCCTTCTACTTCCTCCTGTTTATTGGAGTGTGCACGTGGTGGGCTTGCCACTTTCCCATCAGCCATCTGGGGTTTAATACACTGTGTGTGATGGTGGCCTTCTTCACAGGGGGACACCTGGTGTGTCTTTACCTGTATCAGAGCTCATTCGCACAAGAGATGTTCTCCCCGGCGGGCCTGTGGGCCAGGTACGGCTCTTCATTATTCTCTTCACATTCCCTGTACGTTCATAATAACTGCTCGCTTCATTTTCACCGCCCTGTTATTGGTACATTAATCTCATTTTGGCCAGGTAGTGTACCATACCTAGTTCAACATCCTTGTTTGTCCTGGAACAACAATCCTGTAAGCCACTGAGACTGGTTACTGTGATTTTTTTTTTTTTAATGTAGGAAAACACTGACAGCATTTCCTGGATTAACACCATGGTTTAAGTTCGGGTTAAGCTTAGGGCTGGGTTTGGAATGATTAGGTTTGGGGTTAGGAATCTTGTTCCAGGACCAACAAAAGATTGTTGATCCAGAAACATATTCTACTTGGCAAAATAGCACTACCAAGAAATGATTGTGGCGGTAATATGGTGCAGGAATGGTACTTTAATTTGCACCGTGGTACTGTAAAATGACCATATTCATATACTGTGGCATTTACATTGTTCTCCAATGTGCTTCAAAGAATAGGGTAAGATGGGAGAAGATGCCCCCATTAAAGGTGCAATAACCGATTTCTGAGAAACGCTGTTGCAGACCCATGCAGAAAGATTCTCTGGAGTCTGAATATCAATAATTATAAAAAAAAGTCGAAATTTTAATTCATGGTTGCTAAGGGACGCCAAAATGTTTGAGGTGGGCAGGGCCAGTTTTACTAAAATTACTATTACTCGTGAACGGAATGTGATCTTTTCACCAAACTTGGTACACATATGTATGGGTTCAATCTTTAGTCACAGTAAAAAAAATCGCGAAGATGGCCCACTTGGTGGCGCTATAACATTAAAAAAACCGCTATAACTACGCAACCGTTTGGCCAATTTACTTGAAAATTGGCATGCAGAGTCTTGGTCCAAGGTGCCATGATTGCCTATGAGGACATTGGCGTATCTCAAAAAACATGGCCGCCATCGGCCAATGAGGTTTGAGCACCTAATACACAAGGTTAACGGAGGCCGATCAAGACGAAACTTGTGGGCATGTTGAACTCATGGGCCTTAGAGGTCTGTGAGAATTTGGAAAGAAATCGGCCACTAGTTGGCGCTAACGAGTTTTACGGCTCTGTAATCACGTGGTGTTTCACACATACACACAATATTCATATAATTTGATAGATCTCCTCATACTCAAGAACTACTGCTGTCAATCAAATAGTTCATTAAATATTCGTGATTATGTAAAAAAACTTTGGCAAACTAGTCATAGGTTTTTCACTCAATTTGAATAAAACCAATGCAGTACAATTTTCTGGACTCTCTAGATCAATAATTATCAAACAAAAGATTAACTTTACCCTTTGGGTAGCTTGAACAGGGTAATTTAAAAAATGGGTGTGGCCAAGTGCACACAAAAGCCTATAACTCCTAAACGAAAACTCAGAACTTCATGAAAATAGGTGAGCAAATGCGACATATGGTTCTAAACAAGCATGCAAACTTTTATGGAGATCGGCCCATTGGTGGCGCTATAACTGTTAAGCTTTTAAAACCACATATTTCCCATGGTAAATTGCCTCTATTGCCTGTAAATGGTCTTTTCTAGATGGATACATGTTTGCTAAAGCATGTGCATAAATGCCTTAAACCGTTTGAACCCCGATAATTGCCGCTCGCAGCTATATTTTAATATCATTCTTGTTAATATGTATATAATTTGTCTTAATTAATTAAATCAGCAATTCTATTAAACTGGTGTTTTGACAATTTTGCTCGATAGTTGAACAAACAAGGCAGAAACCCAGTAAAAGAGTAATCTTTTATTTGTTCTATGACTTTTATACTGGCATATTATACAGGAATGCATACATATTTAATTGTCCATATTTTAAATGAAGATATGTCATAATAAAACACTATGAATTCAATTGCTCTCAAATAATGTCTCTTTAATCTGTATTCATTTTTATTTTAGTTATTTTAGTACATCAGGTTTATGGAGGACCAAACCTGCAGAATAAAGAACATTTTTGTAATGGTTTATCCACTGGAGGCAAGTTGCAGAAGTTTAAACAAAACATAAAAGAAACAAGGACTTGACTTGGCGTAAATTGACGTAAACCAACCATGGGTTACACGGAAACATGAGGGCTTAAATACACAGACTACGAATGATAAGACAAGGGACACCTGTGCACAATCAAGACAACACTAAACGCAGAACACATGACAGGATCACATGACACAAACAAGGGAAGCACATGGCAAAACAGAAAACACGACTGAAACATAAAATATGAACATGAAACAAAACACTAGACATTAAAATTTTTTATAATAATAATATTTATTTATTTTTTATATTTTTTATTATTTATCGCGATTAATCGCATCCAAAATAAAAGTTTGTGTTTACATAATATATGTGTGTGTACTGTGTATAATTATTATCTTTATATAAATACACACACATGCATGTATATATTTAAGAAAAATGTGTTGTGTGTGTGTGTATATATATATATATATATATATATATATATATATATATATATATATATATATTCAGTATATGCATGCAAATATTTCTTAAATATATACATGAATTATTGTGTATTTATATAAAGATAATAATTATATTTTTTATTATTTTTCCTGCAGGTTTGGTCCAACATAAATGAAAATAAGAAATGTTGCCTTGGCTGAAATAGTTGAAATAAAATAAGCTTAAGTTTACTTATTTTATTTTAGTTTCATGTTTACCTTTATTTCTCAGTAAACACATTAAAAGATACTGATCATATAAAAATATCATTACGTTCATTGCGAATAGGATTTCCCTTCTCTCTACCTGACTGTGGTGTGTCTGTGTTAAACGAGCAGTCCCGTTCATGTGTGTTCATTACACAAGGCGTGTGTGAGAGCAGGGTGTGTGTGTGTGTGTGTGTGTGATGTAAATACTAGTCATTGCGGGACTGAAATAGAGCCTCAGGCTGGGGAGGTGAAGGTGCCGTTTCCTGCCAGCCTTGCGTAACGCACTGAGACTCGAGCCGTAGGTCTGGATCTGGACACTGACACCCAGCTCTCTGCATTTCTCCTGACCCATAAATCTCTGCTGACCTCTGCGCTGATGCAGATCACTGTCACAGCTGTCACAGTGAGATAAAACAAAATACATCGCTGTCCTAGACACATACAAACTCTCATGCATCAAGATTAATAGTGCTGTGTGTTAAAGGTGCGATATGTAACATTTTTGCAGTAAAATATCCAAAAACCACTAGGCCAGTGTTATATATTTTGTTCAGTCGAGTACTTACAATATCCCAAATGTTTCCAACTATTTGTAAATCATGAGAAAATTGTGATTTTAACCAAGGAACGTGTGAGGGAGTCGCCTGTCAATGCCGTCATATCCGCGTTACCCTCGGTTTCCGCTTTTACTGACGTAGAAACCATGGCAACAGACGTGGACAACTGCGTAACGTCTAGCGCTGTTGTAGTGCCGTTCAAACATTACGGACCATGGCAAGCAGACTTTAGAGCAAAACAAGAAATCAAAAGAGGACCAGTATCACCGTGCCGTTTTCCAGATGGACTTGACAGACATGTGCTTTATTAGACAGGTGAGCAAATGTACATCAAACGAATCAATGTAATGTAGCTCAACACGATGAAATATGAGAATATCATCAGTATGATGTAGCTACTGCTAGTCTCATACAACCAACAAACTAACACAGAATAACATTATAACTCCCAACACACAGTTTTAATTGGTCAAATAAAGGGACCTGTATGAGCAGTAATTCAGCACTCGCGGGTCGTTCGGTAGAATGAAATGTCCTCATTTCTTTATATCCGCCGGGACTCGCGTGTGGCGCTGATATCTGTCTCTTATTAGTAATCGCGCCCTGCTTCATACCACAGTCATGTTAAAAACACTCATCCAGAAACATTATTACCCCATAAACATTATTAGATCCATCGGTATGATTCCACGCTCATTCAATCTATGCCTTTGTTATTGTTTTGAAGAGGTTATCGACACCTAGTGGCGAAAAAAATACATAGTGTAGCTTTAAGGCAAGCATCATTATTATTATTGTACATACTTGAACTTGAACAAAATGCTAAGCTGAATGATAGCTCATATTCTACAACTTTGAAAGAGGGACCAGTCAAATTGTGCAATTTTATAATCAGCTGTTCTCTATGTGAATATATAGTAAAGTGTAATTTATTCCTGTGATCAAAGCTGAATTTGATCAAAATCCTCATATGAGAATGATTTGTGTGACACTGAAGACTGGAGTAATGATGATAAATTCAGCTTTGATCACAGGAATAAATCACACTTTACTATATATTCACATAGAGAACAGCTGCTTTACACTGGAGTCATATCACACTGTTTTACTGTATTTATGATCTAATAAATGCAGCCTTGGTGGGTATAAAAGACTTCTTTCAAAAATACTTTCAAAAATCTTACAGATTCTAAAACTTTTGTACGGTACTGTGTGTGTGTGTGTGTGTGTGTGTGTGTGTGTGTGTGTGTATGTTCAATTTATACTTGATGAGTAAAGTTCATTGGGACAAACTTTGATGTTGGCTTGACAAAGCCATATGAAGGTTTGAAGGTTTCATAAGCTTAAAATTTAGTTGAAAGAGAAGTCTCATCTCCCTTTCCCTTTAAAAGCCAGTTGTGCTTCACTATTTTACATGCGCGCGGAAAGACTGAACGCTTCTCCAGAGAGAATCCTTTTATTTTTAATATTTAAACGTGTGTGTGTGTGTGCTGCGCGTCCCTGTGTGTGTAATAAGTGTGCGCGCGTTGTGCACCACCTATAGGCTCATATTACTAACACACCCTTTAAATAACATTACTTTAACTTTAGAGCAAGTTTGTGTTGGTCAATGGCGCAGTTGTTTTCAATAGCAGCGCTCCAGCAATGCTCCTGAACTCCTGGTGTTCAGACCAGACGCCCATGGGTGGACAGATGCGGCAGTGCATTTGATATTTAAACACGTGGAGCTGGACGTGAACATGAGAACTGCGTCCGGCTGAAACCAGCAGAACACACTTGGCGTCACATTGCACCGGTGTATGATAGAGCCCAATAAGTCCAAATCAGCAATTTATATCACAGAGACTCACAGCCACCCACGTTTTCTTCAGAACATGGAGCATTTATTGTTTTTTCTTTGTTTGGCTACAGACTCTTTGGCCTGAAGGATGTAATAAAGCCTGGAAACTGCTCTTCTTTCGACCTCACCCTCAACACACAGCACGACTGGCCCGTGTATGTCAATCCTGGCATCCTCCTGCTCCTGTACATCTCTGTGACCGTTGTGCTGAGGATCAACAGTTACGCTCTGGGCCACACGGACAAGGTGCTTTCACACACGTATTTATTCAATCAAAGGGATAATTCACCCCAAAAATGATCTCAAGTTGCTCGCACACTATATGTGTGATTCAGCAGAGTGTCAGTGCTGTTTCCAACCAGTGGAAGTCGAGCTTTAAAAACGAGAATAAAAGAACCATAAAAATAGTGCATGTTATCTAAAGAGATTCATTGAATTTAAAGGATTAGGATAATTTCCTCACCCCTATCTCATCCAAGATGTTCATGTGTTTCTTTCTTCAGTCGAAAAGAAATTTAGTTTTTTGAGGAAAACATTCCAGGATTTTTCTCCACATAATGGACTTCAATGGGAACCAACGGTTGAAGGTCCGAATCAATGCAGTTTCAGAGGAAGGGCTTCAGAGGCTCTGATGATCCCAGAGGAATAGGGTCTTATCTAGACAAACCATCGGACATTTAAAAAAAAGAAGAAAAAAAAGAATATACTTTTTAACCTAAGTTGCTCAGCGTAGCAGTGATTGCGTAAGGCGGAAGTACCGCCCCAAGCGAACGAGGATGTTTGTATTAGTCTTCGCATGTGCGCTTTGTAGACACGGGGGCGGTACTTCCACCTACGTCACGCGTGACCTTTCCGACGTGATTGTGCAATCACACACTTGCTCAGCGCAAGATGTTTAGGTTAAAAAGTATATATATTTTTTCTTTTTAATTTATTCTTTTTTTTAAACTACACGATTGCTCCTATAACCAGCAGGTTGCTGCTGTTGGTTGCGCGCTTTTCTGCAGTATATCTGCGGGTTGTTTTGAACGAGCTGTAAAACGGGGACATTTCCGGGGACAGAACACCAAAAACCGAGTTTGTCCGCAGAAAACGGGGACGTCTGGTCACCCTAGTATGAACTCCATTGACATCAGTGAATTCAATTAAAATTTTTTGAATTTATAACTCATGACTGCTCAAAACACACATTCAAAACATCATGTTTTCAAACAAAACATATTCATTTTACTTGCATAAAATTTTACTTTCAGATGAAAAAAAAGGTGATACACATCCAGAATGCTGCAATGGTTCATCAACAGGTGGCAGCACTTCTTTTTTGAACCCTTTTTGTGTGCATATGCAAGCATGTTTATAAACAAAATGAGTGTGTGAGTGTAGGAAAGAGGCTGAATGCATTTTACAAGTAATTTAAGAAGGAAAAAAAAAACGAAATTTCATAGGTAAAGCCACAGTTCAGTTTCGGGTCAAAACGGACCCGAAACTGCAAAAAGCATAACTAATTAGTTTAAATGCTTACATCTTTTACATTTTTTTAATAAAAAAGTTTATTTAGACAGTCTTTCCAAAGTTTAATTTTCATACTAAAATTCTAATTCGATACAGTAAACCCAAGCATCTCAATTAACGCGTGTCCCATTAGGCTGGGTATATTAACTGATGTAATGTCTGTGTTTGTGTAGACCCATGAGGGTGGAGCAGTCGAGGCCGTACAGGCTGGGGCTGGAGAGGAAGTGGAGCTCCGGCTGTGGGAGGAAAGGAGTCACAGCAGTGAATATGACACTAAGGTGAATCATCACACACCATCATTATCAAACTATAGGAGGAGCTTCACTGCTGTGTTTTCAGAGGCACAGAGACAAGTACATGTGTCCAACGAGTGTCTATTTGCCCGCCTTGTTGGCAGAGGCTATTTACACTAACTCCGCCCACTGACGTCTGTCAGACGATGCAGTAGTGTAGGGGTAAAGCACATGGCAGAAAGTTTTGACCCGAGCTTGATTACAGCTTTTGCCGATGTCGCTCTACTCCCCTTTCCCATCACATATCAGATCGAAAAGGCTTTTATTTTCCATTAAAATTTGGACATAAAGTGTCTAGCGTGTGTTTAGTAATAAAGTGTTTACTGTGCGTTCACACCAGACACGACTTGCGCAAATAAATCGTGCGTAGTTGGACGCTTGAACATTTTGAGTTTACTCGCTTCATTCGCGCGTGGCATTCGCTTCACAACAGACGTGAATTCGTGTTATGGAAGGAGCTTCTGCCAGGCGGCTCGAGAAGGACCTGGCTGCACCTGGGGCGGGGCTGCATGCCTACTCTGATTGGTTCCATCGTCTTTCATAGGCATACATGATAGAAAAGGTGTTCGTATTTGTAGTTGGCGTATGAAGGAGTGTCATTTAAAAAACTGGAAAAGGCTTTGCAGAAAGGGAAAAAACATTAGCCTGTAACTCGCTGTCCCTGAAATTATTGTTCTGCTAAATCAAGCTGGTCTTTAGGCTAACGCACGGACGACCACACAACATTTAAAAAAATAAAATGCTTGATTATTTACAGCCGGAGGGTCAGGTCTTCAGGTAGAGGTATGAATTAAATGATTAATTTGATTATTTCATATCACCATAGTATGAGAAAGGAAATGAAAAGGATGTATCAGTATCATTATCGACACACTCATATTTACAGATGGTGTTATGGCAGTTGTATGATAACTAGCCTAAATGACACTGCAATAGGATGTGTCTGCCATGTTATTTCATGTTATAATCAAGAACTTTATATTTGTACCTGCCTGAAACAACACGCCTGGAGTCTGTTGCTATAGTAATGAACGCAACTCGCATCTGACTGACAGACAATCAGTGCACATCCTGGAATGAGCGATGTTTTACTTCTTTTTCCGGCCAAATTAGATTGGAAAACATCGCATTTTGACAAATTTTTTGTTCAAATTGTATCCGAAAATCTCAGCCCCCGCGATCAAATATTTATGAAGCAGGCTATATTAAATCGAGATCTGCAAACTTGTTTCGTGACCGAATCTTTTGAACCGATTCTTTTAAATCAATTGTTTCACAATAAATAACATATGATTAATTTGCGAATTCGACTGATGTGAAAGATTAAACTTGTAGTAGCAGACAACTCAATGACACGGACATAACGAGTTACGGTAAAACACCTGAATTTGTCTCAGATTAAATGTCATCTAGATTGAGCTCAACCTTATTTGTGTGGCCATAGACACCTCTCTTTTACAGTTTTGTAACTGGATTGATGACATTCGCTCATCAATCCATGCACTATCTGACACAAACTATGAACACATTTTCTATCATGTATGCCTATGAATGGCGAATGGGCCAATCAGAGTAAGTGGGGGGCGGGGCGACACGTACACACGGCTCCAGTCTCGTTGCAAAATGGCTGACATGGATTGTTTTAAAATACGGCGAATAAGCTCAATTTGCCGGCTTTAAGTAGCTTGTAGTCTCAATATGTATAGCTCAAATTGAGTAAAGAGCGCTTTTTACAACTTACCAGACTGTCCGACCTCCTCGCTCACTTTCTTCTAAGCAAGATCCTTTTTATTCCTCTTTCTATAAAGTATGAAGATGTATCGTACAGCTCCAGGTATCCACATATGATTTTGTCCTCATTGTTGTCACTACTAGAGCAAGCTCCTGATTGGTTAACGCGGCGCGAATATCCAGCAAAGTTCCGATTTTTCAACTCGCGCGATTCACGCGTCAAACGCCGAAACGCTCAATCCGCGCCGTGTCATTCGCACAAATCGCGCCGCAGAATGTCTATTTGCGTCTTTGCATTGACTTAACATGTAAATCACTCACGCTTAACGCTTCATTCACGTCTGGTGTGAACGCACCATAAGGGTTAGGTGTAGAAAGGGCTTTATTGTCCCAATAAGGCGACACCCATTTAATAATTTTAATAAATATAATCATTTACACTCTGTTATTATTGCATACCGTTTAATGTACAACACTTAGGTGCACATAGTATCTGCCACTATTTATAAGTATAAATATCATCTAACTACTATTTACACTTATTGCAAAGAAAATACTGCTATTTTTACAGTGCAAATAGAATTTATCACTATTTAAATAGAATTTATCGTTATTAAATTTAATGTAAATAGCCGCTGCCAATATTTAATCACATTTTACAATGTCAAGCGAATGTGTGTTCCTGCTGAATACTCTCAGCTTTAACCACCTCTTACCTATTAATGATGTGGAATAAATATTTGGTAATCATCAGATTAATTGATTATTAAAATCAGTGTCAGTGTCAGCCGTTCTGTGACACAGTCATGTTTTCTGTTTGTGTGGTGTAGCAAACACTTCTCACCGCGGGAGACTCGCCTCTGTCTGAATCACACATCTCTAAAGAACCCGTGACCAATGGTTCAAGCCAACATGACATGGGTAGGGAAAGACGTACATTATGTTTGAGTTTACACTTACAGAAGATACCAGTTCACATTCAAGTGTATCCTAATGTGTCTGAACGTGTGATGTGTGTTTGTGCAGCGCCGGCTGGAGAGGCTGAGGCCGATAATCCTCTGCGTCTGGTGGGACGAATGATCCTGCAACAGAGTTACATCTGTGCCCTCATCGCCATGATGGTAATCTATCTATCCATCCATCCACCCATTAATCCATCCATCTGTCCATCTGTCCCATTTGTCCATCCATCCATCCATTCATCTGTCCCATTCGTCTATCTATTTATCCAACCATCCAACCATCTATCCATCCACCCACCCACCCACGCACCCACCATCCATCAATCCACCCACCATCCGTACGTCCCATTTGTCCATCCGTCCATCCGTCCCATTCGTCTATCTATTTATCCAACCATCCATCCATCTATCCATCCACCCACCCATCCATCAATCCACCCATCCATCTGTCCGTCCATCCCATTTGTCCATCCATCCATCCGTCCATTCATCTATCTATTTATCCAACCATCCATCCATCCATCCACCCACCCACCATCCATCAATCCACCCATCCATCTGTCCGTCCGTCCCATTTGTCCATCCATCCATCCACCCACCCACCATCCATCAATCCACCCATCCATCTGTCCGTCCGTCCCATTTGTCCATCCATCCATCAATCCACCCATCCATCTGTCCGTCCATCCCATTTGTCCATCCATCCATCCGTCCATTCATCTATCTATTTATCCAACCATCCATCCATCTATCCATTCACCCACCCATCCATCAATCCACCCATCCATCTGTCCGTCCGTCCCATTTGTCCATCCATCCATCCATCCATCCGTCCCATTCGTCCATCCATCCGTCCATCCATCCATCCATCCGTCCCATTCGTCTATCCATCCGTCCCATTCGTCTGTCTATTTATCCAACCATCCATCCAGCCATCCATCCATCCACCCACCATCCATCAATACACCCATCCATCTGTCCATCTGTCCCATTTGCCCATCCATCCATCCATCCGTCCCATTCGTCTATCTATTTATCCAACCATCCATCCATCTATCCACCCACCCACCCACCATCCATCCATCCATCTGTCCATCTGTCCCATTCGTCTATCCATCCATCCAACCGTCCCATTCATCTATCCATCCATCCGTCCATCCATCCATCCATCCGTCCCATTCGTCTATCCATCCGTCCCATTCGTCTGTCTATTTATCCAACCATCCATCCAGCCATCCATCCATCCACCCACCATCCATCAATACACCCATCCATCTGTCCATCTGTCCCATTTGCCCATCCATCCATCCATCTGTCCCATTCGTCTATCCATCCATCCAACCGTCCCATTCATCTATCCATCCATCCATCCATCCGTCACATTTGCCTATCCATCCATCCATCCGTCACATTTGCCTATCCATCCATCCATCCGTCACATTTGTCTATCTATCTATCTATCTATCTATCTATCTGTCCGTTCGTCCATCCAACCACCCACCCACCCACCCACCATCCATCAATACACCCATCCATCTGTCCGTCCGTCCCATTTGTCCATCCATCTATCTGTCCATCCATCCCATTCGTCCATCCATCCATCCACCCATTCATCCACCTATCCATCCACCTATCCATCTGTCCGTCCGTCCCATTTGTCCATCTATCCATTCATCCATCCACCCATCTGTCTGTCCGCCAAGCCCCACCCATATTCAGTTCCTCCCATTTTCATTCTATTCTATATCAAAATGACCCTCAAGTACGTACCTGTGATGCATGTGATGACAACTTTCTTGTCCTCTTGCAGGTGTGGAGTATAACTTACCACAGCTGGCTGACGTTTGTGCTGCTGCTGTGGTCGTGTCTGATCTGGATGCTGCGTGCACGGCAACACTTCGCTGCTCTTTGCTCTCCCTTCATCCTGCTGTATGGCTTGGCTCTGTGCTGCCTGCAGTATGTGTGGGCCATGGACCTGGAAACAGAGCTGCCCCAGCACATCGGCACCATGAGCCTGCGCCAGCTGGGTCTGGACCGAGCACATTACCCCTGTTTGCGCTTGGGAGCCATGGTGAGGACAGTGAAGCTCTGGCATATGTACTTTATGTATGACTGCCATTATCACATAACACTGGCAAATACAATGTGTGTTCAACAGAAGTTAATCTAGCATTTGCGGCATATTGTTGATAACCACCAGGGCTTGACATTAACTTTTTTGCTGACCAGTCACTGTGGCTAATGGTTTTCCAAAGTTACTAGCCACTCAGCTTCACCGGCCACAATTTTGACATCGATACCATGGGGGAAAACTGCCATATAGATATTTTTAATATCATCTCATAATTTGTCAGCAGGAATATTAGGCTGCTGTCACTTTAAGAGCCGACGCACGGATCCATTACACTGTTACACATGCGTTTTCTTTCTCAACTGTTTACATTCACTTCAAACAGAACTGGCTGTGTTTACATGAATACTCGCGGCATTTTGACATTATTGTGTGTATTTGACTGTTTAAGTGCAATAAGCAGCGAAAAAGAACTGAGAGGCGGCTTTATGTGCACGCACTTTTGGTGTGAGAATAAAATCTGCAGGAATGAGTAAAATTATGCACAATACACACACGTGCACGCCGGGTTGGCGGGTGTTAATGTCAAGCCCTGATTACCTCTAAAATTCACTTTTACTTGGCCTTCCTTTTATTAGAAATAAAAAGGCGCTACAGTGAGGCAATTACAGTGGAAGTGAATAGGGCCAATATGTAAATTATAAAATTCTTACTGGTTCAGTATTATAGTCATAAGACATGATTTCAGTTAAAAAGAAATCACTCATTTCTGTGTCAAGTTGTATGCAATTTTGCAACACCATGCTAACTAAAAACCTTAAATGAAAAAACAACTTTGCAGCTCAAATATTAAGCAACTTTTAATGGAAGAGTTATTGTAAAAGAGCTTCAAATTCCTGCATTCAAACCCTCCAAAAATTGACCTCATTCACTTCTATATTAAAAACAAGGGATCAAAGTTGTTTTTGTAGATATTTAACAATATGCCACAAATGCTGTTGAACTTGTATTGAACCTGGAATGATCCTTCCAGATGTTTCTCCTTTCTGCGTCCCAATTCGCATACTCTCCTTTCTAAATAGTATTCAAAATTAGAATTAGTGTCCCAAATCGTAGTATGTTGAAATGAGCATCCCAAAAATAGGCTACTGTTTCCGGTTAGAATCCGAAGTGTAGATCCGTTACACTCTAACGTCTAATATTTCCCACAACCCATTGTGCTTTGGATGAGGATTCGATTAGAACTACAAAGATGGATAAAAAGTGTTAAAAAAAATAACTACAAACATGGCGGATGTGTGAGACCGACGGTTAAGTAGAGAGGTTTAGATAAAGGGGTTTGAGTGATTAATGATCAGTATCTAACCCGACGAAAATATATTTATTCAGTGTTATCCACGCTATATTTCATTGTGAACTTTTATGAAGATACGTTTGGGCATTACCTTTTAAATGCATCGTTTTGCATTGATGACCCACGACTGGCATAGTACAAGTAGGCAAATTGGGACGCAGAAAGTGTTTCCCCACCCTTAAACTGGAGGCACGCCAACAGTACACATTTTTGAATTCTTAGTCAAACACTCCTGGTTTAACTCATCAGTTTGCTAGTACAGACTCAAGACCTGAAATTGATGGGGAGACATCCAAAATGTGTATCATTGGTGTGGTTGGGAAACTTCCAGTTACGTTTCTGTATGAGATTATAAATGGGTCACTCCGTGTCAACTCAACCAGAGGTCCCCGGTTCTTCAGACACTCCTCTTTAAATGCAACAATTATCATCTGTGTGCAAAGTGAACCACATTTGGTGTTTGATCACTGAAAATGAGTACAATTCAACAATTTGAACATGGAGCTGTGTTGAGATCCCCATATCTGTGGGACTGAACTGTATAAGGCCTTGAAAATAAACATTTTAAAAGAAAAGTTTGTTAAGAACCAAAATCTGAAATCATATTAAGATATCCTTAATACTTTTTGAGTTACAAGCATGCAAACTTTGTGAAAACAGTACTTATGGCACTCAGGCAGGAATGTTCTATGCAATTGAGGTGATAGAAAAAAACGAGATATATTTCTAGTTTCAACATTATTTGTTCTCCAGATATTCCTCTTTAAATATAAAAAGTATCAGCTGTGTGCAATATTGACCCACATTTGGTTTTCGACCACTGAACTTCACCAGTTTACTCATGGAGCCGCATTAAGATCTCCATATCTCTGGGACTGAACCATCGAGGGCCTTTAAAATGGAGACACCAAAAGAAAAGTTTGTTAAGAATCAGAATCTAAAAGGATATTAGGATTTCTTTAATAATTCTTGAGTTACAGGCATTCAAACCTGAGACTAAAAACACAAGAACTGCTTTTTTCCCATTTTTGAACGGTCACCGTTAACATATAATGCAACAAAGATTGATAAAGTCAATAGATTTTACTAATAAATCTACCAATCTCTGTGTGAAAATAAAATAATGACGCTGCCATCCTTCTAAAGTCATTTTTACACACCTGTAAATTGGCTCCAAATCTCAGAATTGTCATTTTGACCCCCCTTTACAAAACAGTGATTACTCAGTAAATATACATTTGTGACATTTAATATTTTGGCTTTCATCACTATTTATGTTTGTCTTTCTAAAGAAAAAATATGAAGAAAATAAAACATTTGAGCCGGGGAAGTTTCCGAAATTTGGTTGATTTGACACGGAATGACCCAAATGGCGTTATGTATTGGGATACAGATGGCTGCAATAAACCTTGAAGATTCTGAGAAATGTAGATAGGAAAACTTGTGTTCACATTTTTACACAATCCAACCACATGATCTGTCATAATTCTCATGATGTTACTCAATACACTGTGAGGAAAGTGTAAATATTGCTTCACTCTCTCTTTATTCTCAGCTGCTGTTCACATTGACATTTTGGCTTCTGCTGAGACAGTCAGTGAAGGAAACGTTCAGCAGGAAGAAGAGAATGACCGTCCCATTGCAGGAGGTCACCACTGGAGGTGAGCGGGAACACCAGGATCTCAAGGGACAATATTAGCTACGTTTTAGAGCTGTACGATTCTGGAGAAATTGAGAATCACTATGTTTTTGTTTCAAATAGAGATCACGATTTCCCCACGATTCTAACTAAACAAAATAACATGCAGTTTACTAGAGGTTCTGACAAAATGTTGATTGCTGCAGTCTATTGAAAAAAATGAATAATTTCAATTACTTATTTAAAAACAATCGGGTTGAATGAATGATTCAATGACTCACTCATAAAGACTTCACTTGTTTCATTACTGGATGAATCAGCGTTTTTGAATGAATCTCTTGAATGAATGATTCAACAACTCGCTCATAAAGACTTCACTTGTTTCATTACTGGATGAATCAGTGTTTTTGAATGAATCTCTTGAGTGAATGATTCAATGACTCACTCATAAAGACTTCACTTGTTTCATTACTGGATGAATCAGCGTTTTTGAATGAATCTCTTGAATGCATGATTCAGTGACTCACTCATAAAGACTTCACTTGTTTCATTACTGGATGAATCAGCGTTTTTGAATGAATCTCTTGAATTAATGATTCAATGACTCACTCATAAAGACTTCACTTGTTTCATTACTGGATGAATCCGTGTTTTTGAATGAATCTCTTGAATTAATGATTCAATGACTCACTCATAAAGACTTTACTTGTTACATTACTGGATGAATCAGCGTTTTTGAATGAATCTCTTGAATTAATGATTCAATGACTCACTCATAAAGACTTCACTTGTTTCATTACTGGATGAATCAGTGTTTTTGAACGAATCTCTTGAATGAATGATTCAATGACTCACTCATAAAGACTTCACTTGTTTCATTACTGGATGAATCAGTGTTTCTGAACAAATCTCTTGAATGAATGAATGAATGAATGATTCAGTGACTCACTCATAAAGACTTCACTTGTTTCATTACTAGATGAATCAGCGTTTCTGAACGAATCTCTTGAATGAATGAATGAATGATTCAGTGACTCACTCATAAAGACTTCACTTGTTTCATTACTGGATGAATCAGTGTTTTTGAATGAATCTCTTGAGTGAATGATTCAATGACTCACTCATAAAGACTTTACTTGTTTCATTACTGGATGAATCAGCGTTTCTGAACGAATCTCTTGAATGAATGAATAAATGATTCAACGACTCACTCATAAAGACTTTACTTGTTTCATTACTGGATGAATCAGCGTTTCTGAACGAATCTCTTGAATGAATGAATAAATGATTCAACGACTCACTCATAAAGACTTCACTTGTTTCATTACTGGATGAATCAGTGTTTTTGAATGAATCTCTTGAATGAATGATTCAACGACTCGCTCATAAAGACTTCACTTGTTTCATTACTGGATGAATCAGTGTTTTTGAACGAATCTCTTGAATTAATGATTCAATGACTCACTCATAAAGACTTCACTTGTTTCATTACTGGATTAATCAGCGTTTTTGAATGAATCTCTTGAATTGATGATTCAATGACTCACTCATAAAGACTTCACTTGTTTCATTACTGGATGAATCAGTGTTTCTGAACGAATCTCTTGAATGAATGATTCAACGATTCACTCATAAAGACTTCACTTGTTTCATTACTGGATGAATCAGTGTTTCTGAACGAATCTCTTGAATGAATGAATGAATGATTCAGTGACTCACTCATAAAGACTTCACTTGTTTCATTACTGGATGAATCAGTGTTTTTGAACGAATCTCTTGAATGAATGATTCAGTGACTCACTCATAAATACTTCACTTGTTTCATTACTGGATGAATCAGTGTTTCTGAACGAATCTCTTGAATGATTCAATGACTCACTCATAAATACTTCACTTGTTTCATTACTGGGTGAATCAGTGTTTCTGAACTAATCTCTTGAATGAATGATTCAATGACTCACTCATAAAGACTTCACTTGTTTCATTACTGGATGAATCAGCGATTTTGAATGAATCTCTTGAATTGCTGATTCAATGACTCACTCATAAAGACTTCACTTGTTTCATTACTGGATGAATCAGTGTTTCTGAACAAATATCTTGAATGAATGATTCAATGACTCACTCATAAAGACTTCACTTGTTTCATTACTGGATGAATCAGCGTTTTTGAATGAATCTCTTGAATTAATGATTCAATGACTCACTCATAAAGACTTCACTTGTTTCATTACTGGATGAATCAGTGTTTTTGAATGAATCTCTTGAATTAATGATTCAATGACTCACTCATAAAGACTTTACTTGTTACATTACTGGATGAATCAGCGTTTTTGAATGAATCTCTTGAATTAATGATTCAATGACTCACTCATAAAGACTTCACTTGTTTCATTACTGGATGAATCAGTGTTTTTGAACGAATCTCTTGAATGAATGATTCAACGATTCACTTATAAAGACTTCACTTGTTTCATTACTGGATGAATCAGTGTTTCTGAACGAATCTCTTGAATGAATGATTCAACGATTCACTCATAAAGACTTCACTTGTTTCATTACTGGATGAATCAGTGTTTCTGAACGAATCTCTTGAATGAATGAATGAATGATTCAGTGACTCACTCATAAAGACTTCACTTGTTTCATTACTGGATGAATCAGTGTTTTTGAACGAATCTCTTGAATGAATGATTCAGTGACTCATAAATACTTCACTTGTTTCATTACTGGATGAATCAGTGTTTCTGAACGAATCTCTTGAATGAATGATTCAATGACTCACTCATAAATACTTCACTTGTTTCATTACTGGATGAATCAGTGTTTCTGAACAAATCTCTTGAATGAATGAATGAATGAATGATTCAGTGACTCACTCATAAAGACTTCACTTGTTTCATTACTGGATGAATCAGTGTTTCTGAACAAATCTCTTGAATGAATGAATTAATGAATGATTCAGTGACTCACTCATAAATACTTCACTTGTTTCATTACTGGATGAATCAGTGTTTCTGAACAAATCTCTTGAATGAATGAATGAATGAATGAATGATTCAGTGACTCACTCATAAAGACTTCACTTGTTTCATTACTGGATGAATCAGTGTTTTTGAATGAATCTCTTGAGTGAATGATTCAATGACTCACTCATAAAGACTTTACTTGTTTCATTACTGGATGAATCAGTGTTTCTGAACGAATCTCTTGAATGAATGAATGAATGAATGATTCAGTGACTCACTCATAAAGACTTCACTTGTTTCATTACTGGATGAATCAGTGTTTCTGAACGAATCTCTCGAGTGAATGATTCAATGACTCACTCATAAAGACTTCACTTGTTTCATTACTGGATGAATCAGTGTTTCTGAACGAATCTCTTGAATGAATGATTCAATGACTCACTCATAAAGACTTCACTTGTTTCATTACTGGATGAATCAGTGTTTCTGAACGAATCTCTTGAATGAATGAATGATTCAACGATTCACTCATAAAGACTTCACTTGTTTCATTACTGGATGAATCAGTGTTTTTGAACGAATCTCTTGAATGAATGATTCAGTGACTCATAAATACTTCACTTGTTTCATTACTGGATGAATCAGTGTTTCTGAACGAATCTCTTGAATGAATGATTCAATGACTCACTCATAAATACTTCACTTGTTTCATTACTGGATGAATCAGTGTTTCTGAACAAATCTCTTGAATGAATGAATTAATGAATGATTCAGTGACTCACTCATAAATACTTCACTTGTTTCATTACTGGATGAATCAGTGTTTCTGAACAAATCTCTTGAATGAATGAATGAATGAATGATTCAGTGACTCACTCATAAAGACTTCACTTGTTTCATTACTGGATGAATCAGTGTTTTTGAATGAATCTCTTGAGTGAATGATTCAATGACTCACTCATAAAGACTTCACTTGTTTCATTACTAGATGAATCAGCGTTTCTGAACGAATCTCTTGAATGAATGAATGATTCAATGACTCACTCATAAATACTTTACTTGTTTCATTACTGGATGAATCAGTGTTTCTGAACGAATCTCTTGAATGAATGAATGAATGAATGATTCAGTGACTCACTCATAAAGACTTCACTTGTTTCATTACTGGATGAATCAGTGTTTTTGAATGAATCTCTTGAGTGAATGATTCAATGACTCACTCATAAAGACTTCACTTGTTTCATTACTAGATGAATCAGCGTTTCTGAACGAATCTCTTGAATGAATGAATGATTCAATGACTCACTCATAAATACTTTACTTGTTTCATTACTGGATGAATCAGTGTTTCTGAACGAATCTCTTGAATGAATGAATGAATGAATGATTCAGTGACTCACTCATAAAGACTTCACTTGTTTCATTACTGGATGAATCAGTGTTTTTGAATGAATCTCTTGAGTGAATGATTCAATGACTCACTCATAAAGACTTTACTTGTTTCATTACTGGATGAATCAGTGTTTCTGAACGAATCTCTTGAGTGAATGATTCAATGACTCACTCATAAAGACTTCACTTGTTTCATTACTGGATGAATCAGTGTTTCTGAACGAATCTCTTGAATGAATGATTCAATGACAAATACATTTTTTAACAGTCTCTTGTCTCCACCTACTGGTGTAATGATGACATTGATACGATCTTTATTTGAAGCGTCAAGTTTCTTTCTAAAGGTGATTTTCTCTATTTTGATCGCTACCGTAGACATCAGTGTTTATATCTGAACTATTAACTTTTATCCCAGGACTTATGTGATATGAATGATTGAAAGACAGAAATAATGATAATGTGTGGTTGAAAACTGTGTGGTTTGTGAAGCTGTTTGGTACCTATACATGACAACACGACACAAACCAGACCCAAACTCAACAAGTGTGCTAACCACAAAGCCATGACGTTTAAGAACATAAGATTAATTTCAGATTAATTAAAAGTTCAGGACATTAAACCACTGTCTATTAGTCATAAATGTTAAAGCGTTCATAATTCCCTCCCTGCTCCACCTCACCTATTCTTCCCATTACTTTCTCACACTCAATTCAAATCATTGAATTTGCTTAAAAGGGCTAGTTTAAACAAAAATTGATTTTCTGTCCTCATTTATTTAATGCTCATTCCAATCCCTACCTGTATGAATCATTTATGTCTTCTGTAGAAATCAAAAGGAGAAATTTTGTAGATTGTTAAAGCTGCTCTTTTCCACACAAAAAAACAAAGACGCAGCACCACATAAGTACTATAAACATAGGCCACATGACTCGTACATTATATCCCAAGTCATCTGGAGAACTATGAAAACTTTGTACACTCTTAAAAATAAAAGGGGTTTTTAATAGTGATGGCATTAAAGAACCATTTTTGGTTCCCCAAAGAACCTTTCAGTGAACAGTTCTTAAAATAACAATTTGTTTCTTATTGTGAAAAACTTTTTGATAATTTGGAAAACCTTTTGTCATTGTAAACATCCTTTTGTGCAATGGAAAGGGTCTATGGAGGTTTAAGGCTCCTTTGAAACTCTGTTGTAATTGTTAGAATTTCCAAGGATCATCATTCTCCCGTAAAAGTGATCGGACCAAACCGCAAATCGTAGAGACAAAACACATTAAATTTTGGGGTATTTTCAGATTTTCTGAAAGACCTACTTTTGCGAACTAGTCCTAGGTTTTTCTCCTGATTGGAACCAAACCAGTCCAGAAAGATTTTTTTGGTGTCTGATTGTCAATAATTAGCCAAACAAAGTCAAAATTTCGATTGACGTCCGTGAAGACTGGCCACTTGGTGGCGTTATAAAAATGTAAAAACACAAAAATGGCTATAGCAATGCAACAGTCAGTCCAATTGACTTGAAAACTGGCATGCGGTGTCTTTGTCCAAGGTGCCGCGATTGTCTACAAGGACATTCGTGTATCTTGAAAAACATGACTGCCGTCGGCAATAAAGTTCGAGCGGCTGTCAGACAAGGTTAACGGAGGCCGATTGGAACGAAATTTGCTGGGCCTGTTCGACTCGCGGCCCTTGTGAGAAATGTGAAATAAATCAGCCACCGGGGGGGCGCCTTCGTGTTTTGCACGTGCGTAAAGGATTGTACATCACAAGATTTTCCGCACATGCTCACGACATTCATACCATACCACATCTCATTCTGAGCAGCTTTGCCTCTTGGACCGCTGCTGTCAATCAAACCGTTTGTTAAATATTGGAGATTATTCCAAAAACCGACTTTCATGAACTAGTCCTAGGTTTTTGGCTAAACCTCGATAAAACCACTGCAGGACAATTCTCTGGACGTTCTAGGTCAATAATTAGCAAAAAAATGTTGATGTTGAATGCTCTGGAAAGCTATAACAGCGTCTTTTAGAAAATGGGCAAAACTACTATATTTCCTAATTGCCTGTATTGGCTGTAAATGGTCTTTTCCATCTATGATCTAAGTGGTTAAATGCTTGCTAAATAAAACAATATCTTTTTACATATGTGCTTAAAGGCTTAAAGCGCTTGAACGCCAATAATCGCTGCTCGCAGCTATATATATATATTTTTTACCACAGACAGGGAAGTTTGAGAGTCTCTCCTTTTCTCTTTCAGAGAGCACAGGACGGAATGAGTCGCTTTTGAAGGTGTTGGGTGGGCTGGTGATGAGTCTGTACGCCAAGTACTGGATCTACGTGTGTGGAGGCATGTTCATCATGGTCAGCTTCGCAGGAAAGCTCGTAGCCTACAAGATCGTCTACATGCTGCTATTTCTGCTCTGCATGTGCCTGTACCAGGTACACTTTTACCAGCCCACATATAATGTTCTTCACTCAATTTAGTCAGAAAACTGAGTGGATCAACCTCTCTCTCTCTCTCTCTCTCTCCGTAGGTGTATTACTCCCTCTGGAGGAGGTTGCTAAAGGCCTTCTGGTGGACGGTGGTGGCTTACACCATGCTGGTGCTCATTGCTATATACACCTTTCAGTTTGAGGACTTTCCAGGCTATTGGGGAAACTTCACTGGATTCACAGAACAGCAGTATGTCTCCTGCTTATCTATTTACTATTTGAAAATGTTTCCGATAATTAACTCTCTCCCCACTTTTGACGAGATTTCCAGTCATTTATGACACAACGTTTCCCAGCCATTGACAAGTTTTTCCGGCAATCCATGTTTCCGCTGTTATACAGTAGGGGGTACTGTTATGGATTTTCTGAAATACTACAGAATCTGCAGATCCAAAAACAAGCGATAGAAGCATTGCATGTACAATAACACGATCTTCAAACATTATACGGCATATAAATCAAAAACTGACTAACGTTACTGAAAGAAATGTTGAACCCATGAAGAGGAAATGACTGTGCAAGCATTAGGAGTGTTGATAGACTCAATCGACTCCACCTGTGTTTTGATCATTGTTCTGAATCCAAACCGGATGAAGACTTTGGCAAAAACGTGATTTTCTCAGCTTTTTGTTTAAAATTTTGCTTTTTTATGAAACTTGCCCACATTCAAGTGTCTATAAAAATCAATCCATGAAGCTAGAATAAAATGTTTTTTTGTGTTTGTTTAAAAGCAGCGGCTCTGTTCTTTCTTTGGATGTATTGTATGTTCAGATATTCAACAAAATATTGTGGGGGCCATGAAACTTTTGTGAAAATGATCAGTAATGCTGGCTGGGGAAACCTGGCGGGGAAAGAGTTAAAGAATATGAAATGTTGTCATCATTCACTTTCATGTCGTTCCAAACCCATGGTCATTTCTGTCTTTGGGGAACACAAAAGGAGAAGTTTACCTGAATGTTTGTGCTGCTCTTTTCAACACAGTGAAACTGAATGAGTCTGTGTCTTACGCCCCAATAAGTGGGACAAAAGCTTAAAAAGTAGCGTATGTGTGAAAATTTGTGTTCTACAGAAAGTCCATTGGGTTTGGAATGCTGTGTGAGTGAGTAAATAATGATGACATTTTTATTTTTAGGTATTTTTTTTATTAAAGGGGCTATATGTACAATTCAGAAACCCTTGTTATTAGTGGTGGCCGTTAAGTTAACTGCAGCCAGCAACTTGCTTATACACCGATCAGGCATAACATTATGAAGATGAAGTGAATAACACTGATGATCTCTTCGTCACGGCTCCTGTTAGTGGGTGGGATATATTAGGCAGCAAGTGAACATTTTGTCCTCAAAGTTGTTGTGTTAGAAGCAGGAAAAATGGGCAAGCGTAAGGATTTGAGCGAGTTTGACAAGGGCCAAATTGTGATGGCTAGACGACTGGGTCAGAGCATCTCCAAAACTGCAGCTCTTGAAGGGTGTGCCCGGTCTGCAGTGGTCAGGATCTATCAAAAGTGCTGGCGCAATGGAAGAAGGTGGCCTGGTCTGATAATTCACGTGTTCTTTTACATCACGTGGATGGCCGGGTGCGTGTGCGTGGCTTACCTGGGGAACACATGGCACCAGGATGCACTATGGGAAGAAGGCAAGCCGGTGGAGGCAGTGTGATGCTTTGGGCAATGTTCTGCTGGGAAACCTTGGGTCCTGCCATCCATATGGATGTTACTTTTGACTTGTACCACCTACCTAAGCATTGTTCAGACCATGTACAGCCTTTCATGGAAACGGTATTCCCTGGTGGCTGTGGCTCTTCCAGCAGGATAATGCTCCTGACACAAAGCACAAATGGTTCAGGAATGGTTTGAGGAGCACAACAACGAGTTTGAGGTGTTGACTTGGCCTCCAAATTCCCCAGATCTCAATCCAATCGAGCATCTGTGGGATGTGCTGAACAAACAAGTCTGATCCATGGAGACTCCACCTCACAATTTACAGGACTTAAAGGATCTGCTGTTAACATCTTGGTGCCAGATACCACAGCACACCTTCAAGGGTCTAGTGGAGACGGGTCAGGGCTGTTTTGGCAGCAAAAGGGGGAGCAACTCAATATTAGGAAGGTGGTCATAATGTTATGCCTGATTGGTGTATACATTTGGCTATATGAGACCATTTTGAATGAATCCCTTTTCTTTGCATGGCACATTGACATTACAGTACAGAATGGCTTTTTCGGCATTAACATGAGTCAAGTCGTGTCCTTCACATAGAGGCTTTCATAGACAACCTAGGATGTCGAGGAAGGTCACGTTTTTTTAAGTTTTGTTGCAAGCCGTTCAAGCTGAAAATAGCCAATTTAATGCTGATTGCATGCATGTGATAATTGCATGTGGTTCTCCATCTTTAGGTTGGCCGACATGGGACTGGAGACGTTTAAACTCTCTGAGCTCTTCTCCAGTATTCTGATCCCAGGCTTCTTCCTGTTGGCCTGCATTCTGCAGCTGCACTACTTCCATAAGCCCTTCATGAAGATCACAGATCTGGAGAATGTCACTCCCATCCACAGGCATGAGCATCACCTCCGAACAAATGCATACTGATATTCTAGACTAGTTTATTTTACCAAAATAAAACACATTTTAGAATCATTTAAAATGCATTCATTATTTAGAGCTGTCAGAGTTAGCATATGTGGTTAATTTTGAATGCTATTTCTACTCTTATACTCATTATAACTCTTTCATTTTGTTCTGTGAGATTTCTAAAAACTGAAAGCCAGAAGCACAGAAGATTTATGGATGCACTCACGAGTCATTTTTAGATAGCCGAAATGCTCTCAAGTAGATTTAATTCACTTTTTTAATTCACTCGCGGGTCAAATTGACCCGAAGCCCTAAAAATTATACTTAATTTTTTTATTTATTTTTAGTCCAGACAGCTTCTTTCATTTAATATTGATAATATTTCTTCGATTTTTATTCTTTTTTATTTTATTTACCCTTAAATGACTAGATTTTTATCAATAAATACTAAATAAATAATAATTCAAGCACGTTCTTCACAATAATTCATAATTTCATACATAACCCTTGTGCATCAATTAAAAAAAGTTACACATGGGTCCATAGAGGACAAAAATGTCCATGTCGAAAAACTGTCATAAAAAAATTAATATTGGGAGCACAGGCTTTTAAAGAAGACCCTTGGCAGATTATTGTTGAACTCAAAAAAGTTTAAAAAGTGAAACCAAAAAAAAGTTATAGAGGTTTAAGTTTATGAAAATGATTTATGAATAATATTTTATAAAAAAATATATATTTTATGAAACATGTTGAGCTCTAAAACTGCTAGAAAATCAAAGCCATAAATCTGAAAAAGCTGTGTTTCAAATTTGAGGTTGATATCCCAAAAAATGAGCTCTCAGTCAGAGTTTGTTTGGGCGCAGTGCCAACTTTTCCCCATTAGATACCAGCAAAACTCCACTGATACACACAGCGCTTGGATTTGTGATTTGCAGTTGAGTTTTTCTCTCTCATATTACAAGCACACACACCCACACACCATTTTTTTATTACATACATACACACCACACTCTGACATCCATACCAACACACCCACACAGTTACAGCTGCATAATTTATCCAACTGGCTTTATAATACGCATAAACAGAAAACAGGAATAAAGTGAGTATGCTTTATAGGCCAAACCTAAAAAAATGGCACCATCTGGTGAAAAATAGTACAAATTTAAATTTTGAAGCCTTGCCAACAGAATAAAAGCCTATTAACAAAGATTGCATCATTTTATAGTTAGATGGCAATGGGATTAAAAATTGCAAGTGTTTTGTGTACCTAGTGCAAAATTTATTTTTTAAAGGAAATGGGGGTGAAATATTAAAATTCCAATAAAAATACACACCTGTGGCAAATTTTATGCAGTTAGCATTAACACAGGCAAAGTTATCAAAAAGACAAAAATGTCCATAAGGATGCACAAGGGTTAATTCAGCTCAGAATATCTCACATTGGGTGTCTTTGCCGACCTCTTGTGGAAAAATAATAATATAGCATGATATTTCATGCCTCTATATGGAGCGGATGAGCTGTTCCGCTGGGTCCTAAAGTCAGTTATTCATATACACATGAAGACATTATAAAATCAATTTTTGGTAGTTTTTTAATTAGAATTTTGAGCATTTGTAGGTTTTTCTATGTGTACTGAAGCATTCCTCGCATTCCATTCATTCCTAAGGGGGTCACATTGACCCGTGAGGGAAGGATTTGTTACTTTTTTAAATTTCAACCTCAAAACTCCTCGAATCCAGTCAATTTTGTGTGTGTGTATTTGTGGTTTAAGTTCGACAGAAGTCCTGAGGTCTTGGACCACTCCGATGAACACTCAAAATGACCCGAGGGAAGGATGAGGTTTAAAAATTGACAACATGTTTGTTTTTTCCGTTTTTTAACCGCAGCTTCCAAATCCTTACGTAATAATAAAAAATGCATTTCAAAACATTTCAGAAGAAATAAAAATGTAATCACACTGTAACGTTCTAGAGGTTCAAAACAAACGGCATGCATTTTGCAGATGAACATTGTTTTGGTTGTGCTTTGGCTCTGCAAGACTGCGGATGAATATGGTTCTCCTACTGATCATAAAACATTTACTACTAGTCTTAAGAGATATAACTAGCACTACAGGGATATATAAATAATTTCCAGCACTGTTCTACAACAACCATAATGCAACAACCCTTCACAATAGATAATGCCTTACAGCGAACTCTGTTAGAAAGCTACATAAGGCAATCTATCTGTTCAATAAAACACCTTACTCACAATCATCTCCGCGTCGCTTTTACGATATATATACATCTCTGAAAAGCCAAACTAATGTTGATTCTTGTTTTATTACGAGCTCAGTCGCGTTCTCTGATTACGGTTAGGTTAGGTTTTTTCTTTTTTCTTGAATTTTTCTGAAGATCACTGTTAATTTCCCCACAGGAAGAGAGGTATAGAGAATCCGGATTTGGTCCGATCCACGGAGGAAGTGAGATTTGAGGAGGAAGATCTCATCTCAGATCAGGGTGATGATCCGTCAGAGGTTGACGGTGAGAGTAATAAACGCTGCTTCTGTGCTGATGGAGCTCAATGAAAGCAGGTTTACACTTTCTAGAGATGCACCGATACTATATTACGCAGCCAATTCTTCTATCTACCGGTAGTTTGATTTTCCTTGGGGAAAAAACTCTCCCTACTAATACTGTAAACTATACAGGGAACCTCTCATTTGGTACATTACTATAATACTAGAGTTTAAATTAATAACAGCGCTAACTAACTAACTGTGAACAATTGAATAACTTTCCTGAGGTAAATGTAAGGTTATGTGAAATATTGTTATTGACGCATTTTCGCGGCTTAAACACAGATTGAGCGATTAAATGAGACATGATACATTTCAGTAAGTTGTACTGTATCTTTCAACATACCTTCTGCATGAACATGTTTTTTAGTGCTTTAACTTCTATTAAAGTGAAAGAAAAGGCTCGCCGCTTGAACTGAGGCGCTACAGCGTTCTGTCACGGCACATTTAAGAGCGTCAAACGCCATTTATTGTTTGAATTTCGTGATAAAATGGATGGAATTTGAAAGCTGAGACTTAGTTTCTCATCACAAGTAGCAAAGCACAAATCTCTTTGCGGTTATTGGATGGGAGACGGAACAAATAATGTTTGGTGTGGGGATAAAGCGCAGACCTGGCAACCCTGAACTACGGGTGATTCAGAGGGTCAAATAGAGCTTGTCGCTTTAACTTTGACAGCCCTAAATTCAACACAAGAGACATTTTCTGCACACACAGCATGAGTTGCAGACTGACGTGTTTTGATTGATCCCTGATCATCGGCTGTTTTTAAACAATGCTTTTATCGACCGATACCGATTATTGTCCGATACATCGGTGCATCCCTAGTCAATACCCATGCAGTCACAGACATGCGCCCCAATTTTTAATGTGCATTCTTGCTCCGTTCTCAGAGGCGATACCCAGCAAGTGGGGACTGGTGATGGACAGACTAATGGTGCTCTCTAGGAAGTTCTCCGACACCTTGACCCACGTCCAGAGTTTCATTTGGAGAGTATTGGAGCTGCACGTCATCAAAATAGTGGCTTTTTTTGTCGTCTGGGTGGCACTATTGGAGGTCTGCATGCTCTCATATTCAGGCAATTGCATCATGTTGGTTTAGTTTGACTGTGCTCCAGAGAAACAGCCATGAGGTTATTTATATGGCAGTGTTTCACACTTTGCTCCCCTGTTTTCCCCCTTCATTCACAGCCGTCTGCGATGAACTTGGTGCTGGTGGTGCTGTGGAGTTTCGCCATGCCTTACGGCCGCTTCAGAGCCATGGCCTCCTGTCTCTCCACCATCTGGGTTTGTGTCATCATCGTCTGCAAGATGCTGTACCAGCTCAGCGTCGTCAACCCTGCGGAGTACTCCAACAACTGCACCGCGGTGAGACCCACACACAATGTGTGTGTGTGTGCGTGTGCAAGAGTGTGTGTGTGTGTGCGAGCGTGTCTATGCGTGTGTGTGTGTGCGAGCGTGTCTGCGTGTGTGTGAGCGTATGCAAGCGTGTCTGTGCGTGTGTGCGAACGTGTCTGTGCGCGTGTGCGCGCGTGTCTGTTGTGCAAGTGTGTGTGTGTGTGTGTGCGACCGTGTGTGTGTGCATGGGCGAACGTGTCTGTACGTGTGCAAGTGTGTGCGAGCGTGTCTGTCTGTGCGAGTGTCTGTGTGTGCGACCGTGTGTGCAAGTGTGTGTGTGTATGTGCAAGTGTGTGCGCGTGTCTGTGCATGTGTGCGAGCGTGTCTGTGCGAGCATGTCTGTTGTGCAAGTGTGTGTGTGTGCGACCGTGTGTGTGTGCGTGCATCTGCAAGTGTGTGCGAGCGTGTGTGTGCATGTGTGCGCGAGTGTCTGTGCGTGTGCGATCGTGTCTGTGCGTGTGTGTGCAAGCGTGTGCGAGCATGTCTGTTTGTGTGAGTGTGTGTGTGTGCGACCGTGTGTGTGTGTGTGCGAGCGTGTGTGTGTGTGTGCGAGCGTGCGTGCAAGTGTCTGTTGTGCAAGTGTGTGTGTGTGCGACCGTGTGTGTGTGCGTGCATCTGCAAGTGTGTGCGAGCGTGTGTGTGCATGTGTGCGCGAGTGTCTGTGCGTGTGCGAGCATGTCTGTTTGTGTGAGTGTGTGTGTGTGCGACCGTGTGTGCAAGTGTGTGCGAGCATGCGTGCAAGTGTGTGTGTGCAAGTGTGTGCGAGCGTGTCTGTGCGAGTGTGTGTGTGTGTGTGCAAGCATGTCTGTGTCTGTGCGTGTGCGTGTGCAAGCATGTCTGTGCATGTGTGCGTGTGTAAGCATGTCTGTGCATGTGTGCGTGTGCAAGCATGTCTGTGCATGTGTGCAAGTGTGTGTGTGCGAGCGTGTCTGCGTGCGTGTGCAAGCATGTCTGTGCGTGTGCAAGTGTGTGTGTGTGCGTGCAAGTGTGTGCGAGCGTGTCTGTGCGAGTGTGTGCGTGAGCGTGAGTGTGTGTATGTGCGAGTGTGCTTGTGCAAGTGTGTGCGAGCGTGCGTGTGGGTGCATATGTGTGTATGTGCGAGTGTGTGTGCGCGTGAGTGTGTGTGCGTGCAAGTGTGTGTGCGCGTGCGCATGTGTGTGCAAGTGTGTGTGTGTGTGGGAGGGAGTGGAAGATAAAGTATCGTCATACCGTATGGCCTTAATTGCTTATATGATCTGAACAAACCCTGTAACCAAATATTAAAACATAAACAATAATACATTTTTTTAAAGGTTTTTGGACACTTAATGTATCCTGCACCATTTGTTCTACAAACATTCATGTTTTCTCACATCATGTGATAGATGTTATTAATTTTCAGAACCAGACATATAATTTGTAGCTTGTAGATGATAAAAAGGCCATCTATTTTAACTTGGTACAGACTAAGTGTGGACACAACTACCCATGACTTTTACACAAGCAAGCACTCACGTTTCCTTCATAAAATGTAAAATCTTTTACACAGGCACTTTTAAACACATTCAGGCAGCGCGTTCTCTTCCTCCCACACGTATACCGAGATTAACAGCAGCAACACCGTCTCATAAACTTAGCACTTATTAAACAAACACCCTGAAGCGTGGATGAAGTTGAAGTGTTTAGTCTCGCGTTTTATGGATGTGTGGATTGTTTCTCTCAGGCTGGCTGTTTAAAAGGCTTGTGTTTGTCGCCATATAAATGGCCAAACTTAGTTATTAGTCTCTTCTGCTGACAGGGTTTGCCTCGGGGCCTAACAGGGGCCTAGCACTTCAAATGTCCCTTGTAAATGTATTTCTTTCCATTCAGTAATTGTGACGTGTCCTAAACAGATGCAACATGATGATATTATGATGGTAAACATCTTACTTTCCATGAGGGCAGAAAAACTGGTGGGGACACGGCGTTTACTCTTTCTCTCTTCGTGTCTGTAGCCAATGGGGAATGAGACCAGCCTAGAAGCGGATGAAGTGCTGAACTCCACGCTGTACAGGGCGCCTGTGGACCCAGCCAACTGGTTCGGTGTCAGGAAAGATGCTACTGTCCTTGGATACAGCAAGGTGAGATTCAGTTTAGTCTTTTCTTCCCTATTGTGACGAATATCCGAGTGAAACGAGAACACGTGTGATTTTGTCCATGGGAATATACATAAAATTATAATGAGAACATCATAATTGTGTTTGTGGCTACTGTAGAGCCTCGTCGTTTGTTTTCCATCATGTACGGTCACACTAGCTCTGTGTTGTGTCCGGTTAGGATCATCTGCTGGTCCTGATGCTGCTGGTGTTCGAGGCGACGGTGTACCGGCACCAGATTCATCACTACAGACAGCAGCAGCGCTCGCCGCCTCCCATCCCAGTCGTCTTTCCCCAGGCCACCCGTGACACGCTGGACCAGAGTCTCCTGCACTGCGTCAGATACCTGCTCAACTACACCTTCTACAAGTTTGGCCTTGAAGTATGAGTTCCTCTTAGACCAGAAATACTAAACCGGTTACACTTTCATTCCTTGTAACGCATATCGTAATGACTATAAATGATGTACAATTACATGCGACTAACTCTAATCCTAACCTTATAGTAAGTACGTTCATTAATATCTGCTTAATACCACCTCTAGATCTGCTTCCTCATGACTGTGAATGTCATTGGCCAGAAAATGAACTTCCTGGTTATTATCCACGGCTGTTGGTTGGTGGCCCTCGTGGTGCGGCGGCGCAGAGCTGCCATTGCCAAGATCTGGTCAAAGTACTGCCTATTTCTGGTTGTCTTCATGATATACCAGTACGTTCTGTGTGTGGGCATCCCTCCTGCCCTCTGTATAGGTGAGTGTTGTTGAATATCAATATCACCATATCACTTTAACATCAATCCTGTTTGTCTTACTAATATATGGTAATATTTATGAAGGTAAATTGATGCCATAAAGAATCGCATGCGCAGGGTAAGATTTGTGAAAGTGTACATAAGATTGCAAGCGTAAATTAAATTTGCATGCACAAGAGAAGCTTTGTAAATGTGTAAGAAAAAAATATTTGCAGCATTTTACTGTTATTCGTAGGTGTAATTCATGTGTTGTGAAACTGCAGCTTCATGCTAACGCAAAATAAATATGATCTATATTCTTCTGACTTCCATTTTTCCGCGCTTACACTTTTGACACGTTTCTTTCGCCAAAATACGGCCAAAATCATTGCACGCCTGTGAACATCGATTTGCAAGCGAAAACAACAGAGTCAGGAACTGCTAAATAGATTGACCGTGTGAAACCAACCTTTGTGTAAAAAAAATAAACTGTTGCAAATGTCTAAATGACTTCTTGTGTACGTAGGGCAAAAAAGTTTCCGAAAGAAACCGACTTGTACAGTTCTGTCTTTCTTTTAGCTGCGCTTACAGTTCTGGCACGATTCTGTCACTCGCTGAGTTTTGCAAGCGCGAGGAGGAAGGCGGAGCCACCTTTTTCTGGAGCCAATCAAATGAGCTGCTCGCTGACTCTCGATTTACTCTCATCTGATTGGTTCAATAAACACCCCAGACGCCAGAACACATCTTTATCTTCATTTGGCTCAGCATCGTTCTCGCTGCCGGAATTTTATTTTTAATGCACACATACATGTTAATAAATATAGAAATAAATAAATAAAGCATGATTGCTTAATAAGCTGTGCACCATTACGCTGACTATGTGTTCATCCTGAATTCCGAGCTGGTGTGTTAAGAAAGAAAATGTATTTGTATTCAGTGCATGTATCCTTATCATCATCATCATCATCATCATCCTCCTGCCATGATGTAGTTTGTAATCTTGATGCTGCTAAAAGTAGACCTAGTATCTGCACTACTGCATGCATAATTTCACCTGTCTACTGATCAGGGGCGATTCCAGAATTATTATTATTAGTAGTAGTAGTATTTTACTAAAACTTAGCTAATAATAATTATATTTTTTCCTTTAACATTTTTTCCTCTAAATTATGCACCATTTATCATCTGTAATACCATCGTTTAACCTCTAGATGGCTGTATATCCCTATATATAAACATATCAACATGGCTGTGTATTCCCTGTTTGCTGGGTTTTGATTCAGACATAGTGTGCATTTGATTTGGATATGTATATTTAGACATTACGAAAGACTACTCTGTCAAAGTTGAGTTTTTATATTGATTTGAAGTATCAGTTTTGTTTTAGCCTACAGTCAAATCTGGACACAGAGAAAGCATTTTGTTATGCATACTAGCTACATATAATAGCTTGATCAGTCACACTATAGTAATCAGAATCAATATTGACAGTGCGACCAGGACGATATTTCAAAATATATAATTGAGTGTTAAATACCATGAAATGTGGTCTGAAAAGTCTTAATCAGAAACGGTATTATTACATGGGTATTAAATAATGGGTATTAAATGTTTTGATTGTGAAGTTTAACATCAGCTCAGTGGTGTAAGCAGATTATATAATATATAAAATTTCAATTCCAAACCAATCCAATAACAACTCCAGCTCGAAATTCAGGATGAACACATATAGTCAGCGTAATGGTGCACAGCTTATTTATTTATTAACATGTATGTGTGCATTAAAAGTAAAATTCCGGCAGCGAGAACGATGCTGAGCCAAATGAAGATAAAGATGTGTTCTGGCGTCTGGGGTGTTTATTGAACCAATCAGATGAGAGTAAATCGTGAGTCAACGAGCAGCTCATTTGATTGGCTCCAGAAAAAGGTGGCTCCGCCTTCCTCCTCGCGCTTGCAAAACTCAGCGAGTGACAGAATCGTGCCAGAACTGTAAGCGCAGCTAAAAGAAAGACAGAACTGTACAAGTCGGTTTCTTTCGGGAACTTTTTTGCCCTACGTACACAAGAAGTAATTTAGACATTTGCAACAGTTAATTTTTTTTACACAAAGGTTGGTTTCACACGGTCAATCTATTTAGCAGTTCCTGACTCTGTTGTTTTCGCTTGCAAATCGATGTTCACAGGCGTGCAATGATTTTGGCCGTATTTTGGCGAAAGAAACGTGTCAAAAGTGTAAGCGCAGAAAAATGGAAGTCAGAAGAATATAGATCATATTTATTTTGCGTTAGCATGAAGCTGCAGTTTCACAACACATGAATTACACCTACGAATAACAGTAAAATGCTGCAAATATTTTTTTCTTACACATTTACAAAGCTTCTCTTGTGCATGCAAATTTAATTTACGCTTGCAATCTTATGTACACTTTCACAAATCTTACCCTGCGCATGCGATTCTTTATGGCATCAATTTACCTTCATAAATATATGGGTTGCGCAGCAACACAAGACGCGTTCTTGGTTTAAAAAAAGTTTATGTTTGGGGCGTGGCTACTGTAGTAGGCGGAGAGTTTGGGGCGTGGCTACTGTAACAGGCTGCGAGTTTGGGGCGTGGCTACTGTAGCAGTCGGAGAGATTGGGGCGTGGCTTCTGTAGCAGGCGCTGAGATTGGGGCGTGGCTTCTGTAGCAGTCGGAGAGTTTGGGGCGTGTCTTCTGTAGCAGGCGCTGAGATTGGAGTGTGGCTACTGTAGCAGGCGGAGAGATTGGGGCGTGGCTACTGTAGCAGGCGGAGAGATTGGGGCGTGGCTACTGTAGCAGGCGGAGAGATTGGGGCGTGGCTACTGTAGCAGGTGGAGAGATTGGGGCGTGGCTACTGTAGCAGGCGGAGAGATTGGGGCGTGGCTACTGTAGCAGGTGGAGAGATTGGGGCGTGGCAACTGTAGCAGGTGCTGAGATTGGGGCGTGGCTTCTGTAGCAGTCGGAAAGTTTTACTCGGTCTTCTGTAGTAGGCGCTGAGATTGGGGTGTGGCTACTGTAGCAGGCGGCGAGTTTGGGGCGTGGCTACTGTAACAGGCTGCGAGTTTGGGGCGTGGCTACTGTAGCAGTCGGAGAGATTGGGGCGTGGCTTCTGTAGCAGGCGCTGAGATTGGGGCGTGGCTTCTGTAGCAGTCGGAGAGTTTGGGGCGTGTCTTCTGTAGCAGGCGCTGAGATTGGAGTGTGGCTACTGTAGCAGGCGGAGAGATTGGGGCGTGGCTACTGTAGCAGGCGGAGAGATTGGGGCGTGGCTACTGTAGCAGGCGGAGAGATTGGGGCGTGGCTACTGTAGCAGGTGGAGAGATTGGGGCGTGGCTACTGTAGCAGGCGGAGAGATTGGGGCGTGGCTACTGTAGCAGGTGGAGAGATTGGGGCGTGGCAACTGTAGCAGGTGCTGAGATTGGGGCGTGGCTTCTGTAGCAGTCGGAAAGTTTTACTCGGTCTTCTGTAGTAGGCGCTGAGATTGGGGTGTGGCTACTGTAGCAGGCGGAGAGATTGGGGCGTGGCTACTGTAGCAGGCGGAGAGTTTGGGGCGTGGCTACTGTAGCAGGCGGAGAGATTGGGGCGTGGCTACTGTAGCAGGTGGAGAGATTGGGGCGTGGCAACTGTAGCAGTCGGAGAGTTTGGGGCGTGTCTTCTGTAGCAGGCGCTGAGATTGGGGTGTGGCTACTGTAGCAGGCGGAGAGATTGGGGCGTGGCTACTGTAGCAGGCGGAGAGATTGGGGCGTGGCTACTGTAGCAGGCGGAGAGATTGGGGCGTGGCTACTGTAGCAGGTGGAGAGATTGGGGCGTGGCAACTGTAGCAGGTGCTGAGATTGGGGCGTGGCTTCTGTAGCAGTCGGAGAGTTTTACTCGGTCTTCTGTAGTAGGCGCTGATATTGGGGTGTGGCTACTGTAGCAGGCGGAGAGATTGGGGCGTGGCTACTGTAGCAGGCGGAGAGTTTGGGGTGTGGCTAATGTAGCAGGCGGAGAGATTGGGGCGTGGCTACTGTAGCAGGCGGAGAGATTGGGGCGTGGCTACTGTAGCAGGCGGAGAGATTGGGGCGTGGCTACTGTAGCAGGCGGAGAGTTTGGGGTGTGGCTAATGTAGCAGGCGGAGAGATTGGGGCGTGGCTACTGTAGCAGGCGGAGAGATTGGGGCGTGGCTACTGTAGCAGGCGGAGAGATTGGGGCGTGGCTACTGTAGCAGGCGAAGCCAGAGGTGCTGTGGGACCGTGACTGTTGCATTACATGGGAAATGACATTCAGCTTCAGTTACAGGAGTGCAAGCCAAAATTCACTGCATTTAGACCATCAGAGGTCATGAACACGTCAAAGCTAAAGGGGTAATAAGATGCAGCACGCTACAATGAACGCTTCAATACCATATAGCATCATCATACACCCGTACATTATCCTTTACTTATAACTCATCTCTAATCTTCAAAATGTGACTATAAAGCATTAAGATGTTAAGAAGCTATTATTAACAGTAACATCATGATTTTCTGTGAAGCTGGTTTGAAACTGTGTATTGTGAAAAGCACTATACAAAATAAATTTGACTTGACTTAAACCATTAAAATACACCTTTTGAACCAGTGCAAATCAGCTCAGGCTAGTTTAAACTAATCCTACATCAGAGTCAACAGCAAAACACCATGCTGATGTATGTGTGCAGTGACCAACGATTACCACAGATTAATTACAAGAACGCTTCCTTTACTCGGTAAGTGACCTGACTCCAGCAACCTGAACTTTCTCACATGGCTATAGATTACCCTTGGAGATGGAGAACCTCAGTAACTATCCACTCAGCACTGGTTAAATGGATCTACTTACCTGACTTCTACACCATCCCCAACTCCAGGAACCTCATATGTAAGTGACACCTTCAACAGAACGAAAATATAATTACTCACCAGTTATCCAACCTACAGTGGCCCCAAAAAGTATTCGGACACTGAAGCCACTTTAAAAAATGTACGACTGTCTATCTGTTGTTTTATCATTTAAAACACCTAGTTTGTGCAACTAATGCAGTGACTTTTTAAGTCAGGCTTAAGTGTAAAAGTACTTTTAGGGGCCTTATATCTAATAATAGCAGACCATTTCTTACCTTGAATATGCAAGACTTCTGGTGTCAGCCATTTGCAATTATTTTAGCTGTACAAAAACAGTCCGTTATGCTGTTTAATGTTGGTATTTGTTTTATTTATTATCGTAATCATAAACACACTGGTTTGGAATGCAAACAGTTTCACTATAGTTTGTGGCTTATTATTCTAGTTATTTACCACAATGAGAAATCATTTACTTCCGCATGGAAAAAAAAGATGGATTTAGTGAAATCTGAGGTCCCTCCAAAATGCATAAAATGTTTGGCAATGATCTGTTTCAGCGGACTTCCTCCTGCTGATGTGTGCCTCCCAGCAGTGGACGGTGTTTGAAAATGAGAGAAAAGAAGAATGGATGGTCATGGGAGGAGAAAACAAAGACAACCCGGACCCCATGCAGGATATGCCCTTCAACCCGGCCCCGAACTTCATCAACTGCAGGTAAATACATTAGTAACTAATGAGAAATAAATACTTTAATTGTCAGGGATCTGGTGCAACAGGAGCTTTAAAAGGGTGGTTGATTCTGATTTGACTTTTTTAGCTTTAGTGAGTGTGTAATGTTGCTGTTTGAGCATAAACAACATCTGCAAAGTTACGATGCTCAAAGGTCTTCAAAGCAAAGGGAAATCGCTTTTTAAGGACTACAACAAACGGCTGGTAGGGACTACAACGAGCTTCTTCACGGAAAATTTACAATGGAATAGCATGTCATAAAGCAAGATGACAACATAAGTTATAACCGTAATTAAACTAAACTATCCCTGTTCTCTCTTCATGCAGCAGATACTTACAACAGTTCCCACACCAGCGATTTATAGATTATCATGAAGGAATATGCTAATCAATGACTGAAGATCGTTAACTATCCATTCAGAAGCGTCCTGTCTCATTCTACATGTTGTCTCTTCTTCTTGAGTCTCCATTATTGTCCGACTCCGGGTTGAACATAAAAGGCTGAACAGTTTCTGATATTTTCAGTGTGTGTCTGCGTGAGGTAATCGGAGCTGCTAACACGAGCTCTTGAAGCTCCACCCTCTTCTAGAAAGGGGGCGGGTAGCAGCAGCTCATTTGCATTTAAAGGGACACACACACACAAAACGGCTCGTTTTTGCTCACCCTCAAAAAATCTGTGGGGTATTTTGAGCTAAAACTTCACACACACACTCTGGGGACATCAGAGACTTATTTGACATCTTGTAAAAAGGGGCATTATAGAAGCCCTTTAACATGGCTTAGTGCTTTTATAAGCAGCAGTGAGAGCTGTCCTAATAGATTGAATTATAGAAAAAAATAACACATTAAAATGAACACTTCTAACACACCTGCCCAGACCTGTACATCATAATTGCATTGCATGCAGTTTAGTTACGAACACGATGCAGGACAACAACTGCCACTAAAATACAAGATATGAGGGCATAAAATGTTTTATATGATATAGTTTAGCAATATCACATGAGCAAGAGTGTATTTTCCCCCGAATATCAGCACGATTGCAAATGTGACATTGATTTATACAACAGCTCAATAAACTAGAAGACAATATTGTCTGTTTTTGCTCAGTTTCGTTCCAAACAAAGCCGAACTGGTGTGCGTCTCTGTCTCATTACTGAATGAATCCGTGTTTTTTAATGAATCGAGTGAGTCAATGATTCAATGACTCGTTCATAAAGACGGTCACTTGCTTCGTTCCTGATTGAATCAGCCGTTTAAATGAATGAGTTGAATGAATGATTCAATGACTCACTCATTAAGACAGTGACTTGGCGCCCCCTACCGGTGTTTTTAGTTTCATATTTAGAGTATTATTTTATATTCATGCCACCTGTGCGCTGCATATCAATGCTTTTCTCATCTAACACAATTATGAATTTAACATTTTTTTTGGAAGGTAATTTCTCAGCCAAACTTGATGTGATAAATTTGCGATTCATTCGATTAATCAATTGGCGTATCATGTAATGAATTAGATTAAAATCTCTGTGTGTTGTAGGTCCTATCTGGACATGGCAAAGGTCCTGGTGTTCCGGTACATGTTCTGGTTTGTGCTGACGGTGGTTTTTGTGACCGGAGCGACTCGGATCAGTGTGTTCGGGTTGGGTTATCTCATGGCCTGCTTCTTCTTTCTGCTCTACGGCACACGGCTGCTGGTCAAGCCGTCACGCACACGTCTGGTCATGTGGGACTGTCTCATCATGTACAATGTGGCTGTGATCATCTCCAAGAACATCCTGTCTGTGAGTGAGCAGCATTTCACTGAGCATTTACACATACAACTACAGAGAGAAGAGCTTTGTTACAACAGCCCCGTTGCTTGTGTTAGATCCTGGCCTGTGTGTTTGTGGTGGAGATGCAGAAGAACTTCTGCTGGGTCATTCAGCTCTTCAGTCTGGTGTGCACCGTCAAAGGCTACTATGACCGTAAGTTTTGCACTACTTTTATCTGCGTTGTCAAGCTCATTGGCATAGTATCATACATAGCCTACCTAACTGCTACAGAATTCACTGTTTTTGGCTTTCCAGTAACAGTATTTAAGTAAGGGATAATGCATGTTCAAGGGATAATATCTTTCTTAACCCTCATGCACTGTTTGATTTCTGGGTACAGCCTATATGGTCCGGGTCAAATTGACCCTAATTGGATTCAATACAATTCCCCAAAAATCACACAATGAAAAAAAATTATACAAGCAGGTACAAATAATTATCTTTTAATATCAATACTTTTCACACATTACAATGAATACATTTTTTAACCACTAGTTTTTAACCACTAATTTTAAGACAGCCCCCTCCCCACATTTGCGATTACACATTATTATATAACTATAATATCTGTCTAAACCTAAAGTAATCTTGATAACCTATATATCATTTGAAAGCGTTCAGACTCTAGACTCTCCATATTTGGAGACTGATTTTCAAAAGAAATGACAGAGCAATAGAGAAATAGCGATAGACTCTCCATTTGTGATGCAGTGCCAAACTATAACGCACACCCTGGTGCTTTCTGTATGTTTTTTTATGTGGATTTTAGAGATTGAATTCAAATCAAATATTAACATTACTGCCCAAACTACTTCTGAATAGGATGTCTACTTCATAAATATTATGGAAATATATGGTTCAGATCGCTCAAACCATATATGGAAATTGAATCCTTAAATGGACACCAGTGGAGCCTGGATGTCGTCTAATGGAGAACTTTGGTACTGTGGCAATTTTTTTTACTGAAAGTAATTTTTTTAAGGTATCAACCTAAAATTTGGCACAGAACTAGTTCGGATATTTCGTTTTGATTTTATTTAAGTTTTAGAGTTGAACATGTTTTGTAAAATATAAAGAGTTATATTTTTTATATTGTACATTTTCATAAACTTAAACTTCTATAACTTTTTTTAAACTATACTTTTACAACTTGTTTCTTCTTCTACAATAATCTGTGACGTTTCGCCTTTAAAAAGATACCAAACTTAAGTCTGTGCTCTGAAGTATTCAAGGTTTTTAACAATTCAAGTTGGAAAAGTCATTTTCAAGTCTATGCTCAAAAGTAAGACAGTAAAACAACTTTATATTTTCACAAACTTTTCACAACTAAGCAAGACACTGGCACTTCAGGACTAGAGTTAAAGAGATCTGACATACACTCACCTAAAGGATTATTAGGAACACCATACTAATACTGTGTTTGACCCCCTTTCGCCTTCAGAACTGCCTTAATTCTACGTGGCATTGATTCAACAAGGTGCTGAAAGCATTCTTTAGAAATGTTGGCCCATATTGATAGGATAGCATCTTGCAGTTGATGGAGATTTGTGGGATGCACATCCAGGGCACGAAGCTCCCGTTCCACCACATCCCAAAGATGCTCTATTGGGTTGAGATCTGGTGACTGTGGGGGCCATTTTAGTACAGTGAACTCATTGTCATGTTCAAGAAACCAATTTGAAATGATTGGAGCTTTGTGACATGGTGCATTATCCTGCTGGAAGTAGCCATCAGAGGATGGGTACATGGTGGTCATAAAGGGATGGACATGGTCAGAAACAATGCTCAGGTAGGCCGTGGCATTTAAACGATGCCCAATTGGCACTAAGGGGCCTAAAGTGTGCCAAGAAAACATCCCCCACACCATTACACCACCACCACCAGCCTGCACAGTGGTAACAAGGCATGATGGATCCATGTTCTCATTCTGTTTACGCCAAATTCTGACTCTACCATCTGAATGTCTCAACAGAAATCGAGACTCATCAGACCAGGAAACATTTTTCCAGTCTTCAACTGTCCAATTTTGGTGAGCTCGTGCAAATTGTAGCCTCTTTTTCCTATTTGTAGTGGAGATGAGTGGTACCCGGTGGGGTCTTCTGCTGTTGTAGCCCATCCGCCTCAAGGTTGTGCGTGTTGTGGCTTCACAAATGCTTTGCTGCATACCTCGGTTGTAACGAGTGGTTATTTCAGTCAAAGTTGCTCTTCTATCAGCTTGAATCAGTCGGCCCATTCTCCTCTGACCTCTAGCATCAACAAGGCATTTTCGCCCACAGGACTGCCGCATACTGGATGTTTTTCCCTTTTCACACCATTCTTTGTAAACTCTAGAAATGGTTGTGCGTGAAAATCCCAGTAACTGAGCAGATTGTGAAATACTCAGACCGGCCCGTCTGGCACCAACAACCATGCCACGCTCAAAATTGCTTAAATCACCTTTCTTTCCCATTCTGACATTCAGTTTGGAGTTCAGGAGATTGTCTTGACCAGGACCACACCCCTAAATGCATTGAAGCAACTGCCATGTGATTGGTTGATTAGATAATTGCATTAATGAGAAATTGAACAGGTGTTCCTAATAATCCTTTAGGTGAGTGTACAACAAAGTGTTTTGTATTTTGGGTCTGTACAGTTGCTTTTGAATAGCTGTCTATATGGGTCAAATTGACCTATGAACAGCAAGATCGTATAAAATTTCACAAAACATCAGCATGTTGAAACTTTGCATGCATGTTCATGACCCTCAGTGAGTCACAAAATTGTAAGAAAAACAACATAGGTTGGATAGTATTTTTAGATTAAAGAAATTATAGCTAATTTTTACCATCTGTGCCTGACAAAATATTTTTCGGTATTGATATAATTGGGGAAAAGCATTTTTATTACCTTCACCAGGGTAGTTAAAAACCAAAATAACAAAATATAACCAAAAAAAATCTTATTATTTTGGGTCTGTACAGTTTCAACTATGCAGGTCAAATTGACCCACGAACATCACGAACGTAACAGAAATTATGTGTATATGTCAAAACACATTAGCGTGTTGAAACTTTGCATGCATGTTCATGTCCCTAAATGAGAAAAAGTCACAAAATGTCAAGAAAAAAAACAGGTTAACCGGTATTTCAGTCAGCTCAAAAATTTTAACGGGTCAAATTGACCCGCAACATAACACGAGTGTTAAAGTTGTCATAAAATGGAAGTTGCGCTAGTTTTTTCTTCCCTATTGCGCCGTATATCTGAGTGAAACTGCTTCTCAAACAAGAACAAATGTAGGGCGTCATCAGAGAAGAGAAGAGATGAGAGGGAGGGGAAGTTATTCTGATTCAAGTTTATTAAAACAATAATGATGTGCACCGATAAATAATTTAGAGTAAACACGGCAAAAATGAGAAATGTCAGTTATGATTTCATGGTGACTTTAACACCCAGTCAGTGTTTATTTTAGGATGACTTTGCATGATCAAGCTTATTTCACAGCTGTTTACCAAATATGGTAAATAAATAAATACATAGACATTTTTTTTTTTTTTTTATATATTTCCCGAGGGTTTGTGCACAACATTTTGAAACACAAATGTAATGAATGTATGTGTTTCCCCCTCAGCTAATTTAGTGCATGATAAAGATTGCTCTCTGCCTGTGGAAGAGGCCGGCGTTATCTGGGACAGCATCTGTTTCTTCTTCCTCCTGCTGCAGAGGAGAGTCTTCCTCAGTTTTTACTTCCTGCACGTGTGTGCAGACCTTCAGGCTTCAGCGCGACAGGCCTCCCGGTAAGTGCGGCCCCTGCTGGACACTTCAGAAAGGGCTCTTATTTCATGCTACCCATTCAACGTCAGATGTGAAAAATTCCTGCTTCATTCATTACCATGCAGTTATTATTATTATTTATTTAAGTACTTGTTTTTGCTTGAGTGTTTATCATTAACTGTGTACACCTCCTCCGGCTGCCATGTTCATTAGGCATCAGAAATGCATCTAGGCCAAGTTATATTCAAAAGTTTTCACCCTGAAGTCTGTGTATTGTTACGATCCCCCGTTTCAAAGTTAGTCTGGGGGATTGAGGGGAACGTAACAGTTGGGGGCTCGTCCGGGATTTGAACCCGGGACTCTCGCATCCGAAGCGAGAATCATACCTCTAGACTAACTTTTAACGATGACGGTATGACGAATAGAATTCTGACTTTCCAGGTTGAATGGAATGCAACAAAAACCGTGAATAAGCCGGGGTGTTTCTAACATAAAGTTTATCTTCTGTGTCTGTGGATTAAGGGGGTTCGAGCTTTTCCGAGCCAGCATCATAAAGAACATGCAGTTCCATCAGCAGGCAGAGAAGAAGTCAATTCAGCAGCTGAAGGAATCGTGAGTTAACACACACATTTTTTTTGTAAAAAGTCACAATTACGAAATAAACACAATTTTTTAGTAAAAAGTCACAATTACGAAATAAACACAATTTTTAGTAAAAATCACAATTGCGAAATAAACAAAATTTTTAGTAAAAAGTCACAATTACGAAATAAACACAATTTTTTGTAAAAAGTCACAATTGCGAAATAAACAATTTTTAGTAAAAAGTCACAATTGCGAAATAAACACAATTTTTTGTAAAAAGTCACAATTGCGAAATAAACACAATTTTTAGTAAAAAGTCACAATTGCGAAATAAACAAAATTTTTAGAAAAGTCACAATTGCGAAATAAACAAAATTTTCTGAAAAAAGTCACAATTGCAAAATAAACACAATTTTTAGTAAAAAGTGACAATTGCGAAATAAACACAATTTTTAGTAAAAAGTCACAATTACGAAATAAACTATTTTTAGTAAAAAGTCACAATTGCGAAATAAACACAATTTATAGTAAAAAGTGACAATTACGAAATAAACACAATCTTTAGTAAAAAGTCACAATTGCGAAATAAACAATTTTTAGTAAAAAGTCACAATTACGAAATAAACACAATTTTTTAGTAAAAAGTCACAATTGCGAAATAAACACAATTTTTAGTAAAAATCACAATTGCGAAATAAACACAATTTTTAGTAAAAATCACAATTGCGAAATAAACAAAATTTTTAGTAAAAAGTCACAATTACGAAATAAACACAATTTTTAGTAAAAAGTCACAATTGCGAAATAAACACAATTTTTTGTAAAAAGTCACAATTGCGAAATAAACAAAATTTTTTGTAAAAAGTCACAATTGCGAAATAAACACAATTTTTAGTAAAAAGTCACAATTGCGAAATAAACAATTATGAGAAAAAAGTTTGATATAAACTTTATATAGTTTCTATCTCACCATTCTCATTTTATTTCTCGCAATTTTGAGATTATAACTTGCATAAACTCAAAATAGTGAGAAATAAAGCTGCAATTACTTTTTTTATTTTTATTCCGTGCTTGCATAACTTGCATAACTTATCGAGCTCTAGCCTCTCTATATAATGTTGATATTTCCTCAGGATGAATCGCATACGTGACAAACAGCAGAAGTACAAGGAAGGACGTAAGACTTCTGATATAGAGGAGCAGCCCGCAGGTACAAATACATCACTATTTACACTAATATAACGAGATCAGCTGTAGCACACATCCCTTATGTGTGTGTGTGTGTGTGTGTGTGTGTGTGTGTTTCACCTCATAGACTCCAAGAACCAGAAGAAAGAGAGACAGTTGTCAAAGTCCAAAGGATGGGAGTATCCCTGGATGGATCACGCAACAGGTAAACTCACAATCAGCCGTCAATCAAGCTTAGCCCTGTCAAATCATTTCACATCATATGATATCTTACAAAATAAACATATTTTCAGGGAAGCAAGCAAGGGATTCAGAATGCAACCAGGCTCAATGAGTGAATGTCTTTGTTTTAGTGTTGCATTCTGGGGAATACTACATGTTTGACTCTGACAGCGGAGAGGAAGATGAATCCTTTCAGGAGGAACAGAAACCTCGCAGACAGACGGCCTTTCAGGTGACACACACGCTGTGTATGAAGTTTGTGCACTGTTATGCTTTTTGCAGGGATGTGTGTGTGTGTAAAGTGTGTGTGTGTATTAAATGTTTCCCACAGCTGGCGTATCAGGCATGGGTCACCAGTGCAAAAGAAGCCCTGAAAGACCGTCAGCAGAGGCAGAGGGAGCAGAGAGCGGAAGCAAGGAAACTACAAACCGCCCAGGCTTCAGGTTAAACAGATATATGCATATGAAACATGCAGCGATATTCACCGATCAGGCATAACATTATGACCACCTTCCTAATATTGTGTTGGTCCCCCTTTTGCTGCCAAAACAGCCCTGACCCGTCGAGGCATGGACTCCACTAGACCCCTGAAGGTGTGCTGTGGTATCTGGCACCAAGATGTTAGCAGCAGATCCTTTAAGTCCTGTAAGTTGCAAGGTGGGCGGTGGACAGGGGTCAGCATGGACACCCTGACTGTTCAAACTGAGATGCACTGTGTATTCTGACACCTTTCTATCAGAACCAGCATTAACTTCTTTAGCATTAACTTCTCCAGTAGCTCGTCTGTTTGATCTGACCACACGGGCCAGCCTTCGCTCCCCACGTGCATCAATGAGCCTTGGCCACCCATGACCCTGTCGCCGGTTCTCCACTGTTCCTTCCTTGGAGCACTTTTGATAGATCCTGACCACTGCAGACCGGGAACACCCCACAAGAGCTGCAGTTTTGGAGATGCTCTGACCCAGTCGTCTAGCCATCACAATTTGGCCCTTGTCAAACTCGCTCAAATCCTTACACTTGCCCATTTTTCCTGCTTCTAACACATCAACTTTGAGGACAAAATGTTCACTTGCTGCCTAATATATCCCACCCACTAACAGGAGCCGTGATGAAGAGATAATCAGTGTTACTCACTTCACCTGTCAGTGGTCATAATGTTATGCCTGATTGATGTATATACACCACACTTCATCTTACTGTGCATATTGAGTTGTGTATTTCTCTCAATGGTCATCAGATGATGCTGAGGAGGATGGAGCAGTTTTTGATGTTGGGAATTCCCAGGAAGTGGAGGAAATGCAAGAGGAAGGAGAGGATGTGGGTAAGTGAGCTCTGGGTAAGGAATATATGTGTGTGTGTGCGTGCGTGCGCGCGCGCGCGTGTGTGTATACTATTGTAGATGCTCGATGTGAAAAACTCCCACCTTCGTAAATGATGTCAATGACGCAATTTCACGCATTTCTTTAGTTTATTTGCATTAAATTATTATTTTGGATTAATTGCATGCGTTAACTTTGACAGCCCTATACATATTAAATTTCACAAAAAATTAAATAAAATGTAAAAATATATATATATATATATATGATGCCTAATATTGAGGAAACAAAATTGAATATGATGGTTTAATATGATTAAAAGTAGTAACTTGTGAAGGATATGCTAGGCTAATTAAAACCCCACACAAGAACGTGAATGCAAATGCGTTACGCTACACAAGCATGAATTTCACATGACATCCTAGTGCATGTGATTTTACAGTATCTCAAGGCACCGGCAGTGACGTAGTGCAGAGGATTCTGGACATCCTGAAGTTCCTGTGGGTGCTTTTCCTGGCCATGGTGGACGGATTCACCATGTGGCTTAACCTGCTCACCAAGCAGTATGTAGACACTTCCATGGTCCTCTGTGAGGAGCGCTACCTCTTCATTCACAACATCAGCCAGGTGGGTCACTCGCCCACACACACACCTGACCCAGTCGCTGTTGGCATTGCTCTCATGAAGTCTGTGCCCTCCTCAGACCCCCTCCAGAGAGCCCATGGATGACCAGCTCTCACAGGACAGTGAGAACCTCACTCTCGAGACCTGCCTCGATGAAACCGATACAGATAACGTTCGCTTCAGCAGCAACATCAAGTGAGTCTGACCTGTTCAGTTCATAACACAGCCGAGAAATGATCAGAAGTGTACGTTTTATCTGGATGGTGTCACTTTTAGAGAGCAAGATATGTGGCCTTGTATACTACTGGTTAAACGTTTGGAATAATTAGTGTTTTAATGTTTTTTATGTTTAAATGCACCAAGGCTCATTTATCTGATCATAAATACAGTAAAACAGTGAAATATGACTCCAGTGTAAAGCAGCTGTTCTCTATGTGAATATATAGTAAAGTGTAATTTATTCCTGTGATCAAAGCTGAATTTATCATCATTACTCCAGTCTTCAGTGTCACATGATCCTTCACAAATCATTCTGATATGAGGATTTGATGCTCAATTATTAATAGTGTTTATTATTATCAGTGTTAATAACAGTTTTTGCTGCTTCATATTTTTGTGGAAAATGTAATATATTTTATTTTTCAGGATTCTGTGATGAATAGAAAGTTCGAAAGAACAGCATTTATTTGAAACAGAAATATTTTGTAACATTATAAATGTCTATCATTTTTGATGAATGTAATGCATTTTGCTTTTATTTTATTTTATTTTTTTTAAATCTTACTTAAGCCCAAACTTTAGAATTATACTGTATCATGTCACACTGGAGTAATGATGCTGAAAATTAATCTTTGATCACAGGAATAAATTACATTTTTAAACATATTCAAATAAAAAAGTTATTTTAACTTGTAATAATATTTCACAATATTACTGTTTTTATTGTATATCCGAAAAAATAAATGCAGCCGCCTTTCAAAAACTTTTGAGTGTAAGTCATAACTTTCTATGTGTTTCCAAAATCTTTAAACTTTCCATTTATTTCTAGATTTAGAATTTCAGATTTCAGATTTTGCACTGTATGTTGTCCATACTGAAAGCAACAGTTCTGTGCGACACCACAATAACAGCCAATTATAACATACAATATATTGCCAAAAGTATTGGGACACATGCCCAAAGACGTGTTCTCTGGAGTAACCAATCACGCTTCTCTGTCTGCCAATCCCATGGACGAGTCTGGGTTTGGCGGTTGCCAGGGGAACGGGACTTGCCTGACTGCATTGTGCCAAGTGTAAAGTTTGGTGGAGGGGGGATTATGGTGTGGGGTTGTTTTTCAGGGGTTGGGCTTGGCCCCTTAGTTCCAGTGAAAGGAACTCTTAATGCTTCAGCATACCAAGACAATTTCATGCTCCCAACTTTGTGGGAACAGTTTGGGGACGGCCCCTTCCTGTTCCAACATGACTGCGCTCCAGTGCACAAAGCATCGGTCCATAAAGACATGGATGAGTGAGTTTGGTGTGGAGGAACTTGACTGGCCTGAACAGAGTCCTGACCTCATCCCGATAGAACACCTTTGGGATGAATTAGAGCGGAGACTGCGAGCCAGGCCTTCTCATCCAACATCAGTGCCTGACCTCACAAATGCGCTTCTAGAAGAATGGTCAAAAATTCCCATAAACACACTCCTAAACCTTGTGGAAAGCCTTCCCAGAAGAGTTGAAGCTGTTTTAGCTGCAAAGGGTGGGCCAACTCCATATTAAACCCTACGGATTAAGAATGGGATGGCATTAAAGTTCATGTGCATGTAAAGGCAGGCGTCACAAAACTTTTGGCAATATATTGTATTTAATGTTTAATATACAGCTTTTTGAGGTGGGATTTTAGACCAATGATATTTCAGTGTGGATTATCCAGCGGGATAGATACCAGGAGGCCAACAAAACACCTTTTTCTTTATATCTTTTTCTGTTATTTATGACCAAATGTCCCCTTTCTTTTACAGTGTGGTTGAATTGGAGACACTGGGCGGTTTTGCGAAGGCCCGTGACTTTAGCAGCACGACTCTGTCCTCTGAACTCACACTAGAGCTCGATATAGAACCGTTTTACAGCCAGCCCACCAACCGCCCTCGACGCTCCAGAACCGCCAGTGAACTGCTTTCAGAGAGGTGCTGCTTTATATGACATTACTGTACAATCTTCAGCCGCTATTATAGGGTGAATCTCGTGAAAACATGTCTGAAAATCTGTTTTAGGACTATGTCTTCTTAATAGCTTCTTTTAATTGTATAGCAGTTTGGGGTCACACTTTATTTTGACAATATACTATAGACATTCTACTAACTACAAGTAACTTTGCTACTACATGCCAACTAGCAGTCGTTAGAGTATTAGTAGACTGATTAATATCTGCTAACTTTATTTTGACGATCCACTTTAAACATTCTACTAACTACAAGTAACTTTGCAACTACATGTCAACTAGCAGTCGTTAGAGTATTAGTAGACGGTCTGCTTATTATCTGTTAACACTATTTTGACGATGCACTTTAGACATTCTACTAACTACAAGTAATTCTGCAACTACATGCCAACTAGCAGTCGTTAGAGTATTAGTAGACTGATTAATATCTGCTAACTTTATTTTGACGATCCACTTTAAACATTCTACTAACTACAAGTAACTTTGCAACTACATGTCAACTAGCAGTCATTAGAGTATTAGTAGACTGATTAATGTCTGCTTACTTTATTTTGACGATCCACTTTAAACATTCTACTAACTACAAGTAACTTTGCAACTACATGTCAACTAGCAGTCATTAGAGTATTAGTAGACTGATTAATGTCTGCTTACTTTATTTTGACGATCCACTTTAAACATTCTACTAACTACAAGTAACTTTGCAACTACATGTCAACTAGCAGTCGTTAGAGTATTAGTAGACGGTCTGCTTATTATCTGTTAACACTATTTTGACGATGCACTTTAGACATTCTACTAACTACAAGTAATTCTGCAACTACATGTCAACTAGCAGTCGTTAGAGTATTAGTAGACTGTTTAATATCTGCTAACTTTATTTTGACGATCCACTTTAAACATTCTACTAACTACAAGTAACTTTGCAACTACATGTCAACTAGCAGTCATTAGAGTATTAGTAGACTGATTAATGTCTGCTTACTTTATTTTGACGATCCACTTTAAACATTCTACTAACTACAAGTAACTTTGCTACTACATGTCAACTAGCAGTCATTAGAGTATTAGTAGACTGTTTAATATCTGCTAACTTTATTTTGACGATCCACTTTAAACATTCTACTAACTACAAGTAACTTTGCAACTACATGTCAACTAGCAGTCAGAGTATTAGTAGACTGATTAATGTCTGCTTACTTTATTTTGATGATGCACTTGAGACATTCTACTAACTACAAGTAACTTTTCAACTACCTGTCAATTAGCAGTCGTTAGAGTATTATTAGACGGTCTGCTTAATATCTGCTAACTTTATTTTGACAAGGCACTTTAGACATTCTACTAACTACAAGTAACTTTACTACTACATGTCAACTAGCAGTCATTAGAGTATTAGTAGACTGATTAATGTCTGCTAACTTTATTTTGACGATCCACTTTAAACATTCTACTAACTACAAGTAACTTTGCAACTACATGTCAACTAGCAGTCATTAGAGTATTAGTAGACTGATTAATGTCTGCTTACTTTATTTTGATGATGCACTTGAGACATTCTACTAACTACAAGTAACTTTTCAACTACCTGTCAATTAGCAGTCGTTAGAGTATTATTAGACGGTCTGCTTAATATCTGCTAACTTTATTTTGACAAGGCACTTTAGACATTCTACTAACTACAAGTAACTTTACTACTACATGTCAACTAGCAGTCATTAGAGTATTAGTAGACCGATTAATGTCTGCTAACTTTATTTTGACAATCCATTTTAGACATTCTGTTAACTAAAAGTAACTTTGCAACTACGTCAACTAGCAGTCATTAGTGTATTAGTAGACTGTCTGCTTAATATCTGCTAACTTTATTTTGACGATCCATTTTAGACATTTTACTAACTACAAGTAACTTAGCAACTAATTTGGGAGAAAATGTGTATTAATGGTGTTAAATCGGCTTGATTTTCTTTATGTAAAATGAGTTTTCTTGTCTCTGTGTTCTCAGGCCCTTCAGTGTTGAGGAGTTGATACAGAGTCGTGAGTTTTACTCGTCTCAGAACCGACTGCTGAAGCTGCTCTTCGCGCTCTATAATGTTCTGGCGGCTCACTCTGAACTGGTCTGTTATTTCATTATTGTGCTCAATAACCTGGTGACAGCCTCTGTCATCTCATTGGTGCTGCCAGTCCTTGTCTTTCTCTGGGCCATGCTGTCTGTGCCACGACCTTCCAAGAGGTTCTGGATGACGGCCATCGTCTACACAGAGGTGGGATGTTTCAGATATTAATAAAGAACCCTTTTTTCAAATATGATACCACAGGCTTTATAGGGTTAAGCTGATATGACACATTGTTCTAAAAGGACTACTTTTATGAAAGCTTTGAAACTTTGCATATTAAACAATTACATTTGGACCTATAATAACTCAAATGTGTGTCTCTGACCTGATGTGTTTCCCACAGGTCATGGTGGTGGTCAAATACCTGTTTCAGTTTGGCTTCTTCCCTTGGAATAGTGAGTATGAGCTGAAGCTAAATGAGGACAAGCCCTTCTTCCCTCCACGAATCCTGGGCCTGGAGAAAACCGACAACTACATCCGTTATGATTTGCTTCAGCTACTGGCACTCTTCTTTCACCGCTCACTTCTCCAGGTATGCAGTCAAGCCTGCTAAACTATCACCATCTTAAAAGCACAGTTAAAATTATTGCTTGTTATTGGTATTGGGCATTTTGGAACCCATTAGAGTGCAATCGTCGGGTTCCAAACAGTGAAAACAGCATTCATTACCCATGATGCTGTACAGAAAATCCCACCATTCAGAGTCAAAATAAGCAAAACGCACCAAAAGATCTCTTTAAGAATACTTCCGGGACCAGCGTCGCTGAAAAAGTGGGCGTGAACTAATGCACTCCATTGTTTCTATTCAGTACCTTCTAATTCGGAAGAATTCCATTGGTATGAAAGTTAACTTTATATGCCTAATTTTAAAATATACAGTTTCATCACAGTGTAGATTCTGTGAAGACATAAAATATATAGACTCCATTTTGCTTATGTTATGACTTGGCATCTGGTTTGTAATACATCATGATACACGTTTTTGTCTTTTCCTCTCTCAGCGTTATGGTCTCTGGGACCAAGAGGGCCCTCTGGAAGAGAAGAGCAATCTTTCATCTGCGGAGAAGAGAAAGAACGAAAGAGATGAGAAAGTGTCAGATGAAGAGGACAGTCGAGCACAGCCAGAGCCCGACACGGAGGAGCTGTCAATGACGCCGTCGACAGAATCACCGACCGATGCTGAGATACAGACCGACCCAGAACCCAACATTTACACCGACGCCACAGAAACCCTCGAGACTGTGAAGGAGGAGGGGAAAAAGAAGAGCTACTTCCTTCGCTTCCGCAGGAAAAAACAGGCAGAAACAGGTCTGTTGAAAAACTGGTTCATTTATATATAGTGTTGGGAAATCTCGATTCCGCTTATCGATTCCTGTGTTCGCATGTTTATCTGAAAGCCTCTCATATAGTGCGTGAATACTGAATTAAGTTCTCTTTTGTGTCTTCTTGCGTTTGAACGGACAAATACTCTCAAAATTGTCAAAATACCCTCGTAAACACAGTCGTTTATGTGTTAAGTGAATGTAAACAGCTGGGAAACAAATCAGATGTGTATCAGTATATTGGATCCGTGCATTCGCTCTTAAAGTGACAGTAGCCTAATAAATCTGCTGCTGTGTGTGTCATTAATGTTGATTAAACAACAAAAGATAAAGATAAAATCACTCAATTCTCTCAATTTTTGTAACTTTATTTTTATAAAATCGATGTTTTATTAATAAAACATATATACTATATTGTGTTATTTCACAGTTGATTTCAACTTTGTTTAGTTGTATTTATTTGTGCTAATGCTAATTTGTTTATTTACTCTTATTTTATTACTGACTGTTTACTTGTCTTTAATAGTGTATTTTGAAAGTACCTGCTCAAAAATGTCGCTAGATGACATAATGCGCCAACTCTCATTCCGTGCTCACATACTGTATTTTAATACAATATATAGCCGAATGTCCAGTAAATAAAGCATATTTTTTCCATTTGCATATTTCTGTCTGACAAGCAGTAACTAGGTTTGTTGCTAGTCAATTTTTGAAAGAAAAAAAATTGCTAAATGGGTTTTAAAAAAAGTCACTTTTAATTGGCAACACAAGTCTTTAATATGTTTGGAATTTATATTAGTTAGGCTAGTATTTTTTACTGTGGCATTTTTTTCTTCTTCATGGTATTCAGCTGCAACAAAATGTTTGCAAAAAGACAGAATTAATATGTTTGATATCTAAATGTTTTACTTAAACTGGGAATCGGTAATCAGAATCTGTAAAATTGAAACGATACCCAACCCTATTTATATATGATTAATATGTCTATAAGATTGTACTGAGCCTGTTCTGTGTGTTATTTTGACACGAACAATCCTGTCACAGATATGAGACAGAAAGAACCCAAGAAGAAGAAGAAGAAGAAGTCAAAGACGAAACGCGCCGAGGACACCAGTAAAAAACTACTGAATGCTGTTGAAGGAAAACTCAAAGGCCTTTTCTTATCCATGTAAGATTCCTGTTGCTCAACCCATCAGGAAAGACCAGACCATAGCAGATCATCATAGTATAGGCGGTTTGTTGTTGGTCCGAGGTCAGAAATGACCATTTCCATTAAGGTTAGGGATACACTGATATTACATTTTTGGCCGATAGCCGATAATTCTTTATATTTGAAAACCGATAAATCTAAATCCAATTTTTTTATATAATTTTTGAGAGCCTGATTACAAAAACAAAAGTCTCACTGTTAAAATCCATGTCTCACGCACACAATTATGATGTTCTCATAGTAGCCGATATGACAGACTTGCTCTGAACTGTATTTTCCTTTATTGAAGTGATTCCAATCATATTTCAAGCAACTCAAACCCATCATGATGAACAGTGAAGTGTCTCAGCTGAAGGAAATAATACATTATTTATCAGCTTTAATATATCAGACAAATGTTCTTATTGGACCGAAAACGATAACATTTAAAAAGTATATCTGCAAGCAGCAAAGATTGGGGCCAAGCACAACAGAAGCAAACGAGTAAGCTAGCAGCAGACCAACTGCAAAAATGAGTAAAGATATTTGGAGACAATTTTAAGCAAAAAGGTTGAAAACCCATAAATACACTGAGTTGTATAGAGCCAATTTCATGTTTTGTTCAATTATAGTGGCGCAGTCCCACTGCTTTCTTTGTGTGTCCTCAGAGTGCCCCCATACTTAAGCGTCTCAAATTTGGTGAAAATCTCTCATTTCGTTTAGGAGTTAGACATTTGTATTTATGAGCATATAGGAAATAACCCACACTTGACTTTGATTGCATTGTTTTGCCACTTACTAACAAAACTTTGATTTGGCCAGTAGCATATTGTCAACCGCTATGATTTTGATTTTCCTACAGTGGTTTCGTCTCGATCGGAATAACGGTTTCGAAGATATTCACGAATGTCGTTAAACCGCTAAATCATAACATTGAACAAACCAAACCTAGCATGTTTTGTATCGTTGGACTCAGCACGTGTTCAGGAATCTAAGGATGTGAATCCTGTGAAAATAAGTCAACCAAATCCAAAGTTATAAGCATGTGAATATTTGATTTTAAATCAAATTACAACTTCTCAGGCTCTGTCAGTGCATCGTGCCGATGACCCATACCGAGTTTTGTAATGATACGCTAATGCATTCATGAAATACAGCATTTTACTACAACATTCAAAATGGCCGACGCCCAAATTTATCAATATGGAAAATTTGGTTAGATTCTCAGCATGCCACCCCGAATCTAACAAAACAACTTATATGATTTTTGGGCAAACCGTTCAGAAGTTATAAGCAAAAAGAGCCATTTTTCATATCTCCGGACCAGTAGGTGGCGCTGTGGCAAACCGCTGTAGGTCATGCTTGTGATGACATGTACCAAGTTTGGTCTGAATACGCCAAAGGGTTGTAGAGATATAGCCTCGTGTCCAATTTGGCGCGCTCTTCATCAAATTTGTTACTCAAGAACGGTTGGGTTTATCAAAAAGCTTTTGTTAACTTTTTGACAGCACGGTCTATAGATGATCTGAACTGAAGTTCGAAAAAGTAGTTTTTTTGGTAATCGTATTGAGCCAAGGAATTTTGCGTTAGAGAGTTTGATCTGGAGACACCAAATTTGCTGTGGTTAATGTTTGCACTGTCGTCTATCTGTGTGCCAAATTTCATAACTTTCCCTCAAGTGGTTCTATGGGCTGCCATCGACTTCCAGAAGAAACGGAAGAAGAAGAAACGGAAGAATAATAAGAGCGCCAACAGATACAACAGGTGCCATCGGGCCTTCGGTGCTTGGCCCCTAATGAACAAGTATCGGCCGATACCAATATGGTGGCCAATATATCGTAATTAAGGTGCAATATTTACCCCCTCGAATTGATATCAAGGGGCATTTTTTCTTTTGTAAGGGCAATTACTAGTGACGGGCGATTTCGAAACACTTCAAAACGCGTATCAAACTGGCAGAGGCTTTGTTACGTCATCACTGTTCAGAAACTTTTCCTTTCGCCAGGTAGGGGGCGATGATCTCTGTGAACCCATGAACCAGTGTCTATATATGATTTTTACCTGATCTCGGATCAGTTTTAAACATTTGTAGACATTTAATGACACATTTGTATCATAAAAAGGAAGAGTTGCAGTTAAAAGATTAACCAAACTCTCCATAAAACTATCAAAACAAGCCCTACAATTTAATAAAATAACACATTTATAAAGACACTTCATATTTTGTGCTATTAAGATTTGTATGATTACACCTTCAATGAAACATTTCCTGATGTTTAAAAACGATATATATTTTGAAAACTAGTAATTGCTATATAACATACAGTGTCTGTGATGTAATGTCTCTGCTGATTCACAGATCTTAACTCATTGTGTAATTCATGATTTAATGCCATATTTAACCATCGTTCATTTTATCTTGTGGTGTGTTTTCAATTCATCTCCACAGAGTGAAGAATGTCTACAGGCCGAGCTGTGGATTCTTCCAGAACATCCTGCATGCGGAGTATCAGGCGGCTACTGATGTCTACGCGCTGATGTTCCTCACTGATGTGGTGGATTTTATCATCGTCATCTTCGGTTTCTGGGCTTTTGGAGTGAGTACAGAAAACTCAGTGATATCCCTAGTCAAGAAATCCTAAAGGAATGTCTACAGGATTTGAGTTTAGGAATGGCATGATTTTTGAACAAAACCTAACTTAATTATTCCCAATCTGAGTTAAGACAACAACAACAATGCTAAATGCAAATAATATAATGCAACTACGTTTAGGATGGCGATTTAATTAGACTTGTTCTGGTTAAATCATGCGTTTTCTCTGATGGGATAGCTATCCGATCACGAACAGACCAGGTATAAATGCCCTCCGAGAATTTCTTACATCACTTCAGGAGGAAAGCTCAGCACAGAGTCATTTTCATTGACCCTTTAATGCATGAATGTTTTGCCAACCATTATTACATAATCGGGTCTTTAGTGACCCGGATCTATATCTATCCATGGATGGATCTCTAACTGACGCAATAATAAAACTCTCATGATATTTTAAAAACAATTATATAAGAATAAAATAAAGCATATTTCGTTACCTTTTGGAACCTGGAAGGGGTTCATTTGAATAATACATTATTATTAAAACTTAATTTTTTTTTAGGAATAATCAAAATTTTTCAATAATTTAAACAGTAAAGATCAATTCAATTCATGTTTTATGCCTTCGTTTGATTGCCAGAGAAATTAAAATACACAACACTGAATTTCTGGGGGGAAAAATCAAGGAAATTATTATTTAAAAAAAGTAATAATAATTAAAGCTGCAAGCAGCGATGAAAGGGCCCTCGCACCCGGGGTCAACGCCACCCGGTGGCTTTAGGAAAATAGCGAATAGTGGGCGACATGCATTTAAGCATGTAAAATTTGGAGAAAAATAGCAAAGTCATTTTGATGTGCCACACTTCCTGTTGCCAGCAGGTGGCGCTTTGACTATAACTGAATATTGCCATGTTTGATGTCTTCAGGCCAGGACTATTATTAAACAAGTGAAGTTTAGGGCAGATCGGACATTGTCTGCCTGAGTTACAACAACTTTCTGTTTTGTGGCATTAATCGCATACATTAGCACTTAGCCAAGTGTTGCATGATTTAACATGTTTCTAGCATGTTTGGCACTTGATGGTATATTTAAAAATATTTATGGGAGTGAATTACAGTGTAAAGCATGCCATTTCCTGTTGCCAGCAGGTGGCGCTATGACTGTAACTGAATATTGGCATGTAGATGTCTTCAGGCCTGGACTCTTATCAAACATGTGAAGTTTGGGGCGTATCGGACATTGTATGCCTGACTTACAACAGCTTTCTGTTTCATGGCGAAACATCAGACTTTGCCAGGCCGCCACGGACACGCCCTTCAGCGAAAACTCAAAATCTTCAGAATTTAACATCACCAAGGCCTTAAGATCAGACTGACCAAACATGATGTTGATCTGATTCAGTCTCTAGGAGGAGTTTGTTAAAGTACAACGTCTGGAAATGGCAAAAACTACACAAATTTTGCACAGAAAATTCTAAATATCTCACTTCCTGGTGGGTTTTCAGATTGTGCTCCCATTGACTTTTTTGTAGGCATTGGGCTGTTACATGTGTGTACCGAATTTCATACATGTACGTGAATAGTAGCGCGAATGGCGTTTAATTTAATTTTTGTAGGTGGCACTATGGAGCCATTTTGCCACGCCTAATTCTGAAACCCACATCAGACGTGAATGTTCACCAATTCTGACGCGTGTGCAAAGTTTCATGAGTTTTGGAGCATGTTTAGGCCCTCAAAAATGTGATTCATTTCGGAAAAGAAGAAGAATAGACTAAGCAATTACAATAGGGTCCTCACACAATCGGTGCTCGGGCCCTAATAAATTAATGTTTTTATGAATTAAATTAATTAGACATGCTTTTTGATTATTAAATTTTAATTAAATAATTATAATGGAATCCAGAAAATACAGAATTTGGTCAAATTAAAACGGAATTTGAGAAAAAAATATAAAACGTTCATAGGGCCCTAAACATGTCATTTTTGTTACATTTTTAATAAATTGTGTTAAATTGTATGTAAAAGTTTCATGATTTAAATGAATTAGACATGCTTTTTGATGACTAAAATTGAATTTAACCATTACAATGGAGTCCAAAAAAATTAATTTGGAAAAAATAAAACAGATGTCATAGGGCCTTACATATTCACCATCTCAACCATATCTATTGTTTTCAACGTCTTCTAAATCAATATTCTGATCGCTGACAGCTTCTTCACCAGATCCACCATCAGTGACACTCATATTTGATTGCGTTCAGAACTTGCTCTGCAGTAAATCACTGAGTTTTGCTGATGATGCTTCCTATTCTTTGTTTTCTGCCTGCGGTAACTATGAGCGAAACATCGTCATTGTGTATTAGACATCGCCACCTTGAGGAATAAAGGTGACTTATTGAGTCATCGGAGATTCAATTATTGCACAAAAATATACTTACACTATTACATACCTTGGGTCACTAGGGACCCGATACACTTTTACAAAAAATGTATTACAAAACAGACATTCTTTTAGAATTAGGGGCTTGGTATGGGTCGCCGACGCCATGCCCTGAAGGAGCCTGAGAAGTTTTAGGTCAGTGCCACCTAGTGGTAAAAATAAATATTTACATGTTTGTTTGGCTTATTTTCACAGCAGTCATCTCTTTATATTTTCGATAATGAACGAAACGTTATTTCAATTGAGCCGAAACCACCATAAAAAAATTGGAATCATAGCAAGCTGACAATATTTGAAGCCAAATGTCAAAATTTTGATTGTAAGTGGCAAAAACATGCAATCAAAGTCGGACATGGGTCATTTTTTATGTGCTCATAAATATAAATGTCTATAACTCCTAAACGAAATGAGATATTGTCAGAGAATTTGACACACTTATATATGAGTGCACTTTGAAGGTGCATATAACAAAAGTGGTGGGATTGCACCACTTGGTGCCGCTATAATTGAACAAAACGTGAAATTAGCACTAACTACAGCACAGTATTTTGTTGTAAAATGCTATATTTTACGATTGCCTTAGCATATAATTACGAAACTCTGCATGTGTCATCAGAATCATGCCCTGAAGGTACTCAGTGTTTAAACAGTGCCACCTCCTGGTCAGATTTGATGAAAATGCTAATAATGTTTGATTAATTTCATCTATTTTAATGAAACTGGTCTTGATAGATTCCTTGAGTAAAACAGAACTGTGATACCAATTATGCCTATTATACTCGAATTTGCTGTCCGCCATTTTGAATTTCTTTGAAAACGTACTTTTTCGAACTCCTCCTAGACCGTTGGTCTGAATTTCACCAAAATTGGTGCAGATCATCTTTGTGATCTTGAGCTGATGGTAAATCAACTGCAGCTCATATCAGTTGCTTTCAGTGACGTGAACTTAGCATATACTGTGGGAATTGGCGATCAAAATTATATTTGTTTTGTGGAGACACGTTTACTGTAGGTGTAAACGTGACAGGTGTAAAGTCAGTGTTTGAGTATGAATGTTCGCTCTGTCCCAGAAACACTCGGCGGCTGCAGATATCGCCTCGTCTCTGTCCGAGGATCAGGTCCCCGAGGCGTTTCTCGTCATGCTCCTCATTCAGTTCAGCACCATGATCATCGATCGAGCGCTCTACTTGCGCAAGAGCGTCTTGGGAAAACTCATCTTCCAGGTTATCCTGGTTTTCGGAATCCACCTGTGGATGTTCTTTATCCTTCCCGCTGTCACCGAGAGGTAAGCGAGGCAAATGCAGGGAGTTTCATAGACGGTGCAACTAAGATCAGACAAATGAGAGTATACATCACTTCCTGTATGTTCACAGGACGTTCAATCATAACTCAGTGGCCCAGCTCTGGTATTTTTTCAAGTGCATCTACTTCGCGCTGTCGGCGTATCAGATCCGCTGTGGCTACCCGACACGAATCCTGGGAAACTTCCTCACCAAGAAATTCGATCATCTCAACCTCTTCCTCTTCCAAGGGTAGGCATTTCCTGTTCTTCATTCTCCCAGTGTCCTCTTCAAAAGTTGATTTCTGCGAGTGGAATTAATTGCCTATGTTTCCTCAGGTTCCGGCTGGTTCCGTTTTTAGTTGAGCTTCGAGCCGTGATGGACTGGGTTTGGACGGATACGACACTGTCTCTCTCCAACTGGATGTGTGTCGAGGACATCTACGCTAACATCTTCATCATCAAGTGCAGCCGCGAAACGGAAAAGGTAGAAGTCCCTTTTTAGCATGCGGAAAACATTCAACACTTTCCACAGATAGGATACACTTTGATATCCCATAACTGTATAGATGTGTTTGATAAACTACTACATGACATACAATTAACTTCCTATTCATCAAAGAATCCTGAGAAATGTTTCTTGATCATAAATCCTCATATGAGAATGATTTGTGAAGGATCATGGGACACTGAAGACTGGAGTAATGATGATAAACTCAGCTTTGATCACAGGAATAAATTACACTTTACTATATATTCACATAGAGAACAGCTGCTTTACACTGGAGTCATATCACACTGTTTACTGTATTTATGATCAGATAAATGCAGCCTTGGTGGGTATAAAAGACTTCTTTCAAAAATACTTTAAAAAATCTTACAGATTCTAAAACTTTTGTACGGTACTGTGTGTGTGTGTGTGTGTGTGTGTTCAAATTATACTAGATGAGTTGTTGGGACAAACTTTGATATTGGCTTGACAAAGCCATATGAAGGTTTGAAAGTTTCATAAGCTTAAAATTGTGTTGAAAGAGAAAGAAAGACATTGGTAACATGTTTTGCTAGCAAGTTACTAGCATAAATTAGCATGTTCTGACATGAATTAGCTGTTGCTAGCATGACTTAACATGTTGCTAACATGATTTAACATGTTTATAGCATGTTGTTAGCATGTTGTTAGCATGAATTAGTATGTTGTTAGTATGAATTGGTATGTTGTTAGCATGAATTGTTGCTAGCATGATTTAACATGTTGTTAGCATGAATTTGTATGTTGTTAGCATGAATTAGTATGTTGTTAGTATGAATTAGTATGTTGTTAGCATGAATTGTGGCTAGCATGATTTAACATGTTGGTAGCATGAATTAGCATGTTGCTAGCATGATTTAACATGTTGTTAGCATGAATTAGTATGTTGTTAGTATGAATTAGTATGTTGTTAGCATGAATTGTTGCTAGCATGGTTTAACATGTTGTTAGCATGAATTAGTATGTTGTTAGTATGAATTAGTATGTTGTTAGCATGAATTGTTGCTAGCATGATTTAACATGTTGATAGCATGAATTGGGATGTTGCTAGAATGTCCTAAGCTAGTTGCTAGGCTTGATAGATATGTGGTGGATGAAGCTTAAATACTCTTATTAGAATTATTGTATTAAAGTTTCGACCCCCTCATTGAAAGTCTATGGGCTTTTTATGATTTTTAATCTTAATTTTTAGGAAAATCATGAGTCAGAGTTAGTAGCTTTAAAGCTCTAGCAGGAGATACTGTTCAAACTTTGGCTCAGAAGAAAAAAGGGTCACAAAATGGCCAATCTTATGGTTTATGGAACATTTTATTTTTTCCTACCTGAGGTTGATCACCGGTTTCAGCTCTTCTGTACCTCTTGAATCTTCATAATTTAATTCTAATGTGTAAAACTATAATATGTATAATAATCTTATTTGTCCACAACTAAACTGCCTCTGCAGAAATATCCCCAACCAAAAGGACAAAAGAAGAAGAAGATAGTAAAGTACGGGATGGGCGGCATCATCATCCTCTTCCTCATCTGCATCATCTGGTTCCCGCTACTCTTCATCTCATTGGTTAAATCTGTAGTGGGTGTGGTTAACCATCCTGTCGATGTCACCGTCACAGTCAAGCTCGGAGGTTATGAGGTAAATACTACTCTAATATTTATATTATACTTTGAGATTTGAGATTTATTTGGCGTTTTTTTCTCCGGCAGCCTTTATTCACGATGAGTGTGCAGCAACAGTCCATCCAGCCGTTCAGCGAGCGCGACTACAGCCGGCTCAGCAATAAGTTCGGCAAGAACGCTGTAAGTCACAGCAACTCTCAATCTCTCATTCACACATTAACCCTGGCATATGAGATAACAGTCAGGAAAAATTTCGTTTTTAAATGGAACAATTGGAACAAATAGTATCTTTATATGATATATAATAGTTTTTTATAATAGGGGCAGCTGGAAAATCTTATTTTCCTATATTGAACAATAACGTTTTCATGGGTAGTTGGTAGGGCTGGGCGGTATATCGAGTTTGTACGATATATCGATATATTTTTTAGAAACGATATCGAATGAGGCAATACCGTTTATATCGATATACAGTAGATTGATACGAGCGCATCTGAAAAATAGTGGAGGACGCAGAATGAGCTGCTGCAGGGAGGGTGCATGATACAATTTGTCCTAAACATGACACATGCTTTATATTAAGGGCTTCAAAATATCTGGTAAGTTAGCATGTATAGTTTAAAGCAGCTTGCCCTGTCAGATGCTCTGAGAGATAGGCTACTTGTGCTGACAGACAGAGAAATACTCGCGGTGTTTAATGCGTTTGAGATGTGGTGCTTTCCTCAGTGCATAACTTACATTTCACAGGTCTATTCTCCATCTGTAAATGTTAGAGAGTCATGCAAATATGTCCATTTTGCTGTCAGGAGAGGACGACCCTCTGCTAAAATTCAGGTTTTTATTTTCATTTTAGTTTAGTGAATTTAAAAACAAAATTATTAATTTTGTTTTTAGATTGTAAACCCCCTTTTTACACATAATACATTACATAGCCTACATTCACTGTATTTGTTTATAGCCTTCAATATCAACATTGTTTTTAGGACATCATTGGGCAGGATGTGAAATAAAATTATTATTAAAATAAATACAGATTTTTCTATCTAAATAGAAAAACATAGAAAATATCGGGATATATACAGTGTATCGCCATTCAACCAAAAAATACAGAGATATGATTTTTTTAGCCATATCGCCCAGCCCTAGTAGTTGGAACAAATATTATTTTATATTGAACAGTGTGACCATGGGAACAAATTTTATTTTCCCATAGGAAGATAAAACAGGTGGAATAATGGAACGATTGCAGGTTTTTCAAATTGAACTCATCATATATGGAACAGTTGAAACAATGGAATATCTTTTTTTTGTTTGGCAGTTGGTATATCAATGGAACAGTGTGTTTTTTTTGCACGTGCCATTTGGAGCTAATATTTTTATATGGAACAATATTTCTTTTTTTACGTTTTAAGGCGGTTGGAACAATGTGTCATTGGAACAAATCTTATTTCTATATGGGATAATGGAGCATTGTGTTATTTATGTGTGACGGTTGAAAAAAAATGTTTCAATATATGTAACTGTTGGAATGATGGAACGTGTCTTTTTATATGGAACCGTTGGAACAATGGAACAACTCTAATTTTTGCAATGGAACAGTTTCTTTAAAGTGTTTTCTGTTGAGTATCTATTTCATACATCAGGTTTTTATGGCTCATATAGTCTGATATAGTGAGAATATGGAGGGAAAAACAGCTCTATTTTATTCAGAGGCCCAAAATGAGCAAAAACATGCATTTGGGTGCAGATGCTGATATTTATATGGACAAAAAGCAAGATGCAGAAGAAGACCACCTCTGCTGGTTATAACAGTGGGCTATATGTGTCCGCAGGTGGCTATGCAGTTTATCACCATGTACAGTTATGATGACATAGTGACGGCCAACATTGAGGGCAGCTCGGGGTCGGTGTGGCAGATCAGCCCGCCCAGCAGACAGGAGCTCATCAAGGAGCTGCTCGCCAGCACCGGGGACATGACCCTCCGCCTGGACTGGATCTTCCAAAGGTCAGTTTGATGGAGAAAGCATTAACCCTGCTTCTTCTGGACATCACGCTCATCATGTGCTTGTGTCTGAAGGGATCTGGGGAAGGGCGGGACGGTGGAGCATACGTTCGACAGGCACGCCATCAGTTTGGCGCAGGAGAACCCAGTCAGAGCCGAGCTGGCCGAGCTTCTGTTGGGCAACCGGAAGGATCCCGTGTAAGTTTAAAAACTACACTTCTCATGGCACAAAATCACAATACACTCATAACCTGTAATTCTGACAAAATATTAATTGCTCCAATGTATTTTTTAAGAAAATTAATTGGGTCAAGTGAATAATTCAATGACTCACTCATAAATACTTCACTTGTTTCATTACTGGATGAATCAGTGTTTCTGAACAAATCTCTTGAATGAATGATTCAATGACTCACTCAAAGACTTCACTTGTTTCATTACTGGATGAATCAAGGTTTTTGAACGAATCTCTTGAATGAATGATTCAATGACTCACTCATAAAGACTTCACTTGTTTCATTACTGGATGAATCAGCGTTTCTGAACGAATCTCTCGAGTGAATGATTCAATGACTCACTCATAAAGACTTCACTTGTTTCATTACTGGATGAATCAGTGTTTTTGAATGAATCTCTTGAGTGAATGATTCAATGACTCACTCATAAAGACTTCACTTGTTTCATTACGGGATGAATCAGCGTTTCTGAACGAATCTCTCGAGTGAATGATTCAATGACTCACTCATAAAGACTTCACTTGTTTCATTACTGGATGAATCAAGGTTTTTGAACAAATCTCTTGAATGAATGATTCAATGACTCACTTATAAAGACTTCACTTGTTTCATTACTGGATGAATCAGCATTTCTGAACGAATCTCTCGAGTGAATGATTCAATGACTCACTCATAAAGACTTCACTTGTTTCATTACTGGATGAATCAAGGTTTTTGAACGAATCTCTTGAATGAATGATTCAATGACTCACTCATAAAGACTTCACTTGTTTCATTACTGGATGAATCAGTGTTTCTGAACAAATCTCTTGAATGAATGATTCAATGACTCACTCATGAATCAGTGTTTCTGAACAAATCTCTTGAATGAATGATTCAATGACTCACTCAAAGACTTCACTTGTTTCATTACTGGATGAATCAAGGTTTTTGAACGAATCTCTTGAATGAATGATTCAATGACTCACTCAAAGACTTCACTTGTTTCATTACTGGATGAATCAGCGTTTCTGAACGAATCTCTCGAGTGAATGATTCAATGACTCACTCATAAAGACTTCACTTGTTTCATTACTGGATGAATCAGTGTTTTTGAATGAATCTCTCGAGTGAATGATTCAATGACTCACTCATAAAGACTTCACTTGTTTCATTACTGGATGAATCAAGGTTTTTGAACAAATCTCTTGAATGAATGATTCAATGACTCACTTATAAAGACTTCACTTGTTTCATTACTGGATGAATCAGTGTTTTTGAATGAATCTCTCGAGTGAATGATTCAATGACTCACTCATAAAGACTTCACTTGTTTCATTACTGGATGAATCAAGGTTTTTGATCGAATCTCTTGAATGAATGATTCAATGACTCACTCATAAAGACTTCACTTGTTTCATTACTGGATGAATCAGCGTTTCTGAACGAATCTCTCGAGTGAATGATTCAATGACTCACTCATAAAGACTTCACTTGTTTCATTACTGGATGAATCAAGGTTTTTGAACGAATCTCTTGAATGAATGATTCAATCCAACACCATTTTTTGTCACTCATATTTGGCAAGTGTCTATCTCTCTGATTTGTATCATCTCTGTAATTCTCTCCTAGACTTGTGCCGCACATGTTTCCCAACTACATCCGAGCCCCTAATGGAGCAGAAGCGAAGCCAGTCAGTCAGCTGTATGATGGTAAGAGAGAGTCAAACGTGCCTAGTGTTTTAGTCAGGCACAGTTCACTCTCATATGTTTCAGTGAGTTGTGAAGGATTTCTACCCTGTTAGGGACATACATGACTCTTAACAACACATCGAAACCAAAATATACAAATATATGCGGTCTATCATATAGATCAAATTGTTGATCAGTTTCTGAAGGTAATGCTGTCATGGCTCTTGTGTCCTGCAGGCGGTGAGGACGGGTATCAGGATGTGACTCTGTCTCTGATGAGGGAAGCCTCGGTGAACACCACCGGAGCTCAGGAGTGGTGGGACATCAGTATCGCAGACTGCCGCAGCTCCTGTGGCGTCTTACCCATGGTCATCTTTAACGACAAAGTCAGCCCTCCAAGTCTGGGCTTCCTAGCAGGATATGGGTACACAGCCTCCATTCCCTTCCATGAGATTTACTGCAGGGTTTTTATTATTCCTGAATATATACATCTCTCTCTCCTCCTCCCGCAGGATCATGGGCCTGTACGTGTCGGTGGTTCTGGTCATTGGTAAGTTCGTGCGAGGCTTCTTCAGCGAGATCTCTCACTCCATCATGTTCGAAGAGCTGCCGTGTGTGGACCGCATCCTCAAAATATGCATGGACATTTTCCTGGTGCGGGAAACCGGAGAACTGGAGCTGGAGGAAGAGCTTTACTCAAAACTAATCTTCCTCTATCGCTCTCCAGAGACCATGATCAAGTGGACTAGAGAGAAGAATCAGGACTGACAGTGTTTTGTGACTGATGCAGCATCGTAACGTCCTTCGGCTGGAAGTGGTGGAGCTTTACTGCTTTGTATAAGTTGGATAAGTCGATGTCTTATGAACAGCGAGTCTATAGCCATTTCTCCAGTGCTACGGAGCGGCTCTGATGGACGCTGTTGGCTTCTTTGCACTCAGAGGTTGGATGACGGGGGTCAGGTTAAGCCTCCGTGTGTTATTCTGCCTGAACTGTTTAGTTTTTCAGTTTTCTCAGTGTGACTCAGTGTGACTGATTCAGTGACGTGTTCAGTGACTGCGACTGATTCAGTGACTGATTCAGTGACTGCCTGATTCAGTGACTGCCTGATTCAGTGACTGTGACTGATTCAGTGACTGTGACTGATTCAGTGACTCAGTGACTGCGACTGATTCAGTGACTGCGACTGATTCAGTGACTGTGACTGATTCAGTGACTCAGTGACTGCGACTGATTCAGTGACCGATTTAGTGACCGATTTAGTGACTGCGACTGATTCAGTGACCGATTTAGTGACTGATTCAGTGACGATTCAATGACTGCGACTGATTCAGTGACTGATTCAATGACTGCGACTGATTCAGTGACGATTCAATGACTGCGACTGATTCAATGACTGCGACTGATTCAATGACAGCGATTGATTCAGTGACGATTCAATGACTGCGACTGATTCAGTGACTGCGACTGATTCAATGACTGCGACTGATTCAGACGTGTTCAGCGATTGATTCAGTGACTGTGACTGATTCAGTGACTGATTCAATTACTGTGACTAATTCAGTGACTGATTCAGATGTGTTCAGTGACTGCGACTGATTCAATGACTGCGACTGGTTCAGTGACTGCGACTGATTCAGTGACTGATTCAATGACTGCGACTGATTTAGTGACTGATTCAATGACTGCGACTGATTTAGTGACTGCGACTGATTCAATGACTGCGACTGATTCAGACGTGTTCAGCGATTGATTCAGTGACGATTCAATGACTGCGACTGATTCAGTGACTGCGACTGATTCAATGACTGCGACTGATTCAGACGTGTTCAGCGATTGATTCAGTGACGATTCAATGACTGCGACTGATTCAGTGACTGCGACTGATTCAATGACTGCGACTGATTCAGACGTGTTCAGCGATTGATTCAGTGACGATTCAATGACTGCGACTGATTCAGTGACTGCGACTGATTCAATGACTGCGACTGATTCAATGACTGCGACTGATTCAGACGTGTTCAGCGATTGATTCAGTGACGATTCAATGACTGCGACTGATTCAGTGACTGCGACTGATTCAATGACTGCGACTGATTCAATGACTGCGACTGATTCAGACGTGTTCAGCGATTGATTCAGTGACTGTGACTGATTCAGTGACTGCGACTGATTCAGTGACTGATTCAATTACTGTGACTAATTCAGTGACTGATTCAGATGTGTTCAGTGACTGCGACTGATTCAGTGACTGATTCAGATGTGTTCAATGACTGCAACTGATTCAGTGACTGATTCAATGACTGCGACTGATTTAGTGACTGATTCAATGACTGCGACTGATTCAGTGACTGATTCAGACGTGTTCAATGACTGCAACTGATTCAGTGAACATTGGGCACAAAATAGCAGGACCTTCAAAGTGGAAATCCAAACACTATTAGAGTGAATCTCACTAAACTACGTCTGGGTCATTTTTTACCGCAGAATAACAGGAAGCTATGGGCCAATTAAGATTGTTCTATAATACATCCAGATGTTTCTCAATGATTCTAATTACTGCAAATAAACTTGATCATGCAAATAGGCTTCATTTTCATTATGCAAAAAAAAAAAAAAAAAAAAAAAAAAATCACAAATAAGTCCTAAATTCTTGTTCAGGGTTCATACACATTATCAATAATTTCCCATGAGTTTTGTGTTTTTTCTGAAGCAAATACTCATGCAAACTATGCATACATGTAAAATAAGAATAAAACCCATGTTCAAATTTATCATAGCATGTCTTAACTAAAATTAACACTAATTGTTGGCTTCCTATTTGTTCACAAGCATAACGTCACATGACTGAATGCGGAGCTATTGTAATTTGTTTAACCAGTATTGTCACTTATATTCTATAATGCAGTTTTTTTCATTTATTCCTGGAAATTGCTTTCTTTTATGAACCCCGTGTGATTTTGAGGTGAAATATGACCCAGACGTGCTGTTGATGGATTTTGTGTTTTTGTCCTGATACTACAGCAAAAGTGTTTACAAGTCAAAGTATCTTAGGAGGAGAGCCATTTAATATTCCGTTCCTGGTTTTACAATTTCTGATCAAACACTTGAATCATTTTTTCTCATAAAAAACAAACAAACTACATTTGCAACATTGTTGTTTTAGGACGGCGAGTGCCAGAGTTTCCATTCAGTAAGTGCTGGAATGCGGTCGCTGTATGTCTGAAGTGCACACGCGGTGTAATGAGTGTGCCAAAGTTCATCTGTAATGGAAGAATCATATCCACTGTATGTTTATGCAAAGAGACACAAACACATACTCTTTGCTTCCTTTTGTCTTCAGAAATCAAATGAGCCTGTAAAAATTCCTTGCCGAGTTGCAGTTTGCTAAATTAAGAACTCAAGAATGTTGCATAAATAAAATACTGTACAAACGGACTGAATTGTTACTGAATATATAAACGAATATACGGGAGGCGCATATTCACGTATTCTGTGTCTGATGATCAATGCAATATAATACAAGCAAAAAAAAACATGCAGCTATAAAGTGTTTAAAAATGGTAACTTTATTCACTTGCAAATGGAGACAAATAATGATTTTATGATATGGCTTTAAATATCAACTTTCAAACCAAATATCTGCTAGTCGCCATCCTCCAAAAGGTACTCGCTGATTTCCATCTTCATCAGAGATCTGCGGGAAGAAACGGAAGACACTGACATTTGATCAGTAGCCTACATGACACTAGATGTTCTGTCTCTTCCTTGTATAACACTTTAACTTCAGGCAGTGACTGGCAATGAGTTTGATCTTCAAAAGAGACCTTAAGTTTGCTAATATTAGTCCCGAATTTCCCCAATTATGCTCTGCTATGATTTTGTAGATGGACAGTTTTGACGACGTCCACTCGCTTTAAGCTTGGTACATACTCCGCAAGAACAAAGAATTTTGTTCGTTTTCTCGAGGTGGCAAGAACAAGAACAAAAGTTCGTTCTGGCCAGTACATTCCATACTTCACGAGAAGGAGCCGAACATCTCCATTTCTCCGCATTAACCCCGCCCACTTGAAATTCCTGACCAATCACACAACAGTTCTCGGACACCCACAAGAAAAAAGTTCTGCTCAGACGACGTGTCGAGAACAAGCTGCGAGAACTCCCAAACCAGGGATGGGAGCGAGAACTTTTTCCTCTGTTCTTGCGGAGTATGTAACGACCTTTAACCTCCTCACTCAGGTTCCACTGGATACATTTACTTTTTTCTGAAGGAAATCAATAAAATCCTACACCTTTTGCTGTATATCTGGCGGCGCAACCCCCAAACACAACACGTTTTCATCATAGTTTCAACTTTGATCAACAATGTTTTTAACTATGTAACTGTTTACAGTAGCCGGCCGGATCTCTTCAGTGGGTCAGGAGAAGCCGCTCGCGTTCTGCCACCCGGAAGTATCGGCGCCTATTGTTTACAAACATTCTGAAATGCCGTGACGCTATTCAGCTCTAGTCATTTTTTTTAGATTGATAATATTTTCTGAATATGAATTATTTCTGTGTGTGTGTTAACTTGTTCCGCACACATTGCAACACTTTCATGCTGCTTTATTTTCTATTTTTGCCCCAAATCAAGGAAAAGTGTGAGTAAATGATGACTAGTTATTATTTTAGCTTACAGAGAAGCATTTCCCACCTTTTCTGCCGTTTCTTCGCCTCTGTTATGATGTAAGGTGGAAGTGTGTCGACAGCTCCCTGTGGGAAAGAGCAAGATCAAATATTAATTATATACACCAATCAAGCATCCTATTGTGTTGGTCCCCGTTTTGCTGCCAAAACAGCCCTGACCCGTCGAGGCATGGACTCCACTAGACTCCTGAAGGTGTGCTGTGGTATCTGGCACCAAGATGTTAGCAGCAGATCCTTTAAGTCCTGTAAGTTGCGAGGTGGGGCCTCCATGGATCGGACTTGTTTGTTCAGCACATCCCACAGATGCTTGATTGGATTGGGATCTGGGGAATTTGGAGGCCAAGTCAACACCTCAAACTCGTTGTTGTGCTCCTCAAACCATTCCTGAAGCATTTGTGCTTTGTGGCAGGAGCATTATCCTGCTGGAAGAGCCACAGCCACCAGGGAATACCGTTTCCAAGAAAGGCTGTACATGGTCTCAACAATGCTTAGGTAGGTGGTACGTGTCAAAGTAACATTCACATGGATGGCAGGACCCAAGGTTTCCCAGCAGAACATTGCCCAAAGCATCACACTGCCTCCGCCGGCTTGCCTTCTTCCCATAGTGCATCCTGGTGCCATGTGTTCCCCAGGTAAGCCACGCACACGCACCCGGCCATCCACGTGATGTAAAAGAACACGTGATTCATCAGACCAGGCCACCTTCTTCCATTGCTCCGTGGTCCAGTTCTGATGCTCACGTGCCACTGTTGGTGCTTTCGGCGGTGGACAGGGGTCAGCATGGGCACCCTGACTGGTCAGCGGCTATGCAGCCCCATACGCAACAAACTGAGATGCTCTGTGTATTCTGACACCTTTCTATCAGAACCAGCATTAACTTCTGGAGCAATTTGAGCTCCAGTAGCTCGTCTGTTTGATCGGACCGCACGGGCCAGCCTTCGCTCCCCACGTGCATCAATGAGCCTTGGCCGCCCATGACCCTGTCTCCGGTTCTCCACTGTTCCTTCCTTGGAGCACTTTTGATAGATCCTGACCACTGCAGACCAGGAACACCCCACAAGAGCTGCAGTTTTGGAGATGCTCTGACCCAGTCGTCTAGCCATCACAATTTGGCCCTTGTCAAACTCGCTCAAATCCTTACGCTTGCCCATTTTTCCTGCTTCTAACACATCAACTTTGAGGACAAAATGTTCACTTGCTGCCTAATATAGACGGTTTCATCGGACGCACGCGCGTTGCCACGGTCACGCGCCTGGCCCGAAGTTAACTTCCGGTCTGTGTTTGTTTATCGGTCTGGCTAGTGGATAGTATGGCACACTACGCAGTAGAAACACATTTTTGACGCACTAGTCTTGGATAACATGATATAAATATTAACGAACATGCAGAGAGAATGACACCAGCGCAAAAACAGTGTGTGACTCACCAAAAAGCCTTGAATGTTTCATAAATATCCAGTCTGACTGCATACGAGAGCAGCGTCTAATGTAATTTACTTAGCTTGTTATCAGAAATAATCTACTCTGGATGTAACTTATTCTGGCTGTGTTTACACTTGGCATTAGCACGCGATCACCGTGATCAGATCAAGCAGACACGGCACATTTACATTTGTTCACATCAAGTGGTCTCTAAATCTGGATAACTGATCAGATTTCGGTTTCCCCCAAATATTTAAATTAGGTATGTAATAGGCCTTTATCACAGAGTGTAAAACAACTTTCGCTTTATCCTCTGTTAATGGCAGTGCCCATAGAGCACAGGATTTTTGTGATAAATTCATATACAATCAATCTCAAATACGGTACTTTATCTACATGTTTAAGTTTCCCAACATTAATCTTATATGATGAAACAAAGAAACATGTTATAGCGCGCAAGCATTTATATAGGCTACTGTACAGAAAACGGCGTTACACGGTCCTTAAAAGCGTTTCCCCCACTCTATATTGCAGACAGAAATGGGATATTATTTATAATAAACATGCTGAAACAAAAACATATAAATTAAGATCATGTTGCACAATTAAAATGAAAGATGATAGCACATAAGAAAGATAACGCAGCCTCTGTTGTTATTGATTCTTTGTGGACGTCTACCGGAAGTGAAGTTTGGGCCACAAAAGCGTGCATGCGTTTGTTTATGTTGTTGCCGTTGAAACCGTCTAAATCCCATCCACTAACAGGAGCCGTGATGAAGAGATAATCAGTGTTATTCACTGCACCTTGTCATAATGTTATGCCTGATCAGTGCATTTTTCCAACACAATGTTGAGTAAAATGTCACACTGTAGGGTTTTTAAGTCAACATTTATATACATTTTAAAGTACCCCATATAACTGAAATCTGTCATTTGGTTTATGCGTACAGTACAATCTGCATGAGCGTTTCTCACCATGTCCTTGATGGTGAGTCCACAGCTGTAACACAACAGTGTCTTCAGGTCCTGATGCGCAAGCAACCTGAAATACATTAAAGCACATCAACTACTGACTCACCTTAAACTAAAACTGCAGAAAGAATGAATATGGTAGCTGTAACGCACCAGTTTGAGGAGCAGCAGCGTCCGGTCCCACAACCCTGACCCTCCGAGCAGCGCCGTGCATCATGGGATGCATCCTGAAGCTTGATCTGGGACAGCCGCTCAGACACCAGCGTGGCATGGAAGGCAGACGCTTTATCTGCAGAAAAAGATGAGTTATGTCCGCTTACGGGGGTCAGGCTCTTTTCTGGAACAGCCGTTTTTTGGTTTTGGGCACTACTTAATTTCTTTGCTTTCAAATGTTAAACCATTAATCTTTTATTTTGCCGGAAAAACGCATGGAGACGTTATCGCTTCTCTGTTGATGATAACAGATTTATAAACGATTCACATCATGAATTTGGGAAGATGGTTGGTGCATGTTGCGTTCCTAAAAGCGACTCAAACACAGGAGCATTTACTGTAAATCGAAACTGAAAACCCAGTGCTGTGCTTTGCTAGTGCTGGGCGTTATCACCCAAAATTTATATCACGGTATTTTTCTAAATTATACCGGTTTCGCGGTATATGACGGTATTTTTTTCCCTATGCATGACCGGCCGTTAACCACATTTTCTACTGATTGAGAGAGGAAACACTGCAGTAGATTGACTAGAATGCATGTCACGATGAGGGAATATTGTAGAATAATTCCACACTAGAATACAGGTTTGCAAAGCCCCACAAAATGACGCTGAGGGGAGACAACAACCAATAAAACACACTCATTACAGACACATGAATATCAAAATATGACCACGGAGGGAAAAAAACAGCACCTTAAGCATTTTAAAAATCTAACCCTATATAACAACAAACTGCCAAAACGAGAGAAACACGGAAGAACATTCCAAAGGTGTAAGGATATTTTCAATAGTTTTAAGAGCGCTACAGTCTCTGAACACGACACGTTTAACACAGAAAGAATAAAGCAGTTACTTTTGTCCAATCTTCTTTGAATTGTCAGTCTATTAACTTACATAATTGTCTTTAGTCTAGCAGAATCGTGTCGTCGTGATCAGGCTGTATCAGTGTCCTTGTTTGCCATCACAACGTGATGAAATACGTGCGCATACACGCCGCTGGTTCCCGGTTTGAAGCACTAGAGTATATGAAATATGTCCATAAAAAACTTAAACGCAGGTCTCTATCTTACTATGATCCATGTGATGGGCGTTGTTAATCTCATCACTCCGTGCAGAAACCGCTCTCTTGCGCGTGTTTGAATTATCCACTGTAATCATAGGCTGAATCCGAAATCGCCCTCTAAACCCTAAAATAGGGCATTATTTGAAGGGACAGCCATTTGTAGAGTGTCCAAAACTATAGTGGACATTATTGAGTGCACTCATTCAATCCCACAATGCACCGCAATAACGAGTGTACAGCTGATGTACACTCAATGGCTGCCCGAATTCACGCACTCGTTTTCATTCACTCCTTTAAGTGAACTGTATTGGTGGACTAACATAGGGAATAGGGAATGAGGGTTTAGGGTGTGATTTCGGATTCAGCCACTACAGTGCAACAGTGAAACGGGACCCCTCTCAAACAGTGTCGCGCTGCGCCGCGTTCCGAACGCTGTTTGAGCGACATATACCGCTATTGCGGTATAATCAAAATTCATATAACAAAACTAAATACCGGTATTCGGTATGAACCGGTATACCGCCCAGCACTATGCTTTACTCCGAAACATGCAGACTATTTATTTATATAATTACAATCACAACCGCTGTGATGATCGCACTAAACCAGATCACATTCTCACCCAGACAGCAACATAGTGTCGGCCCAGATCCGGTCCACATCCGGTACATGTGGATTCCACGCGCATCAGATGTGGGCCGGGTCTGGGCCGACACCGTGTTGCAAAATTCATTAAAAAGTTACCTGGCTACTGGCGAGTAACACTGTTTGAACGCCGATTTGTACTTGTATATGCCTCTTTGAACGCTGGATAACTATTCACCAATAAAAACATAGCATGTTTTTGTTATTTTTATAACAGTATTAGCATCAATAATATCAACAGGCAAAGTCTAATGTTTAAAATGGAGAACAGAGTAACAATTCTGCATAAATGTTATTTTTGTTTAGGTGTCGTTTATTGGGCTAAAAAGACAAAAGTTCACTGGAATAATTACACTTAGTCAGGAAAGTAAATGCCCTGTACTAGAGTCCATTTTTGTGAGCATGTTATCAGAATGATTATGTTTTGTTGGTCTAGATTATGAAATGCCTGCTGACAGTGCTATTTTTAGTCATGTACAGCAAGTAGCGCATCTACAAATGACTCGCACATCTCTTCCAAACTCATTTCCACCTAACTAAATTTTAAACTTTTTTTCTATTGTATAATAGTGTGTATAATGCATACTAAACTTATTTCCACAGAGCTGTAAGTACATAAATGATGTTAGATGGCAGCTTCATGAGAATAATGAGAGAGATAATTAAATTAAACTATAGCTGCAAGCAGCAATTACCAGGGTTCAGCGCTTTACGGCCTTTAAGCACTTGTGTAAAAAGGTATTATGGTTTATTTAGCAAGCATGTATGGAAAAGACCATTTACAGCCAATACAAGCAATTTACCATAGGAAATGTATGGTTTTTAAAGCTTTTTAACAGTTAGAGCACCACCTATGGTCTGATCTCCATACAAGTTTGCATGCTTCTTTAGAATCAGATGTTGCATGTGCGCACCTATTTTCGTGAAGTTGAGTTTTCGTTTAGTATTTATACGCTTTTGAGTATTGGTCACGCCTATTTTCTAAGTGACTCTGTTATAGCTGTCCAAAGGCCAAAGTTCAAAATTTATTTTTTGGTAATTATTGATCTAGAGAGTGGTTTTAATCGAGGTTGAGCCAAAAACCTAGGACTAGTTCGCCAAGTTAAATAATCTCCAATATTTAACGGTTTGATTGACAGCAGCCGTCCAAGAGGCTGCTCAGAATGAGATGTTCTACCATGTGGTATGAATGTCGTGGGCGTGTGCGAAAAATCACGTGATATACAATCCTTTACCCTTTACGCATGTGAAAAAACATGAAGGTGCCCCCAAGAGGCCGATTTCTTTCAAATTTCTCACAGTCCTCGAGGGCGTGAGTTAAACAGGCCCAGTGAGTTTCCTTCCAATCGCCCTCCGTTAACCTTGTCTGACAGCCGCTCGAACTTCACGTTTTTCGAGATATGCGAATGTCCTCAAAGGTAGGCCAAATTTCAAGTCAATCAGACTTAGGGTTAGTTAGTGTAGTTATAGCATTTTTTGTTTTTTTCCATGTTATAGCGCCACCAAGTGGCCAGTCGCTACGCCCTATTTCACGCGATCACAGAATGAGCTCTTGCATCTCATTCTGTTCACAAGTTATAGTGATTTTGATAAACTTCAAACGTTTTGGCGGCCTTGGAGACCGTGAATCAAAATTTCAACTTTTTTTTGATAACTATTAACAATCAGAACCTAGGACTAGTTCGCAAAAGTAGGTTTTTAAAAAAAAAATCTAAAATACACAAAAGTTTTGCCAGGGTGACGATCAAATTCAAGGTTCTTCATTTTGTTCTTCTTGAGCCAAAGATTAATATAAGACACTTGAGCCTACGCCTAACGGTTTAAGAGTTATGAGCCATTTCGTACTTTTGAGCGCTGTAGCGCCCCCGTCAGGCCGATTGGGGCGAGCTTTGGTGGCGCTGTAGACAGTGTGAGTACTACCAACCCTCAAAGTTTCAAGTCTCTACGACTTACGGTTTGGTCTGCCCGATCACTTTTAGGGGAGAATGCTGATCCAGCGCTACACGTTTGAACCCCTAAATATTTCCAACATGCACTCATCCAAGGCTCCTTCATTTCATTAATGTAAAGATATGTATTTGCGAGTACGTTACTCTCATCAAGCTTAAACTACATATCAAGCATTCATGTAACATATCTCATTTTAGCATGAATGGCGGTTACGTTGAATAAATTAAGCCAAGTAAGTTGTGAACCTGTGAACGCTGTCGTTTCCCCTCACGATATGGCGATATTTGTGTGCCATCCATTTGTCGTTGGATCTGATATTACAAAACTGATATCCGATTAAGGAAAAATGGCTAAATATTGGAAAGAAATATCGGTAAAACTGCTAATCAACCTTAAAAACTGGTCCTCGATTCTCTTTTTGAACAACATGTGGCACACATGACCTGTGCACAGTATAACCTACCTACTTCAGTGTCGAGAGCACAGAGGCACAGCAGGCATTTGGAGGCAGGCTCAGTGTCGTGACTTTGAGAGGGCATGACTGTATGAAGCTTCTCACTCGTTCTGGAGTGAAACAATTAAGACATCAGTTAAATTTAATCATCAGAGGTCACCAGCTGAATTCAGGGTCAGGGCGGTTGTGTTCAGATTAAGATATGACCTGTAGATGGTGCTGACAGTGGAGGGGAAGTCAGCCTGCAGGTTGGTGACGAAACTCTCCGTCAGTCGCTGGATGCTGGCTTTGTCGTGGGTCTGAAATGAAAGTTAAATCACAGGCATCAAAGTCAAGTCTCAAATCGTAGCCTTCGTTTGCGGAGTCAAGTCTCGAATCATGATGGGAAAGACTGGAATCAGATCTGTAGTTTAAAGTCTACTTAGCCATTGACATCCTAAATCCACAACATGTTAAAAATATCCAGGACAATATGTTCAGTCAATTTTGTGGGTTTAGCTAGTCTCAGTCTTGGCAAACCAACTGATACATAAATGGCACAAAAGCAGCAAGCACTTTCTCGATCTGGCAATCAGATTAATCTGTAATCAGGCTTAATGCAACTTTTGGGTGTTGCGTGCACAGATTTGAACTGAAAAGTTTGTTTACAAAGTACCACTGTACTAACATTTTCACCCCTGGTGGCTGGCTGCAGTATAGGTTTTAAACCCCGCCCTCCACATGTGATCAAATGGGACGCAAGCCAAACTAAAATCCAATTACACTTCAAATATTTTTTTCCGAAGATGGTTTCTGTCATTTTAGGTAGTTCTTATCACACTGATGTACGTTCAAATGTTCATTTTCCCAGTGGTTTTAGTTAAACGGGGTGTGGCGTCATGATTGACAGCTGTGTTTGCGAATGAGTCTGTGGGAGCGTGGGCGGGACTTAACACGGCTCCACCTCAGGATCGCTACTGTGTAGGGTTGGGTATTGAGAACTGGTTCAATTTTAATGTGACAAACCATTCAAGCGTAAGACGCTGTTCTCTGTGCTGCACACACATCCAAAGTGCGCACACAAAGATTTTAACGTGATTTTAAACCATTCAAGTGCAAGACTTGCGCACTGATATCTGTGCTCGTGCGCACACAAAGCCGCCTCTTATACTGTATAGTGCGTGATACTGAACAGAGTTCACTTACACGTTTTTGCACTTGAATGGGTATGTCAAAATATCAAAATATTCTTGTAAACAGTCGGTTATGTGTTAAATAAATGTAAACAGTTGACAAAGAAAACTTGTGTATCAGTGTATTGGATCTGTGCAGCTCTTAAAGTGACAGCAGCCTAATATTCCTGCTTCCGTCTCTACATTAACGTTAATCAAACAACAAGACAAAGAATTTAAGTTTGAGGAAAACATTCCAGGATTTTTCTCCTCATAATGGACTTCAATGGGAACCAACGGTTGAAGGTCCAAATCAATGCCGTTTCAGAGGAAGGGCTTCAGAGGCTCTGATGATCCCAGAGGAATAGGGTCTGATCCAGACAAACCATCACTCATGCACGGCCCAGATTTTTTTCTTTACCGGTGCTAAGGGGGGGGGCTAGACTAATATGTGGGGGTGCTAAGAAAATAATCGATATTCATGACGTCAGTGTTACTTCATAAAGAAACTGACGTTAAAAAAAAGCAGCTATGGTACACACCACATTCATCAGAAGTGTAGCTTAAAATTATATTTTGCCAAAAAATAGGCATATTCATTTTTTTAGCTTAATACAAGTGACCACAAGACAACGACAAAAACCTTTTACATGCAAAGGTGAAAGACTTCAGCACATACGTATGCATAATCAGAACTGTGCATACTTTACACTTAAATTAAACGAACAGCACATCACAATCTTAGTGATTATGTAATTGATTAAATGTAGCCTCTCAATGGGAGCGCCGCTTTTAGGACGCCATGAGCGCAGCGAGGTGCTGAGCATCTATTTCACGCTCAGCGCTCAACGTTTTTAACAGTCACCAAGAGATGAAAAATGTTCAACTTTGAATTAAACCCAGCGCTCCTCACTTGTCATTTTTACCCAGCCGTCCAATCACAGTGGAGATGGACAAATACAACACCGACCAACCGCCACATTCGGCTTGTACAACGGCATCAGGTGAAAACACAAACATAATAACGGAACAAAATCAGAGCAGATAGGGTGAATTAAGGGGTGATTTTTTGCCATTGAGATGACTTGGAAAAAGTGTCCCAATCACCCTAAATTCACCCTACTTTACATTGTATCTACAGTTTTATATAGAACCAATACAGAAACTAACTATCTGTGAAATGAGATACTAGTAACACTTCTGCGGATATTCTGTATCATAGCAAGCAAAGCGCCTCAACTGAATAAAAAGCGCTCTCAAGCACCCACAGCTAGCCGTTTTCAGCTGGCTAAAATGCAGGAAACCGTGCTCACATGATTGCCGGCAGTGTGACAGATATTTTTATGTCAGTAGTTTTTCTCTCAAACCTTTCTCTCTCTGACTCCTCTTTCTTTTCTCCTTCTTTGGCCCCCATCAGAGACATGGGTTTCCTACCTGCACTCTCTCTTTATCAAAAAATGGTCCATCTGATTCTCAACCGCTTAGGGGGGCTAAACCGGGGCTATTCAAAATTCTGACGGGTCTATAGTCCCCCTATCCCCGGGTGTAGCGCCGTCACTGCCATCACTCATAAAAAAAAAAAAATTGCAATACGCCAGACACGCCAGGTACTTCCGCCTACGTCTAGAGTGACCTTTCCAACGTGATTACGTAATGCCTGCCGTGTTGCAGACCAGCACAAGACGAACAATTGTGGTTAAAAAGTATATAAATGTTTATTTTTTTAAATGTCCGATGGTTTGTCTAGATAAGACCCTATCCCTCTGGGATCATCAGAGCCTCTGAAGCCCTTCCTCTGAAACGGCATTGATTTGGATCTTCAACCGTTGGTTCCCATTGAAGTCCATTATGTGGAGAAAAATCCTGGAATGTTTTCCTCAAAAAACGTAATTTCTTTTCGACTAAAGAAAGAAAGACATGAACATCTTGGATGAGATGGGGGTGAGGAAATTATTAGGAAATTTTCATTTTGAAGTGAACTCATCCTTTAATAATGCTTGAAATTTTTATTGTTTGTATTGTTTTTTAAAACCATAGACAAAAGTTCCTTGTGTACGTGTTCTTTATCTTGTAGATTTTTGTTCATGGTATTCAACTACAATGAAATGTTTTGCAATAAGACTTAGAATCAATGTTAATATCAAAGTTTTTGATTGGAATCGAAATTGTTAAAATTCGAACAATACCCAACCCTACTACTGCGCAGACTCTGAATGATGTAACTGGCAATGACCATTTATGGGATATTTTGGCTTCATTTTTCCACAGAGAAAGGAAGTGGAGACCCGTCATGTCATTTTGGACAGACAGAAATTCTAATTTCAAAGTCTGCACGTATTTCCAGAGTTTTCTGTACAGCCCATCACAGCCAAACACTGGTCTGCAATTATTTGAATGTGTTTATTACACAGCAACTCAGATTTGACTTCACTAGAAGCCCATATGTCAGTACACGATACTATAAAGACACTAAAAGCTTACTGGGTGAATCACTCTAGTGCACTTGGTTGAACGTTAAGTAGGACAGGCCACATGGGGAACGAGGACGAGGCCTGTGGTAACGTAGACTTAAACAGAAAATAACAATAACATCCTCAAATGTTTCCAGAGGAAGCAGGAGAACCAGCCCTGCCGTTAACAAAAATGTCAGTCATACGTAACCCCAAAATCTAAAGAATCATAAAGAAAGATAATCTCAAACTATGTAGTCAGCAGCTCAATATATAAATTTCAATCGATTCTCATTTTGATGAACCGATATCATTTTAATCCCAAGAATCGATCTTTCAGTCTATGCTGCTTTCAGTTGATGGATGAACCGCGTGTTCTTTTGATGTGAAACGTCTTTCAAATTCTTTTGATTTTGGTACAAAATTCAAACAATAAATGTGATTTAGTGGCTCTTTAATGTGTGGTGACGGATCGCTGTAGCAGCAAGTTAACCGTTCATCTCTTCCTCTTTACTACTAGTTACAACACCAAATAAACATGAATGAACATCAGAAGGTATATTGAAAGATACATTATTCTAAGGGATGCACAAGGTATCAGCCAACATATCGGTATCGGCCGATATATGTTCATTTTTAATATCGTATCGGCCCGATAAGAACATTTGTCTGATATATTAAAGCTGATAAATAATGTATTATTTCCTTCAGCTGAGACACTTCACTGTTCATCATGATGGGTTTGAGTTGCTTGAAATATGATTGGAATCACTTCAAAAAAAAAGGAAAATACAGTTCAGAGCAAGTCTGTCATATCGGCTACTATGAGAACATCATAATTGTGTGCGTGAGACATGGATTTTAATAGTGAGACTTTTGTTTTTGTAATGAGGCTCTCAAAAATTTGGACTGATCGGTTATTGGCTTTCAAATATAAAGAATTATTAAAATGGTGCATCCCTAATTATTCTTAGCCTGATGAAAACATCTTACCTTGGTATCCAGTCCCGGGATAAAAACTGAGGGCACATGAAACATCCTGCAATAGGCAGCGATCTCTTTGGATGAATAGTCCCTCATGGGCCGCACTATCACCACATCCCCGTACCGAGGATCAGAGAAACCCTACAAAACAGCTTTGTGTTGATACAAGAAACATTGGGCTTGTTTGAGTCGTGTGACAGCTCAGAACAAACTTCACTCACCGTGTCTGAAGCCAGAGCTGCTCCGCGACCCAGAGCGATGTTACTGAGCAGTCTGACAGCCAGTCGCGAGCAGCTTTCCCCCATCATGACCTTCGAGTAGCTGTTCTCACGGGCAACGTGCAGAATCAGGTGCTGCCTGTCCCAATACACAGTCACACACTGAACTCTTTATACCAGGGCGCTGTTGAATTCTTGACTGGTTCAGAGACGTTCCAACGCTTCAAGATCTCATTCACTCCCATTATAAAGCTTGGAAGAGCCAGGACATTTTTTAATATAACTCTGATTGTGTTTGGCTTAAAGAAGAAAGTACACCTAGGATGGCTTGAGGGAGAGTAAATCATGGGGTAATTTTTGGATGAGTTCATTCTTTGGGCCTTATCATAGACCTGGCTCAAGTGTTGTTCTGCTAGTTTCAGCCGGACACAGTTCTCATGTTTACGTCCAGCTCCTCGTTGTTTAAATATCAAATGCACTGGCGCATCTGTTCACCCATGGGCGTCTGGCCTGAACACCAGGAGTTCAGGAGCATTGCTGGAGCGCTGCTATTGAGAACGACTGCGCCATTGACCAACACAAACCTGCTCTAAAGTGTTCGTAATATGAGCCTATAGGCGGTGCACAATGCGCATACACATTTATTACACACACAAAAGGACGTGCAGCACACACACACACACATTTATAAATATTAAAAATAAAAGGATTCCTCTCTGGAGAAGCGTTCTCTCCTCATGTAAATAGTGAATCCGCTCATGGTGCGAGCACAACTGGCTTTTAAAGGGAAAGGGAGATGAGACTCTGATTGGTTTATTGCTCGTTACGCCCAAAACACACCCATGACTCATTAAGAGACGAGGGACAACCCTTTTGGACCATGTGCCAGGCGCGCCAACCACTTTTTCCGTCGTTAAACTAGCAAAAGTGGATTCGGACACGCCCGAAGTGCACCTGCGCCGTGAGCTTCAGACCATGAGCTCAGATCTCTAAAATAGTGCCATTTAACTGTTAGTTACAGGTGAGAAGAAGCTTCAGAGGATGTATTGAGTGATATCCAGTGTGCAGGCGTACGTCTCTAATCACTCCATCACCAGTGAAGCTGTACTCTCGATGAGAGAGTGACTCAAACACACTTCAAAGATCCGCTCTTCAGCGATGAGTCAGTCCAACGTCGCACAAAAGTGATCAGGGTGCGTGACGCGATCAAAGACTATGGAAGCATCAGGAATTTGCCACAAAGAACTTGAGGAGGATGACTCAGCTTGTCAATGTCATTATATACACAAAACACAGTGTTAATAATAAATCATCTTCAGATGCAGTTTTGGAGAAGTTACTGTCTCTCAAGCTACTCATTTTAAGTAGGGATGCACGATATATCAGTCAACATATCGGTATCGGCCGATATATGTTCATTTTAAATGTTATCGTTTTCTGATAAGAACATTTGTCTGATATATTAAAGCTGATAAATAATGTTTTATTTCCTTCAGCTGAGACACTTCACTGTTCATCATGATGAGTTTGAGTTGCTTGAAATATGATTGGAATCACTTCAATAAAGGAAAATACAGTTCAGAGCAAGTCTGTCATATCGGCTACTATGAGAACATCATAATTGTGTGCGTGAGACACGGATTTAATGGTGAGAATTGTTTTTGTAATCAGATTGTGCCTTTAAGGCAAGTATAAACCTTTTTGTGCTAAAAGGCAGGGGTAGGGTTGGGCGATGTCCCCTAAATTGGCAGCTGACGATGTTTACAGTAGAACATCGCGACGGACGATATCGTCGTTTTTTTATTTTTTATAAAAAGATATAAATTTACTATATCTGTATTTTACTATCTCTTTACATAAATACTATTTTCTACTTCTACTACTATCATTTTGTTATTTGACTAACCCAAATAAGGACTCATCCGCGCTAGGTTGCACGTCAGGGAAAAAAAGTAGCTTCCTTCCACTTAAGAATTTAATAATTTAATATATCTCTTTACGTAAAAACTATTTTCCACTTAAAACTATAATTTGGTTATTAACCCGGTGTTTTGTATGTGAATGCTGTTTTATGTGAATATTAAAGCACAAAGCTTTGTTTTCAAAGGAAATCAATTCGCAGTTAAGTGTCGCATCGCAGCCGTGAAAGCATAGGCTGTGGATTCATGCTGAATGAGAGAGGTAGGCTGAGCACAATTTAAGATTTGACAGCTTTTTTATTCTGTTTTGCGATCTGGTCACCCGATTTTCTGATTTCCGTGAATTTTAACAATAGGCCAAATGTAACAAAATGTAGTGTCCCACATTCATCTCATATGACGCATCTTTGCAGGGAAATAGGCTATGAAACAAATCTTTTTTTAACTAATATTTAATTTCCTTATCTTTATTCTTTAAATGTTTTACAGGCTGTAGTGGGTTGCTTCACTGACGGAAGTGCTAAAATAAACACGCATGCTTATGAAATGGATGTTTGAGCCTCGTTTATTATTTCAAAATGTAGGCTATATATATCTGGCATAGACTACAGTATTTAAAATAGCATATATGCATTAGTTATACTCTCAACTTAATTTACAGAGCAATCCCTGCAAAGTTTTTAGTTTAACTAGAGAAGAAGATTACAGAAGACTCGCAACGTGGCATCACCATGGGAGCAGCGGCGCAATGATATTACGCAGCACCTGAAAATAGTCCCCAGCACGCGCTCTGTGCAAGCAGGTTGTCACGTTGGTTATGTTGACGGACGTTAGCCTATTTTCAGGCGCTGTGTGATATCATTGCGCTGCTGCACCCATAGTACGGCAGCAAAACTCCTGGATTATTACGCAAGAATGAGAATATAGTTCCTAGCCATATCGGTCTAGAAAATTGCAACTTTTCATTTACCGTCGGTCTTAGTACACGATGTAACTACAGAAGAGTCAAGTTTTAAATAGGGAAAATATTGAAAGTGTTTGGTCATTTTTGAGCGATATGCTAACGGTCTAATCAGATTCAATGATCTATGCTAAGCTATGCTAAAAGTGCTACTGCCAGATCCGGAGATCAGCTGAATGGATTCAAAAACGGTAAAACTCAACTGTTTAACTCTAGGGGAGTTGGAAAATGAGTGGAGTGTTCCTTTATAATAATTAGGCTAGTTGGTAAACTAATAAAATAAAGATCAAATTAAAATGACAACCATATATTTCTATATAGAATTGCTTGTTCCGGTCACCACCACACAAAACACCGTTTTTTTAAGGTGAAAATTGGCTATAAATATGAAGATTGTACCGTATGAAGATATTGTATTGTATCTTCTATTAAAGATGAAGATTGACATTTTGTTAATTAAACAAAAAGCACTTTAATGTTATAAAATTAAACAATTTAGGTTCTGTTCTGTTGTAGGTTGTAAAATTAGATAATGAAGATATATTAACAATGTTTTTTAATAGGGCCTCATTGATTAATTTTGCCTGGGGTCCCCACTCAATGTTGGTTCGCCTCTGTTGATAACTCACCTCACGGTCTGTAGCATCTCCTCTTTGGCCGTGAGTGTCTTCAGTGATGAGAACAGCCTCTCCAACGCCAGCTTGTGTTCGGGAGAATACAGCGAGTCCTCTATACTGAGCCGAGCCACAGCGCCGGCTGCGTCCTCTTCCGTCAGCTTCTGTCTCTCTCTGATATACTGATCCACAGCTTGTTTATAGCTGGGATTGGATGGGTCTGGATCAGCCGTGCCAGGCACCAGGACAGAGGTGGGCAGACCGAAAACCTGAGAAACGGTCAAGAGCAAAGCATCACACCAGTCAGAGTCTCTCTGGAGTGATGCCCTGAAATGCCCTAGGAAATAAAATCGGTTTACCTGCTCCAGAGGAACTATAAAGTAAGGGAAGCCCGTCTGTGTGAAGATGCTCTTCAGTTGATCTATAGACCGCCGCCGCTCATCTTCACTCCGCCCACAAGCGCCGCCGTCTAATACACACCACACACAAATCAAAACCTTTTTAAAATATCAGAATAACTTTGAGATATAAGAATAATGCCCTGTTTGTCCTGGTCAAAGAGCTTTACCATCAATGTATATGATTCCAGGCATAAATCTTAACTTTTTGGGAGCATCCCGACTCAACCCCTGAAAAATTAAAGCAGAAAGTCACATTTATTTACATAGCTCTTTATACAATACAGAAAGTGTCAAAGCAGCTTCACAGTGAATAGCAGAAAAATAAGAGTTAATGTGGCAGAATTCATCAGTTATGAAACAAATGCAGCTCTAAAAATACAAGCGTCTTTATTCAGCACAATTCAGTTCAATAACAGTGTGAATGTCGCAAAGTTCATCAATTATGAAACAAGTTTAATTCGGCTATAAACAGCTCTACAGAAGACAATACGGTCATTATACCATGGTCTGTCTGAATACTCGATTCTGATTGGCTGTAAGGTGTGCATTAAAATCGTTTACTGCATAGTTAGTCCCATAGTTAGGCTCAGTCAAGTTCTCCTATAGCCTAAATGAACTACGAATAATTAGCTAAACCAAACTACACTGAACAAAATTATAAACGCAACACTTTTGTTTTTGCCCCCATTTTTCATGAGCTTTTTTTGTGTACACAAAAGGCCTATTTCTCTCAAATATTGTTCACAAATCTGTCTAAATCTGTGTTAGTGAGCACTTCTCCTTTGCTGAGATAATCCATCCACCTCACAGGTGTGGCATATCAAGATGCTGATTAGACAGCATGATTATTGCACAGGTGTGCCTTAGGCTGGCCACAATAAAAGGCCACTCTAAAATGTGCAGTTTTACTGTATTGGGGGGTCCGAAAAACAATCAGTATCTGGTGTGACCACCATTTGCCTCACGCAGTGCAACACATCTCCTTCGCATAGAGTTGATCAGATTGATGATTGTGGCCTGCGGGATGTTGGTCCACTCCTCTTCAATGGCTGAAGTTGCTGGATATTGGCAGGAACTGGAACACGCTGTCGTATACGCCGATCCAGAGCATCCCAAACATGCTCAATGGGTGACATGTCCGGTGAGTATGCTGGCCATGCAAGAACTGGGATGTTTTCAGCTTCCAGGAAATGTGTACAGATCCTTGCAACATGGGGCCGTGCATTATCATGCTGCAACATGTAATGGTCGTGGATGAATGGCACAACAATGGGCCTCAGGATCTCTTCTTTGGTTATGCAAACGATTGTTGCAGCAGCTGTCCGGGTGGCTGGTCTCAGACGATCTTGGAGGTGAAGATGCTGGATGTGGAGGTCCTGGGCTGGTGTGGTTACACGTGGTGTGCGGTTGTGAGGCCGGTTGGATGTACTGCCAAGTTCTCTGAAACGCCTTTGGAGACGGCTTATGGTAGAGAAATGAGCATTCAATTCACGGGCAACAGCTGTGGTGGACATCCCTGCTGTCGGCATGCCAACTGCACGCTCCCTCAAAACTTGCGACATCTGTGGCATTGTGCTGTGTGATAAAACTGCACATTTTAGAGTGGCCTTTTATTGTGGCCAGCCTAAGGCACACCTGTGCAATAATCATGCCGTCTAATCAGCATCTTGATATGCCACACCTGTGAGGGGGATGGATCATCTCAGCAAAGGAGAAGTGCTCACTAACACAGATTTAGACAGATTTGTGAACAATATTTGAGAGAAATAGGCCTTTTGTGTACACAGAAAAAGTCTTCGATCTTTGAGTTGAGCTCATGAAAAATGGGGGCAAAAACAAAACTGTTGCGTTTATAATTTTGTTCAATGTATAGAAGTAGAATTAGCTAAACCGAACTCTATAAGTAGAGACCACAGGAACTAAGCTTCAGATGTTCGCTTATTTTACTTGGTTTCTAGCTGGTCCATGTTGGCTTAGATGGGTGATCAATCAGACTATAAGCTTTTATGACCAAAGCAAGCGGCAACCTCCCGCGTCTCTCTTGAATGCAACACGGAAGGGACTTAAATTCATTGACTGGCCGCTAGAGACCGGCTCCAGAAGGGAGTCAAATCTGTATCTCCCCTATGTTAAAATGCCCAACTTTACAGCAGAATAAACATGTTTACAGCCTGGTACAAAAAGTGGTTTGGGTCTATACAGCTAATTTTGCCGTTCATGACAACTTTTTTTTATAACTCAGCCGTTTAAATTATATTAAGCCTTGAAATTCTGCATAATTAAGGGCGTGGCCACTTGAGTGACAGATGGATTGCCGCTATGGTTGTGCTAGGTGGGCGTGGTTTCAGCAACCAGGCATCTCAGCTCCGCCCACATCCCGTCTCTAACTCTTCAGTTATCCAGGAGTGACGCTCTGCCAAGATGGCAACGGCCGGCTCTGCCCACTTTGGGCTTCAAAACTGCTCTTCAGAAACCTACGGGTGACCTCACAGACACTACGTCCATTGTTTTATACAGTCCATGGACCAAAGTCAACCTGTCAAATCATCTTGGTCAGAGCTGGCAGACCACTTTGATTTAGCAGCAAACAAGCTTCCATGTCCCTAAATCCAGCTTGTCCACCTTACACTAGTACGGCTTTGGTTTAGTTGCAGAAAAAGCCTGGAGAACAAGGAAAAACATGGTGTGTTTACCTCTAGAACTTGTGAGAGCATCGAGCAAGACGCTGCGCCGCCAGAAACAGCAAGAAGAACCTGAGAAGAGCAAAAGTTGAACAATCGAGTCAAAGGATCTAAGGATTGTTAAAGTGTTAAAAATAGGCTATTTTAAAGGTTCATAATGTTGTTTTCGAGGTTCACATGCATCCAAGATCAAAAAACACTGTAATTTTCTCATAATATCCATTGAACATCACCTTATTTTTCAATGGGTCTGAAACGGATCGATCAAAGATTCAGTCTCTCTAAACCCCGCCTTTCTGAGAGCTGCTCTGCTCTGATTGGTCTGGCGGCCCAAACGCTCATTATCATATCTGAATTTTGTGCTTTTTCATGGGTTGTCTTCACAAGTTTTTTTGGTTTTGGTCAGAAGAAGTACAAGACAAAGTCCAGTTCAAACTGGAGAAATCTTAACTATGTCATATTCCTTTAATCATCACTTTATTTAAATAGCCAAGACCAATAGCGTTTTAACAGGAAGATGTTTTCGAACAACTTTTCCATGGACGGTTTGTTTAATATCAAAACTGTTTTCAATCTATGAATAAAAATTATGTTTTTTTCCCCCCAATGCTCTTAGTCATTGTTGGTGAATGCCCTTGATATTATAATAATAATTATTAATACTGACAAATAGATCATGTCTGGAAAAAGGCATGTTGTATTATTAACTTGTAGGCTACAAACAAAACAAGTTCAGAACCGATTAATTCTTTTTCCATTCACGCCAATCAGGTTTTTATGAACCATAATTTATCTTATATATCATACATATCTCTATATGATTTCATATATTACCTTCTCCTGGGGAAAGATGACACGATTCTTTCCCAGCATGGCCCGAAATTTGTGTATGAAGTACTCCTTGAAGCAGGACCTACAACAACAGAACAGAAAGAAGTGTTTTTGGCAAGACTGCATCACATAATGAAGTGTAATTGACAGACTGAGACGATTAATGGTCACCTACCGGCAAAATGCATCACTGACACGAATGATGAGCACAGCAGTTCCCTCCTTACACTTCATACACTTTTTGTTAAGCCTGAAAAACATTACAATTAGCCTGTGAAATGCGAATGTGCGTCCCCGTGACGTCAGAGTTCAGTGAAACACCGCCTCAAGACAAAAGCCTGATTCTGTAGCCCCGCCCACCGAATACGTGGAGCTAAACCGGATCGAACTTCCAGCAATGTTTCAAACATGCCATAGCCACAGCTTCCTTCGGATTCCAATATTAGCAATGCATGGTTGAACTTTATTTTAAATTAAGTTTTAATGGGTAAGACATTGAGCGTTTGTTCACTTCATTTCACTGTAGATTCGTTTGTAAACAAGAGACTGGATTTGCAGACAGAATGAGATTAAAATAACGACGCTGTGTGCTGGATCTGACAGGAATGGTGCAACACAATTATGTGAGTAAAACAGTATGTGACAGTATTGCATTGTTACAGATCGTTTGATACTGATGTGTCTAACTATACATAACTTCCACACTGTCACAGGCTGGAGTATCCTTTGTACTTGAGGTGTTGTTGGTTCATTGTCCTGCGATTCGGGATCAGACTCGAACATGTATGGGCCAGGGCTCGCAAAGCCCGACGTCCCAGGGCTATGTGTTTTCCAGACGGGCTACCAAAATGTATCACCGGCCTACCTGGAGCTATCTTAAATAGCAGGGCTCGACATTAACGCTTGTCCGCTTGTCCGGGACAAGTGGATTTTTTGAAGGGGCAAGTGAAAGAATTTTACTTGCCCGACTGGACAAGTATCCTGATTAAAACAAAAAATAACTAGGGAATCACCAAAATGCAAGAATGATTCTGCATTCATTTAGTGTAAGTGGCCATTGATAGTGGATAATAAACTGACGGTAACAAGGCTGCGCTGTTGACGCTCGCGCTGCATCACGAGGAAAATTGATTTTTTTATTTTTATAACACGACACAGTTCGACAAAGAGTGCTGTTTTCCTGAATATTATCACGATTGAAAATGTGACTGATTTCATATGACAGTTCCATAAACAATTAATTAACATTAAGTCATTTTAAATGCAATATTGACTGTTTTTCTATTTCAGCAGGAGAAATATTTCCAAAAAAAGATCACCGCAGAACCATAATGCATCTCACAGCAACGGTGTGTTCCTGAATGATTCATCGCTTCGAATGAATCAAAGATTCAATGACCTATTCATAAACGACTGCCTCAATCCTGAATGAATCATCCGTTTGAACGAATCGACTCAATGACTCACTCATTAAGACGGTCACCGGCCGCCACCGACTGGCGGTTTAGTTTCATGTTTAAACATTCTTTCCAACATTTCTTATTTGTATATTTCAAAACATATTTAAAACAATCTCATAACATTATTTAATGCAGTTGTAATTTTTCAGTGTAAATTATTTAATTTGATTGGTAACAGTGTCTTATTCTAATTTAATTTATTGATCAAATTTAAGAATATAAAATGAAATCTGAAGCATAGCCTATATTTAATAAGATTCGGGGAAAAAGCCCTTTATAAAAGGTAAAAATATCACAAATATGCAGATTTAAATATGCTGATTGAACACTGGGGAGAATATTGCTTCAGAATAAATTATATTTACAACACAAGAAGAAAAATCTATCTTTTTCCAGACAAGCAAATTTTTTACTCGGACAAGTGAATGACAGATTTACTGTCATAGCAGATGAAAAGGCTTAATGTCAAGCCCTGAATAGTGAAATAACATTCCTTTCTTGATGTGCGTTGTTCACTCTCTTGACTTGATATTTGAAGGAAAATACAATCTCAGAAGCTGATGCACCTATGTGTGTGTGTGTGTGTGTGTGTTAGTGATGCACGGTTCGCGGTTTTATCCACTGATAGGGTGGGCCAAGTAATAAAAAATAACATTCAATTAATTGCGGGTGGATGAGAGATAAATCATTGTGTTTGTTTGATAAAGACATATTGCGAGCCCTGTGGGCGAATCATCCCGGTTGCCGTTTTCAAAACAATTCCCACATGTACTGACGGAGTCTAAGCTCATTATAATATGCAAAACTGTTATCCAATCATAGCAGTAGGCGTTTACTTCCAAGTCTTCAGTGCGGCACGTCCATAAAAACAGAGCGTTCCATGAGAGAGGCTCAAAATCAGGGTAGAAAATAGTCTATTACTTATTCATTATGATGTTTTTGAATGTAAAAACCACGCGAACGTAATAAGTTGAACTCAGACATTACATACAGTATATATATATATATATATATATATATATATATATATATAAAAAACAGTTCATGACCCCTTTAAAACTCATCTTTGATCACCAAAATGACAATTAAATGTTTTTTTTCCTGTGAAAAATTTATTTGTGCCTTAAAATAGCTTGAATGTAACTCTACACCCTTGCTTCATTTCGTATACTCATGAATATGCAAATTAGCCCTGCCTCCACTCACTCGCACAAGCTCAGAAATACAGCCAACTTACTGAGGTAAACGCTGCACAACGGCACACTTTACATCGCCGAACACATAACGGTAATTAATATGATTATCCTTTTGCTTGACTATGTTATTAAACAGCTAATAATGTGTTGCTAATGTTACACAAACCATGTTCCCGTTCACCATCTCAGTCAGTATCCTTAGAAACGCTTTGAACAACTCAGAACGTCAGTGGAGAAAGGCATATAGTTCATCATAACATTGTAATGTGCATCATATACATAATTCACACGTTATATTGCTTAATGTACTCGATTTTTCATATCAACAGAAAAATATAGCAGGATAACCTGCTTCTTGACTCCCCTGCTTCAGAGAACAGTTAATGATATGCTAAATCTCGCCCACACGTTGACGCGATTAGTTACAAGGTAGCTTGTGACGTCAGAAACACCAGCGATTTCTTTCATTCACTGCCGTTTTAAAGCGAAAAAACCCAATAATGGTGTTGACTGGTGATGAATCTGCACACGGTTTGTTTTAAAGCATATTAAAAACAGACATATAAATAACATTAAAAACTTGATTTTCACCACAGGGGTCTTTAAAAGAAACTTTTAGGTGCTCTAGCGGTTAAAGGTGCACTATGTAACTTTTCCGTCCGCTAGAGGTCGCCTATTCAAAACAAAGGCGTAGTTTGATGACGCCAAGTTGAGCGCAGAATCTTGGGACATGTGGTCTTCATCTCACTGCCGGTGGAAAAGAATCGGGATAGCACTCGGGCAGAAATCATGCTCATGGATGCGATTATTAACGTTACTGTAGTATGAAGCAGAGCCGAGTGTTGTGGGAGGCCGCTGAAGCGATTGCACAAAACACGCCTCGCGAGCAGCGGGACTTTTATTATGCCAGAGTCGCCGGCGCCATTTCCGCTTTTCCGGTCATGAGTATGAGGTAACGCAGCTCTGTTTATCATATTAGACACATTTGAGTGTGTTGAAAATTATGTTATGACGTTACTCTGTGCGTTCGCTCGGCGGTTGCTATGACACTTGTTGCACACTGCAGTGAGAGTAAAGCATTTCTGCTGAATAAAACCGGAAACCGAGGGTAACGCAGATATGACGCCATTGACAGGCGACTCCCTCACACGTCCCGGTTCCTTGGTTAAAATAGCAATTTCCTCACGATTTACAAATAGTTGGAAACATTTGGGATATTGTAAGTACTCAACTGAACAAAATATATAACACTGGCCTAGTGGTTTTTGGATATTTTACTGAAAAAATGTTACATAGTGCGCCTTTAATAAACAAAATTGCGAGCGTCTCGCGGAAGAACATTTTAGCCTGATCTACTTCTCTCTGTTTATGTCTATGACGAGTCACGCAGGTACTGTGCTACTCCGCAGCGGTTGAGCAGTCTAAAACAGTCCGAATATAAACACTTATTATAGGTGTACCTTAGTGATTCATGATAAGAAACATGGTTGGGAAGATGGATTCACGATGTACATATAAATTATGAACAATAAAAAGTTACAGTGTACCTTTAAATATGGTAGCGATTCAGTATCACGCAATATATCATACTACATGCACATTATGATTATAAGCACAATGTTATGGTGTCACATTGCCACAACAAAACTAAAAATCTGACACAGTTAAACTTACGGTATCTTCTCCTGTTTACACTCCAGACCATTGTAATCCTCTTCAACTTGACACATGACGGCTTCAAATTCACAAACTAAATTAAACAAAACACCCGATGTTACTCGTCCAACTACACGATGCTCTTCAGTCCGTCAGAAGTGACCAATTCTCTCAAAACGTATCACACATATTGACACAAGTGTGTGTAGAGAGAATTTTCCTGACCCATTTTGATGACGTGCAGAGGCCACGCCCATATATTTGCGTGTTATTTACGCTATTTGTATGTTTAATTTGATCATTTAGCATTGATGTTTTATTATTATATTATTATCTTAATGAGTAATTTTTTTGTTTTGTGTAAATAACGTTAAATACCACACACATACAATCCATGTTTTATTATTTTATATAGAAAGGAAGCATTGTGATGACTTTCTGCAATTTGTAAACATTTATTATGTCAACGTTTTCAGTAAAAAAAATATATATATATATTTATTTTACAATATTTGTCTTATTTATAACATTCGCTACATTTATGTTGTCGCCATCTATCTACGCTCTATGGAATTGTTATTGAATGCGATGTCTGGGAAATGTAGTTCTATCAAACCGCCGCTCAGCACAAACGCTCGCTGTAAGAACTACAACTCCCATCTTTTTGCTCGCCTAATCCGCTCCGTTAAAGCTACCATGTAATGTTTACTTCTTTGGAACAACGGCGTGTCCTCCTCGGTTAACAGTGTTGGAGATTGCAGATGCGGTATCTAATGTCTTATAAATCACGATACATTCGTTAAAAACACGGAATCGTATTTGCATCGGCAGTGTTAGTGGTTCGTCCTGCTGTCCGCGCTCTTGATGGCGATGTTCCGCAGTTTTGTGTCGGCTGCTCAGCTCAGGCAGCATCAGCAGCAAAATGGAGCCGCAGCAGCCGCACCTGGGGAGAGCCTGGAGAGCCAGTTCTCCTGCCCCATCTGTCTGGAGGTCTACCACAAGCCTGTCAGCATCGCCAGCTGCGCCCATACGTGAGTACGCTGGCCTTTTAACGTGTAATGTCGACTTCAACATCACGTTCCTTTGTCAGTCTTCGGCAATGAAAATGATGCTCGACATTGGCGTCTTTTCATCTGTTTACGCATTTCGTCACCTCACAATTTTCGAAGCTATTTTGACAAAATATAAAAACATCATATATCCGTTAGTTGGGGTTTTAGAGTTTAATTTCCCATCTGTGCGAAAGAACAAAGCGATATTTCATAGCGATGTCTGTTTTGGTTCATTTAAAAGAATCATTCGAACCGAGTCGCAAAGACCGAATCTGTCTGGGAACCGAGTGTATCGACTGATCTTGCCTTTTGATGTGTGTGTGTGTGTACAGTTATGTTTCAGTAATTATAATTACATATTGTAGTACGTGACATAAATACAAACACTACTAACCCCCACCCCTCCCCAAGCTTAAATGATCAAATTGATCACTGAATCGGTTCCTAAAACGATTAATTGAATCGAACGTTCAAAATAACGGTCATTTTTCCTATAGCGGTTACAGAAAAGTCTTGGTTAAACCGTTATAAGCCACGAACCAAAGTTTTGTCCGATTTTCACTGTTTTTCCCCTTCAAATCAAAGACACACAGGGAAATAACTACAATCCCATGAATCATTGCGAACAGCGTGATTGATGGATAAATATAAAAATACTAATTAAAAAAGGTTGACTTATATAGGCTATAAAAGCATTATATATCCGTTATTTGGGGTTTTAGAGTTTCACTTCACACCTGTGCGAGAAAACAAAGCGATATTTCATAGCGATGTCTGTTTTGGTTCATTAAAAAGAATCATTCGAACCGAGTCGCAAAGACCGAATCTGTCTGGGGACCGAGTGTATCGACTGATCACTGAATCGGTTCCTGAAACGATTCATTGATCGAACGTTCAAAGTAACGGTCATTTCTCCAATAGCGGTTTCAAAAAAAGTCTTAGTTAAAGCGTTATAAGCCACGAACCAATGCTAAAACCTTGTATTTTTCTACGATTTTCACTTTTTTGCTTCAAATCAAAGACACACTTAACGGTTTTAGTGAGGGAAAGAACTACAATCCCATGAATCATTGCGAACAGCGTGATTGATGGATAAATAAAAAAATACTCATTTAAAAAAGGTTGACTTATATAGGCTATAAAAGCATTATATATCCGTTATTTGGGGTTTTCGAGTTTCACTTCACACCTGTGCGAGAAAACAAAGCGATATTTCATAGCGATGTCTGTTTTGGTTCATTTAAAAGAATCATTCGAACCGAGTCGCAAAGACCGAATCTGTCTGGGGACCGAGTGTATCGACTGTTCACTGAATCGGTTCCTGAAACGATTCATTGATCGAACGTTCAAAGTAACGGTCATTTCTCCAATAGCGGTTTCAAAAAAAGTCTTAGTTAAAGCGTTATAAGCCACGAACCAATGCTAAAACCTTGTATTTTTCTACGATTTTCACTTTTTTGCTTCAAATCAAAGACACACTTAACGGTTTTAGTGAGGGAAAGAACTACAATCCCATGAATCATTGCGAACAGCGTGATTGATGGATAAATATAAAAATACTAATTTAAAAAGGTTGATTATATAGGCTATAAAAGCATTATATATCCGTTATTTGGGGTTTTAGAGTTTCACTTCACACCTGTGCGAGAAAACAAAGCGATATTTCATAGCGATGTCTGTTTTGGTTCATTAAAAAGAATCATTCGAACCGAGTCGCAAAGACCGAATCTGTCTGGGGACCGAGTGTATCGACTGATCACTGAATCGGTTCCTGAAACGATTCATTGATCGAACGTTCAAAGTAACGGTCATTTCTCCAATAGCGGTTTCAAAAAAAGTCTTAGTTAAAGCGTTATAAGCCACGAACCAATGCTAAAACCTTGTATTTTTCTACGATTTTCACTTTTTTGCTTCAAATCAAAGACACACTTAACGGTTTTAGTGAGGGAAAGAACTACAATCCCATGAATCATTGCGAACAGCGTGATTGATGGATAAATATAAAAATACTAATTTAAAAAGGTTGATTATATAGGCTATAAAAGCATTATATATCCGTTATTTGGGGTTTTAGAGTTTCACTTCACACCTGTGCGAGAAAACAAAGCGATATTTCATAGCGATGTCTGTTTTGGTTCATTAAAAAGAATCATTCGAACCGAGTCGCAAAGACCGAATCTGTCTGGGGACCGAGTGTATCGACTGATCTTACCTTTTGATGTGTGTGTGCGTACAGTTATGTTTCAGTAATTATAATTACATATTGTAGTACGTGACATAAATACAAACACTACTAACCCCCACCCCTCCCCAAGCTTAAATGATCAAATTGATCACTGAATCGGTTCCTAAAACGATTAATTGAATCGAACGTTCAAAATAACGGTCATTTTTCCTATAGCGGTTACAGAAAAGTCTTGGTTAAACCGTTATAAGCCACGAACCAAAGTTTTGTCCGATTTTCACTGTTTTTCCCCTTCAAATCAAAGACACACAGGGAAAGAACTACAATCCCATGAATCATTGCGAACAGCGTGATTGATGGATAAATATAAAAATACTAATTAAAAAAGGTTGACTTATATAGGCTATAAAAGCATTATATAACCGTTATTTGGGGTTTTAGAGTTTCACTTCACACCTGTGCGAGAAAACAAAGCGATATTTCATAGCGATGTCTGTTTTGGTTCATTAAAAAGAATCATTCGAACCGAGTCGCAAAGACCGAATCTGTCTGGGGACCGAGTGTATCGACTGATCACTGAATCGGTTCCTGAAACGATTCATTGATCGAACGTTCAAAGTAACGGTCATTTCTCCAATAGCGGTTTCAAAAAAAGTCTTAGTTAAAGCGTTATAAGCCACGAACCAATGCTAAAACCTTGTATTTTTCTACGATTTTCACTTTTTTGCTTCAAATCAAAGACACACTTAACGGTTTTAGTGAGGGAAAGAACTACAATCCCATGAATCATTGCGAACAGCGTGATTGATGGATAAATATAAAAATACTAATTTAAAAAGGTTGATTATATAGGCTATAAAAGCATTATATATCCGTTATTTGGGGTTTTAGAGTTTCACTTCACACCTGTGCGAGAAAACAAAGCGATATTTCATAGCGATGTCTGTTTTGGTTCATTAAAAAGAATCATTCGAACCGAGTCGCAAAGACCGAATCTGTCTGGGGACCGAGTGTATCGACTGATCTTACCTTTTGATGTGTGTGTGCGTACAGTTATGTTTCAGTAATTATAATTACATATTGTAGTACGTGACATAAATACAAACACTACTAACCCCCACCCCTCCCCAAGCTTAAATGATCAAATTGATCACTGAATCGGTTCCTAAAACGATTAATTGAATCGAACGTTCAAAATAACGGTCATTTTTCCTATAGCGGTTACAGAAAAGTCTTGGTTAAACCGTTATAAGCCACGAACCAAAGTTTTGTCCGATTTTCACTGTTTTTCCCCTTCAAATCAAAGACACACAGGGAAAGAACTACAATCCCATGAATCATTGCGAACAGCGTGATTGATGGATAAATATAAAAATACTAATTAAAAAAGGTTGACTTATATAGGCTATAAAAGCATTATATAACCGTTATTTGGGGTTTTAGAGTTTCACTTCACACCTGTGCGAGAAAACAAAGCGATATTTCATAGCGATGTCTGTTTTGGTTCATTAAAAAGAATCATTCGAACCGAGTCGCAAAGACCGAATCTGTCTGGGGACCGAGTGTATCGACTGATCACTGAATCGGTTCCTGAAACGATTCATTGATCGAACGTTCAAAGTAACGGTCATTTCTCCAATAGCGGTTTCAAAAAAAGTCTTAGTTAAAGCGTTATAAGCCACGAACCAATGCTAAAACCTTGTATTTTTCTACGATTTTCACTTTTTTGCTTCAAAGCAAAGACACACTTAACGGTTTTAGTGAGGGAAAGAACTACAATCCCATGAATCATTGCGAACAGCGTGATTGATGGATACATATAAAAATACTAATTAAAAAAGGTTGATTTATATAGGCTATAAAAGCATTATATATCCGTTATTTGGGGTTTTAGAGTTTCACTTCACACCTGTGCGAGAAAACAAAGCGATATTTCATAGCGATGTCTGTTTTGGTTCATTAAAAAGAATCATTCGAACCGAGTCGCAAAGACCGAATCTGTCTGGGGACCGAGTGTATCGACTGATCACTGAATCGGTTCCTGAAACGATTCATTGATCGAACGTTCAAAGTAACGGTCATTTCTCCAATAGCGGTTTCAAAAAAAGTCTTAGTTAAAGCGTTATAAGCCACGAACCAATGCTAAAACCTTGTATTTTTCTACGATTTTCACTTTTTTGCTTCAAAGCAAAGACACACTTAACGGTTTTAGTGAGGGAAAGAACTACAATCCCATGAATCATTGCGAACAGCGTGATTGATGGATACATATAAAAATACTAATTAAAAAAGGTTGATTTATATAGGCTATAAAAGCATTATATATCCGTTATTTGGGGTTTTAGAGTTTCACTTCACACCTGTGCGAGAAAACAAAGCGATATTTCATAGCGATGTCTGTTTTGGTTCATTAAAAAGAATCATTCGAACCGAGTCGCAAAGACCGAATCTGTCTGGGGACCGAGTGTATCGACTGATCACTGAATCGGTTCCTGAAACGATTCATTGATCGAACGTTCAAAGTAACGGTCATTTCTCCAATAGCGGTTTCAAAAAAAGTCTTAGTTAAAGCGTTATAAGCCACGAACCAATGCTAAAACCTTGTATTTTTCTACGATTTTCACTTTTTTGCTTCAAAGCAAAGACACACTTAACGGTTTTAGTGAGGGAAAGAACTACAATCCCATGAATCATTGCGAACAGCGTGATTGATGGATACATATAAAAATACTAATTAAAAAAGGTTGATTTATATAGGCTATAAAAGCATTATATATCCGTTATTTGGGGTTTTAGAGTTTCACTTCACACCTGTGCGAGAAAACAAAGCGATATTTCATAGCGATGTCTGTTTTGGTTCATTAAAAAGAATCATTCGAACCGAGTCGCAAAGACCGAATCTGTCTGGGAACCGAGTGTATCGACTGATCTTACCTTTTGATGTGTGTGTACAGTTATGTTTCAGTAATTATAATTACATATTGTAGTACGTGACATAAATACAAACACTACTAATTCCTCAGTTGCTATGGAAGTCTATGGGAGTGTCGTTACTCTGGTTAAACCGTTATAAGCCACGAACCAAACCAAGCTGCCGCAAAGCTAAAACTTTGTAATTTTGTCCGATTTTCACTTTTTTTCCACTTAAAATCAAATGGGCAAGACTGTGAACTTAACGGTTTTAGTGAGGAAAAGAACTACAATCCCATGAAGCATTGCGAACAGCGTCATTAATGGAGAAATATAAAAATACTCATTTAAAAAATATATTTTATATATAAAAAACTATATATTTTAAGTTTATTGCAAAATGCTTATATATTAAAGTATTTTTAGAGCGACTATATGTTATTTGCGGTGCTTCACTTGAGTGGGCGGAGCTAAAGAGGCGCGGTTTGCTTATTTCCACTCTCTAATTGGTGGAATTTTCTGTACAGCATTATGGGTATTGTAGATTTCACCACAAATTATGCTGTTAAGCACGATTATTTTAACACTAAGTTCACAATTCTGGTGTCCAAAGCATATTCATAATATTAAAAATATATAAATGTTTTTTAACAACACTACATTAAATGACTCGACTTCCCACTCTTAATTACTCATGTGAGTATTCATTATAAATAATTAATCTTTAAGGAACTATTGAGCTCAAATTATCCCAGGTAACTTAAAATCTGAATACAAAAATACAGCCAAAATATAGTGATAATACTACACTTATTTACATTTTTATGACAAAAGGACTTCTCTAATGTCATTCCTGGATAACAGACATCCATGACCATTTTGGACCATAATGCATTTTGGTATGTCATGTGACATAATATATATATATATTTTGAGCTTTTGTCACTGGTGCACTTTAGCAATATCATCAGGATAACACTATAAAACATTCATAATGTATTTACATTAAAAACCATTTATTTGATCTAATAGATTACCTTGAAGTGATGATAGCTAGGTTGTAGTTTTCCACAGGTGGTTCAGTTAGTGCCTGATTATAAAGAACATTTTCTCTGTCAGCCGCTGTCTAGTTTTTAATGAATATTTCTAAGCTTTTAGGCATAGTTATTATGAGGGATGTGTGAGACTAGTCCATTAAACGATTGGAAAATACTAGTTTTTTTTTGCACATTTAATGTTTGGTTTATATTTTTACAAAGGCTACGTTTAAACTACCGTCATGTTAATGTTACATCTTGAAATGAATATATTCTTTTGAAAAGTGTGTATAAATGAGGATGGTTTTTATGGTAATGCTGGAAAATATTCCGTCTAACAAAGACCCAGGCGATTAATTTAACCCATATTGGTGTGTTAGATCACACAGGTCTGTGTTTTATAAAACAAGTCTTATTTACATTATTGGAAAACATTTTTAAACCTCTTCCAGCTTTTTTCCTCCGATTTGCTTCTGAATTTTGAGTTATCATCAGCCAAAAATGAGCCCATGTCTATATGAAATCCCAAATTGATTATATTAATTGTGATTAAAATGTAGTTTTCTGAGCTCCAATTATGGATATCAGTGCCAACAGTGGTAGAAATGTAATTAATTACCGTGTAGTGTAATGTAGTTCATTACTGTGACCCAGGAATGACATTTTCATGGGGAAAAAGATCCAATTCTCCAAAAAAAATGGTTAATATTTCATTGTTTTGTCATTGCATTACATACACAACACTCCAATAAGTATATATTTTTGCCAGTTTTATAATTTTTAAATCCTTATCCGTCATTCACCCTTAATTTATCATACAAAATCAATTTCCCTATGCACTCTATTGGGTTGAATTTTTCATAGAGGAAAACAGAAGTTCAGACATAAGGTGATGAACTGATAGCAGGATCCGTACCATTGATCCATGGAGAATATTGTGCACCGTAACTATTAGGGTTGCAAAGGGGCGGAACGTTTCCATGGGAACTTAATCTGGGGAATTTTGGAAATTTATGGAAATTAATTGGAAATTTTGGGAAATATAACTATCATATACAAGCAGAAATATTAACATTTTGTATGGTCATAAGCGGACATGTTAGGTTTTTTTTGCATATATTTGCCAATTAATTACTTCTAATTCAGTAAATATGTCAAATAAATCTATTTTTATTCCAGCAATTGTTATGCATGTTATTTATTTATCACATGATCATTCAGAAATCATTCTAATATGCTGATTTGATGCTCAATTATCAAAAATAGAAATAGAAAAACATTATTTTAAATTGTAATATTTCACAATTTTTCTGTATTTTTGATCAAATGTGCAGGGTAGAAATTCAACTGAAATTGCATTAAATCTGGTTGTTTTAACCAACTACATTTAAGTCCCTTGTTATAGGCTAACCTGAAGTTTTATCCCAGTTTATTCCCATATTTTCCTGTTAATTTCCATTGATTCCCATATATTCAATAATATTTCCATGGAAAGTTTCCAGCCTTGAACATTTTTTGAGGCTTAATGCTATAGAAAAGCAATAAGTTTTTCAGGAAGAATGTTTTCATCTTGTTTATTTTGATATAACAATAGAGCATGCAGTCGCTTCAAACAGCCATTCAAAACATCATTCAGTGTGAACTGTGGTAAATGATGATTAAATCAGAGTAACGGTTGGAGGGGTTAAGGATATTCAAACCCAAGCCGTCAAGTAACTTTTCAGATTTAGATTACCGCGACAAACTATTTTTTTCTGTGTATTAACTTGCACGGATTAATTGTAGGCTACATGTACGCTCTACCCATTTGCTCTGCAGTGAGCAGCCTCTCGTAGATTCTTCGGCTGGTTATTTCTACAAAGGAAATGGCTTGGATTAGACAGCGCTGTGTATGAGACTGAGAGCTTTACAATGATACCAGGCATGACATGTTTCTGTGAATGGAGACGGCACGGGAGCTCGCGTTACAATGCTAACTAAATCTTACTTATGCTAACTAATCTAAAGGCGCAAGTTGACAAAATATAATGAAATAACCACCTTAATGTGTAATGTTGACATATTTTTTATTTTGACATGAAAGCTTACAGCAAACTGGCCCAAAATCTCAAAATTGACCACTGCATGAAAAAACGATATTTTCACCTGCCGGTCTCCAAATTTCGGGCTGCCATTATAAAGCTTGGAAGACCCTGGAGCTCAACAGCAGTCGTGCGTCTCACGGGTGTGTCTGTGGCAATGGCCAACAACACATTGTGTGGGTCAAAATTATCCATTTTTCTTTTATGCCAAAAATCATGAGGATATTAAGATCATGTTCCATGAAGATATTTTGTAATTTTCCTACTGTAAATATATCACAAATGTATTAGTAGTAATATGCATTGCTAAGGACTTCATTTGGACAACTTTAAAGGAGATTTTCTCAATATTTAGATTTTTTTTTGCACCCTCAGATTCCAGATTTTCTCTTTTTTCTATCTCGGCCAAATATTGTCCTATCATAACAAACCATACATCAATGGAACGCTTATTCAGCTTTCAGATGATGTAAAACATCTCAGTTTCACAAGAAATGACCCTTATGACTCTGATTGTGTTCGTCTGAAAGAAGAAAGTCATGCACACCTAGGATGACTGGAGGGCGAGTAAACCATGGGGTCATTTTCATTTTTGGTTGAACTATCCCTTTAACAGGCCGAGTAATTTGTGCGTTGGTGTCTGACATGTTTTGGTGTAGGTTGCTGTTCACCTGGAGGTCCGTGTAGAGCATTGGTGATCGCTGAAACACCCCGGGACGGGTTTGCCCTTTTACTGCCCTTTCAGAAAAAAATGAATTTTTGATGAGGGAAACGCTGTAACCTTCACGCAGCTGCTGTAAACCTGAGGGATCCTTTTTTTTCCTTGATAATTGATGTTTAACCCTGTAAATCCTGGTGTGTTTGTGCTGAGTATCATATTTGATACATCAGGTTTTCCATGTAGTGAGAATATGGAGATTATATTCGAGGAGGGAAAACTTGATTCAGAGGCTCAAATTGAGCAAAAATATGAACTTCTGATGCTTGTAATGTAAGGCAATGAGTTCATTTAAATTCATGATATTTTTTATAATCTTGAGCAGAGAACTGAATTGACCATTCGCAAAGACCCGCCCCCTTTAGTTACTGTTGCTATGCCCGACAAGCCATGGCGCTCTCACGCCACACACACATTCTCACGCAGGAGCAAACAGGACGCTGACAGACAGGACAGAGCAAGTTACTTTTGATATTGATACTTTTTTTTTTTTTTAAAGAAATTTAAACAATAAATAGCGTTTTGTGGCTCTTTAATGCGTCGTGATCGCTATAGCGGCTCAGTTAAAGCTGCTCGTGAACGATCATCTCTTCCTTCTAGATAGCATCAAATAAACATGAATGAACACCAGAAGAAAAGTTGTTTCAACCGCGGAGAGACGTCACCATTTTTCAAGTTTAAGTCCACCGACGTTAAGCTACTAACACTCCTGACTGCCTTGTCGGACAAAACGGCGGAGTATGATTGGTCAGATCGCCTGTCAATCAAACTCGCTGCGAAGGGTGAAGGGTGACTTTGATCAAACTGACACTCTCCATGTTCCGTGTGATTGGCTGTTCGCTGATGATGTCACACTGTGATTAATCACAAACTCTGGATCAGAAAATGTTTATACCGATCGTAACTTGTGAGCCCACTAACCCTGATCTAAACCAGGTTGGATTTGTATGTTTGCGGCAACCTCCCGCGGTCTCTCTTGAATCCAACACGGAAGTGACTTAAACTGCAATTCATCGACTGGCCACTAGAGACCGGCTCCAGAAGGGAGTCAAATCTGCATCTCCCCCATGTTAAAATGCCCAACTTTACAGCAGAAAAAAATGTGTTTACAGCCGGAGACAAATTGTGGTTTTGGTCTATACGGCTAATTTTGCCCTTCATGACAACTGTGAAGGGGTGAATTTATTTATAACTCATTTAAATTATATTAAGCCTTAAAGTTCTGCATAATTAAGGGCGTGGCCACTTTGAGTGACAGGTGGATTGCCGTTTGTCTGCTGTTAGTCATCACGTCACCTCAGCTCCGCCAAGATGGCGACGGCCGGCTCCGCCCACTTTGGGCTTCAAAAATGCTCTTCAGAAACCTACGGGTGACACCACAGACACTACGTCCGTTGTTTTATACAGTCTATGCTCTAAACCTACTCTGAAACTCAGAGTTTGTTTAACTGGCTTCATGCAACAGGCCTCTGGAGAGAGATGAAAATGACCAAGTCAGAAAGTGCCAAATATAGGGTTAAAGATTTGAACTCCTAACCATAAGACTACAGTGAAGCTTGAATTAGCAAGCTAGTTTTAATATTTGGAAATCTGAGCTCTAGTGAGTTTTATGCAACTAAATTAGAAGTTGAAGCCCCGGCTCTCGCCTGGAGACAGGCTCCGCTCATCTGCATACTCATTTTCTAATGCATCTACCTGCCGAATACAGATTAGATGGTTTTATAAGTGACTAAAATAACTGTCCTAATCCTTACCACCAGCATATGTTCCTGCCAGAGATGCAGGTAAGATCGTAGCTCATTGATTAAACTGGAGCTGATCGCCCTCATAAATAATATGGGCCGGAGTTTCTGATGCGGTCTTTGGTTTTGCACAGAACTGCCCACACTCATATATCACATTCATGAAATGTGGCTCATCTCAAGAGTAGGAGGCTTATGCCTAAAGATTGATCCGTTTTCAAGCCTTTCTTGTTTCCCCTTTCATGCTGCTTTCTTTTATTTAATTCAGAAATGCTTGGTTTTGGTCCTGAGGATGTCTGCTTGTTTTTTGAGTGATCTATTGTTGGTGCAACTTATATCTACAGTATATGTTTATTATTTGCCATTTTGTAAGTTAATAATGAATTTTGACAAACGTGCGATCACAGCGAACATTCAGATCCGTGTTCTGAACCATATTATCACAGAAGTACTGGATAAAAGGTTATAGTTCAGATATAAACTCTGATGTCTACGGTAGTAATGATTAAAATAGAGAAAATCACCTTTTGAAAGTAACAATATTAAAAATGATTGTATCAATTACATCGTTACACCAGTTAGGTGGAGACAAGAAACTGTTAAAAATGTGTTTGTCATTGAATCATTCATTCAAGAGATTTGTTCAGAAACGCTGATTCATCCAGTAATGAAACAAGTGAAGTCTTTATGAGTGAATCATTGAATCATTCATTCAAGAGATTCGTTCAGAAACACTGATTCATCCAGTAATGAGACAAGTGAAGTCTTTATGAGCGAGTCATTGAATCATTCATTCAAGAGATTCGTTCAGAAACACTGATTCATCCAGTAATGAAACAAGTGAAGTCTTTATGAGTGAATCATTGAATCATTCATTCAAGAGATTCGTTCAGAAACACTGATTCATCCAGTAATGAGACAAGTGAAGTCTTTATGAGTGAGTCATTGAATCATTCATTCAAGAGATTCGTTCAAAAACACTGATTCATCCAGTAATGAAACAAGTGAAGTCTTTATGAGTGAGTCATTGAATCATTCACTAAAGAGATTCGTTCAAAAACACTGATTCATCCAGTAATGAAACAAGTGAAGTCTTTATGAGCGAGTCATTGAATCATTCATTCAAGAGATTCGTTCAGAAACACTGATTCATCCAGTAATGAAACAAGTGAAGTCTTTATGAGTGAGTCATTGAATCATTCATTCAAGAGATTCGTTCAAAAACACTGATTCATCCAGTAATGAAACAAGTGAAGTCTTTATGAGTGAGTCATTGAATTATTCACTCAAGAGATTCGTTCAGAAACACTGATTCATCCAGTAATGAAACAAGTGAAGTCTTTATGAGTGAGTCATTGAATCATTCACTCAAGAGATTCGTTCAAAAACACTGATTCATCCAGTAATGAAACAAGTGAAGTCTTTATGAGTGAGTCGTTGAATCATTCACTCAAGAGATTCGTTCAGAAACACTGATTCATCAAATAATGAAATGAGTCATTGGATCAGTCACTCGACCCGTTAAAAAAAAATTAATTCAGATTGATTAAACATTTTAAATGGACTGCAGCAATGAACATTTTGTCAGAACCTCTAGTAAATTACATGCTATTTAGTTTAATTGTCTGTTCAGAATCGTGATCTCTATTTGAAACAAAAAAAGATTGAGATTCTCAATTCATCCAGAATCGTCCAGCTCTAGTTTTTATGCAGCGAGCCGTTTACCTCCAGTCTCTGTGCTAAGCTAGGCTAGCTGGAGCCGTTTACCTCCAGTCTCTGTGCTAAGCTAGGCTAGCTGGAGCCGTTTACCTCCAGTCTCTGTGCTAAGCTAGGCTAGCTGGAGCCGTTTACCTCCAGTCTCTGTGCTAAGCTAGGCTAGCTGGAGCCGTTTACCTCCAGTCTCTGTGCTAAGCTAGGCTAGCTGGAGCCGTTTACCTCCAGTCTCTGTGCTAAGCTAGGCTAGCGGTGGGTGCGTCAGACAGAGTTATGGCACGCACGGAGATAAAAATAGTATGTATGGACTTATCTAACTCTGGGGGATACGGTGAATAAGCTAAAGTCCCAAAAAGTCGGCGTGTTCCTTTATTATCCTTTTAGATTCTGATTCTTAACAAACTTTTCTTTTGGTGTCTCCATTTTAAAGGCCCTCGATGGTTCAGTCCCAGAGATATGGAGATCTTAATGCGGCTCCATGAGTAAACTGGTGAAGTTCAGTGGTCGAAAACCAAATGTGGGTCAATATTGCACACAGCTGATACTTTTTATATTTAAAGAGGAATATCTGAAGAACAAATAATGTTGAAACTAGAAATATATCTCGTTTTTTTCTATCACCTCAATTGCATAGAACATTCCTGCCTGAGTGCCATAAGTACTGTTTTCACAAAGTTCTCTAAAACCCCAAAAGCTCACATTTTTGATGCTGCTCAATATCTGAAAGCACTGCGAGTTTGAGTCGCTTATAATGTGCATTTGAAGAAGCAACACGTGTCAAACATCTTTCCAAACATAAGCATTTATGAACCTCTTGTCTAACAAAAGACAACATTTAATAACATGTTTTTACTCCAAACTCACTTTATAACGACAGTTGAGCATCCTTCTGTGAGATAATGTGGCTTCTTACACAAAATAAGGCACACAACATATTATTTCATAGCCTTTATCACTGTATAGAATACTATGTGGATGAGCATTGAAGTATAAATATACTTTATCATCATGAAAATACTCGAAGGCTTGAAGAACTCAGATAAACCATATCTTGTCGCAGTCGTGTGTGTATTGGTCTTGTTTAATCAATCAAAGAGTTGCAGCTGCAGTGATAGTATGATACTCATAGGGATTTCCTGGAACGGCGTGCGTTATTGTACGTATTTAGAGTTTCTGAGCGAGAGCGTCCTCTGGATTTCAGATGAGCAGCATTTACTGCTGATCACAGAGCCGTGCTACGCATAAAATAATCACAGCCTTTGCCAAATCATTTCATTTCATTGATCATGCAGCCCTACTTTCAAAAATAGCAGGCACATTATGCCTTTTGAAACACAGTCACAATGATGAAATCGCTGACCTCTGTGTGACGTCTCTTTTACTTCTTGCCATGTGTGAAAGAAAGCTTGTCAAATGATTGTCTGTTATTTCAGACCATCAAATTTCCTGCCCAAGCCCTGTCTGGAACATTCTCATGTCATTCTCTGGATGTTTACAAAGCTATGGAAATAGCTTCATTCTCCTGAGGGAGGGAGGGCAGCCGTCGTGCTCGGCTTTAGACAGGGAGATACAGGGATTGTAGGGAACGAGGTCTAAGCAGCCTCAAGCCCAGCTCGCCACCAGCACCTGCTTTCCTTTGCTCTCATTTAGTCTGCAATGCCCAACAGCAGCTCAATGGAGCAGGGCTAGAAACAAGGTCAACGTTCTCTCTCTGTCAAATATTCTCCTTTTTTATCATTCTGGTCAGCCAATATGCAATTTTCAGTGGCCTATGATAGTACTGATATCTAAAGAGCCGAGTTGCCGTTGGCCAGAAATTTTTCAAACTGGTAAGAATTTTTTTTTTTAAGAGTGTTAATTTTTAGATGCATGTAACCAGAATAATTGTAAAAAAAATGACCTAATTTGATATTATTATAATTTAATTTATTTTTTAAAAATAAATATTTTTTTGGTGCGGTCTTACTAAATAACACTTAATATAAAAGTAATATTTTCCATAAAATAATTGTAAAATATGACATTAGTACTAAGGCATTATAGAAAATATTTAATATTTAACCAAATATAAAATTTTTGGAATTTTCTCAAAATATTTTGTATTTTGTCTCACACAGTATAAATGGGTCTTATAATTCAGATCTTTTTTCTGATGCAAGACTTTCATTTTGAGTCTTTCGTTCTTCTGTCAAACAGAAGGCACTGCGCTCTTTTCCATTGGTTTTCTATGCAAATGCTACTCTAGATGGACACGTTTGATCGTTTCGCTTGCGTCTTTTCCAGTGTCTAATGCTGTTCTAAAAACACGGTGCTCACCGACCTGCGTCTTGCATTGATGATTGTCATGATCAAATCCTTGTTTAATATTGGCCAAACAACATTTATTTCAAATGTCCACTTACTTAATCTTTAATATTTGGCCACTTCTTTACGATGGAAATGCTGTAGTTTCCTGAACATTTTATATGGACATCAAAACATGCAAACTCCAAGCGAGGGGTTAAACTTTTATTTTGAAATCACGATGAACGACAATTTTGCATATTTAAAAAAATATTGATGTATTCTCCTGTGTGGCGCACGTTGCGTTCTCAGAAACTCAAAGCATATGCAGAGATGGAGTTTGAGACGCTCCACGTGTGTAAATGATAACAGTGCAACACTTCGCTATGAAACACGAAGCGCATCACACTTTATATGCGCTCCCAAATGCACATTATTTAAACTCAAACAAACAGATGCAAAGACCGAGTTCATGTGAAGCAGCATTTACTGTGAACGGAGCCACTCTGAGACGCTGGAAGAAACGGGTGTGCATGTAAATAATACAAGTATCTAACTGACATCATTGTGAAAAGTGTCTATTTTGCAGGACCCTGCCACCTCTTATTGGATCAGTTATCCAGATACAGAAGCCACTTGATGTGCATAAATGTGTCCGGCTCATGGTGATTGCATGTTAACGGCAAGTGTAAACGCAGCCTAAAATCTATTGATCGCTTAAACTACAGGATAATGCTCTTCCTTGATTGTTACAGTCTCAAAATTTGCTTTATAGTGATTTGACCAACTCAGTGGATCACTGTGGGCTATAGACTGTTTATTGCTGTACTCATCTGCCACAATAATGTCATTATTTTATTGGAATAATTCATTTCAACCCTCTACGCACACCTTGGCAATAAAATCGATGAGCTGCTGGGTTCATGAATATTAATCATGTTGTCAGCGCTCGCACCGATTTGCTGAAATCAAAACAGGGACGGTAATAGCCTAGATGAGTGCCAGCCAATGAGATTGCTGTTTGTGCATTAGCTCCGCCCACTACCGGAGAAACCGGCATATCTTCTGCTAGTTCTTAAAAGCTGAATAATTACAAATGAACTCCGCTAATTTGACAGGAAATTACAAAAAATGTATTTACTCTCATTGTAGAGGGTATTTAATCGCTTTTTTTAGTGGTTTGACAGCCCTAGTTTAAAAAAAAAAAAAATGGCCAAAACTCAGAGGGCAGTTAATTACAGCATGACACGGCTCTTTGAATTTTAAGGGATATTGCAAGCGCAATGCCACGCTTGGAGACTAACCTTCACTTCCTGTTCCCCCGCGAGTCAGTCAGTGCCGCATTTAAGTGTAGACAGTGATGGAGTGACTCTTGATTGGCCCTGGCCCCGGATTCAACAGTGCCGTAAAACGCGGCATAAGCCTGGCAGAAAAAGCTTGGAGTGATTCATTGCTTTTACAGTCCCATAAACTCTTGCCTCATCCGTCAGAAGGTGACAAGGCTGCCACCGCGAGCTCACTGGCCATTTTCTGCTGAGTCACGCCAGCTTGAAAGGTAGTCTGATACATCAGCGTTTGTTCAGCTATTCACAGGCCCGTTGCCTGCCAGCCAGAGTTCAATGGTTCAGAATTGGTGTTCTCCTCTGAGGGTTATGTGGTTAGCAAACATTTAGTGGACGCTTTTATCCAATGCCACTTATAGTACACTTATTACAGGAACAAGTCCCTCGGGAGAAACCTGAAGGTAAGTGCCTCGCACAAGGGCGCAGTGGTGATAATTCATGATTTGCTCTTTGCTCGGATCAAAGCAGTACCAGAAAGGCTGGTATCCATATGTTGTATAATCATAGAAATGGCATAAATGATTACAACTAATCATTTCAGTAGCAGTTCTAAGATCAACATGATACATTTGCAACCCATTTTACTTCAGTAATCGGAGATTGTAAAGACACACATTTCATTTTCTTAATTCACAGTGAGGACAGGATATTAAGGAACGTGTAATAACAAACCTATAGCTGCAAACAATAATTATTGGGTTTCAAGAGTTTTAAAGCGCACACGCACAAACACATTACGTGTTATTTAACAAGATGGTAACCACTGTTGTAATGCCACCTATCGTCCGATCTCCATAAAAGTTTGCATGCATGTTTAGAATCGTATGTTGCATGCGCTTGTGTAATTTTGTATAGTTTTGAGGTTTTGTTTAGGAATTATAGGTTTCTGTGTAAACTTGGGCACACCCTTTATTTAAATGACCATGTTATAGCCACCCAAATACTAAAACTGTTTTGAGAATTGCTGATCTAGGGTTCCAGAGATTTTTACCTAACTGGCTTGCCTAACTTGTTTTTTTTACTTTTTTTCATTTACATGCACATAAAATATGAGAACGCTACAATTTTTTAAGTGTGACCTCAGGTTAAGACCATACACACGTGTACCAAATTTGGTGAAAAAATCTCCTTCCGTTCAAGAGTTATAGCCATTTAAATAAAGGTGGCCACACCCACTTCAAACTTTTTGTTGACCATTGTGGAAGTCGAAAGTCTGAACTTTATTTTTATATATTTATATATATAAAAACAAAGTTCAGACTAAGCACCCCCCTATTGGCTACCAAGAACTACCATTTTACCAAGTCTCATTTGTCTATGCCTTATGGCTTTGTTTAGAGAGAACTTTAAAATATTTCAACCATCTATGACTTGCCGCACTACATATGTTTCTGTCTGTGTGTGTTCTCAGTTTCTGTGGGGACTGTCTACAGCCGTGTCTGCAGGTCACATCGCCTCTCTGTCCACTCTGCCGCATGCCTTTCGATCCAAAGAAAGTGGACAAATCCTCCAGCGTGGAGAAACAGCTCTCTTCGTATAAGGCACCGTGCCGAGGGTGCAGCAAAAAGGTTAGTCCAGACAAATATGGATTTAAAATGATAAAAACTGTGCGTAGTAACACCAGGCATGTTCCTCTGAACAGTGCAGTTGTCATTATGTAAGGCACACTGAAAAATGCTTCAGGGACACTATAGCATGAGATTTCTCTCCCACAGGAGCCTTTCACAACCGCAGTGACAATTTAATGGTAAATAAGAATTGTCGTCTTGTCTTAGCAGCGCTTATACTACACAACTCAACACCGATAAGGTGCACAAACTACAAGATCTTTGGCCAAGCGGCAACCCCCGACCAGCAACAGAAAAACGCTTTCTCACAAGTGAATAACACTGATGATCTCTTCGTCACGGCTCCTGTTAGTGGGTGGGATATATTAGGCAGCAAGTGAACATTTTGTCCTCAAAGTTGATGTGTTAGAAGCAGGAAAAATGGGCAAGCGTAAGGATTTGAGCGAGTTTGACAAGGGCCAAATTGTGATGGCTAGACGACTGGGTCAGAGCATCTCCAAAACTGCAGCTCTTGTGGGGTGTTCCCGGTCTGCAGTGGTCAGGATCTATCAAAAGTGCTCCAAGGAAGGAACAGTGGAGAACCAGAGACAGGGTCATGGGCGGCCAAATCCCCCCCCACAAGAGTCACCTAAAATGAAAAATTCAGGCCCTGAATGAACATCCTGATTGGCTCAGTATTTGTGATTGGTATCAGTATCATCAGAGTATACTTCTCATGAAATCTGAGCAGTCACGAAAAATGAAGAATACCCGGGCCTTGAGATGAGTGAGCTTAGAGAGACCATTAACCTACCTTTTATTTATTATGTTTATTATGCGGTTTTCTTTTTTTGCTCACTGTTGATTTGACAAAGCGGTTCTGTAGATATTTTAGTTTTATCAAGTCAGCAAAACATGACTGCTGGACACATGACCAGCAAGAGTCACATGTTCAACGTTTACAGTACAGTGCATTAGAAACTGCAAGTTAAATGCTCTGTTATTACTATTAAGTTGCTTACTTTTCTCTGTCATGTCCCTTTGAATATCTCAGGTCACCCTGGTCAAAATGCGGTCACATATTTCATCTTGCACAAAGGTTCAGGAACAGATGGCCAACTGCCCAAAGTTCATGCCTGTGGTCCCGACCTCACAGCCCATTCCCAGGTAAGTGTCACTCCAGGGATCGTTTCAGGTTAGCTTTGTGATTGGATCAGGTTCCTCAGGTGATTCTACAGCATAAGCCTGCCTTATATCTGACATTAATGTAACTTCCAAAAAGTATTGCATTGCATTTTTACTGTTCCGTAATCATGGAAAGTATTTTTAGGGGCCAAGCACCGAAGGTGCGTAGCCACCTATTGTATTCATTGGCATTCCTATTATTAAGTCTATGGCAGCCCATAGACCTGTTTGGTAAAAAGTTGTGAAATTTGGCACACCGATAGAGGACAGTCTGAACTGTCATTATAGCAAATTTGGAGTCTCAAACTCAGTCCCTCTAGCGCCACCACCTGTCCAAAGTTTGATTTGCGTTTGTGCTAATAACTTTGAAACCATAAGGGCTAGAAACGAAATGATTCCTTGGCTCAAGACGATTCGACTGCACCCTATGACGTAATTTTCCATCATGAATTTTTTTTTTCATCATGCCGAATCATATGATACCCAATTTTCCTATATCGGCCATTTTGGCCGTCAGCCATTTTGAATTTTGTCAAAAAATGCTGCATTTTACGAGCGCATTGGCGTATCGTTACGAAACTCTGTATGTGTCTCCGGGCACCATGCCCTGACAATACTCAAAACGTTTCGGGGCAGCGCCACCTTCTGGTCAAAAGTTGAAATTTCCACAAATGTTAATAACTTCCGATTACATTTGCCTATTGTAATGATACCAATGGCAATAACATAGATACCAATTTTGTCAGATTTGTCAGACCGTTTGTCTGATTTCTCAAAAATCAAATCATATCTTATGCCGACAAAAATTATGAATTATGAATACCCGGATGATGCACCAAATTAACTTAAAAAACAAATGTTGGACACTTCATGCACTCGACTGTCGCAACTTTAATTATGTAAATCCTTGTTTGCAATTTATTGAAGTTTATTAATTGGTTTGTACAGTGTTACAACAGCGTTTTCTTTCTTTCTTTCCCTCTACATTAAAGCACAACCAATCCCACAATTCTCTCTCAGGCAAACGCTGCCTTATGACTCAAGCGTGTCTCTGAAGCTCTCAATGCTCTCCGGGACAACAGTCAGAATGCAGAGCTTTAAAATATGGATCCAGGGCGCATTTCATTCTTTAGAGATACTCGTAGACCCACACACTGGTGGTGTAGGTATACTTAGATCTAGAGATGTCAAACTGGTGTCTGATAGTTGAAGACAGACACTGAAAGTTTTGCAGACAGAAAGTCCGATCGGATGACTCCAGGTTGAGTTATGTGTGTGCGTCTCTGTTGTCCTTTGAAGCACAGGAAGAGCGGGAGGAGGATAGGAATTAATTAGCTCTTCAAAGCAGAGCATGTTGATGTATTCCCACTGTGTGTCTGTCTTGCATCACGGCTGTTTATCGTACTCTTTGTGGCAACATCACGCAAATATTGTAGAGCTATGTCAGCAATGCAGACCTTCATGCCAACCTACTTTAGTAAACACAGAAACACAGTGTGTCCGTGACACAATGACGCATTGCTGTCTCAGTGCCCAGTGAGCCAGTGCGATATTGACACATGATATCTCAATATTTTCTGTGATTTTTCTCTAACAATAATTAGACAATGTATTGCTGAGTGTGTTTATTGTGCTGGTACCTTGGCAGGCTTAGGACTGCCGTGGACAGTGACTCCTAAGTTTTTGATATTCTTCATATTCAGTGTGGTGGTCAGTTCACAGCATCTTTTTTTTCATCACAGCAAGTGATTTTTTTTTTACCTTTCATGGGCATTTTTGCCTTTATAAAGCCTTTTTTTAAACCAATTTAAATGTCTGCATCATCTTTCGTGTCAAATTCTTAATCAATAAATTAAATTAAAAATATTGCTGCAACCATCCATGAAGGGGCCAAGCACGAAGAAATCCCGATAAGTCATGCCAACATGGCTGAGAGCATCAGACCAACTGCAACAATAAGCAATTAAAGGCATATTGAGATGATTTTAGGCGAAATGGCTGAAAAATCATAAATACAGTCACTGATAATATGATTTAATGGTTTATCACTTTTGACCAATAGGGGGTGCCGTTACGAAATTGTTGTGTTGTGTTCAGAGTGAGGTGACAATGACGCTTGCCAAGTTTGGTGTCAATATCCCAAAGCATTGCAGAGAGGCAGCCTCAAGAGTAATTTTGGCATCATGCCTCAACTTTGTTGATGCGGTAAATAAAAGCGTTTTTGTGTATCGACACAGAATCCATAACATTTTCCTGGCTTGGTCTGAAGATGATACAATTCAATTTTGGTGAAAATAAGACAAACTGTCTAGGAGGAGTTAGAAAAAGAAAATCAAAATGGCGGACGGGAAGTTTGGGCAACTATGGCAAAACTGGTATTTATGTTCTCGGAATGACCCAAGGAATCCATTAACATTTAATTACAATAGGCTAATTTAATCAAAAGTTATTAGCATTTTTGCAAATTTCATTATAATTTTTGAACACAAGGTGGCGCTGCCCTACTGTCAGGGCATGGCGCCGAAGATGCATACCGAGTTTCGTAATGATATGCTAATGGTTTATATTCTATGACAAAATGTAAAAAATGGCTGATATGGGGTATCATTCGAATCAACTTAAATTCCATAACTTTTTGTCGGCATGACCTGAAGATGATCTGGTTAAATTTTCGTGAAAATCAGTTTGGAAAAAGTAGTTTTTTCAGAAAATTAAAAATGGCAGAACATTTTTCAAAAATGAGTGCAACTTTGGACAGTTGATGGCGCTAGGGCGATTGAGTTAGAGACTCCAAATTTGCTATGGTGAATTTCCTTCACCTTTGGCTAATAAATAAGACACAATAGGGCTGTTACCATTCAAATTAAATCAGTCTTTGCTCTGCAGAGGAAACAGAAGCTGCATCTGAAGTGGATTTAGATGATTTACACAGACTGTTTAATGCAACTCAGAGGGGCATAAATGAGTTTAACCTGCAGTTACAAATAATGTGTTGATGTTTTAAACATAAAACTTTGAATATTGATATTACAAATTATTTACAAAAGATACTTTATATGTGAAATTAAAACCGCCATTAGGTGCAGCAAGTCACCGTTAATGAGTGAGTCAGTGAGTTTCAACCGATTCATTCAAACGGCTGATTCACTCAGGAACGAAGCATTCGACCGCCTTAATGAGTGAGTCAGTGAGATTCAACCGATTCATTCAAACGGCTGATTCACTCAGGAACGAAGCATTCGACCGCCTTAATGAGTGAGTCAGTGAGTTTCAACCGATTCATTCAAACGGCTGATTCACTCAGGAACGAAGCATTCGACCGCCTTAATGAGTGAGTCAGTGAGTTTCAACCGATTCATTCAAACGGCTGATTCACTCAGGAACGAAGCATTCGACCGCCTTAATGAGTGAGTCAGTGAGATTCAACCGATTCATTCAAACGGCTGATTCACTCAGGAACGAAGCATTCGACCGCCTTAATGAGTGAGTCAGTGAGTTTCAACCGATTCATTCAAACGGCTGATTCACTCAGGAACGAAGCATTCGACCGCCTTAATGAGTGAGTCAGTGAGATTCAACCGATTCATTCAAACGGCTGATTCACTCAGGAACGAAGCATTCGACCGCCTTAATGAGTGAGTCAGTGAGTTTCAACCGATTCATTCAAACGGCTGATTCACTCAGGAACGAAGCATTCGACCGCCTTAATGAGTGAGTCAGTGAGTTTCAACCGATTCATTCAAACGGCTGATTCACTCAGGAACGAAGCATTCGACCGCCTTAATGAGTGAGTCAGTGAGTTTCAACCGATTCATTCAAACGGCTGATTCACTCAGGAACGAAGCATTCGACCGCCTTAATGAGTGAGTCAGTGAGTTTCAACCGATTCATTCAAACGGCTGATTCACTCAGGAACGAAGCATTCGACCGCCTTAATGAGTGAGTCAGTGAGTTTCAACCGATTCATTCAAACGGCTGATTCACTCAGGAACGAAGCATTCGACCGCCTTAATGAGTGAGTCAGTGAGATTCAACCGATTCATTCAAACGGCTGATTCACTCAGGAACGAAGCATTCGACCGTCTTAATGAGTGAGTCAGTGAGATTCAACCGATTCATTCAAACGGCTGATTCACTCAGGAACGAAGCATTCGACCGCCTTAATGAGTGAGTCAGTGAGTTTCAACCGATTCATTCAAACGGCTGATTCACTCAGGAACGAAGCATTCGACCGCCTTAATGAGTGAGTCAGTGAGTTTCAACCGATTCATTCAAACGGCTGATTCACTCAGGAACGAAGCATTCGACCGCCTTAATGAGTGAGTCAGTGAGATTCAACCGATTCATTCAAACGGCTGATTCACTCAGGAACGAAGCATTAGACTGTCTTAATGAGTGAGTCAGTGAGATTCAACCGATTCATTCAAACGGCTGATTCACTCAGGAACGAAGCATTCGACCGCCTTAATGAGTGAGTCAGTGAGTTTCAACCGATTCATTCAAACGGCTGATTCACTCAGGAACGAAGCATTAGACTGTCTTAATGAGTGAGTCAGTGAGATTCAACCGATTCATTCAAACGGCTGATTCACTCAGGAACGAAGCATTCGACCGCCTTAATGAGTGAGTCAGTGAGTTTCAACCGATTCATTCAAACGGCTGATTCACTCAGGAACGAAGCATTAGACTGTCTTAATGAGTGAGTCAGTGAGATTCAACCGATTCATTCAAACGGCTGATTCACTCAGGAACGAAGCATTCGACCGCCTTAATGAGTGAGTCAGTGAGATTCAACCGATTCATTCAAACGGCTGATTCACTCAGGAACGAAGCATTCGACCGTCTTAATAAGTGAGTCAGTGAGATTCAACCGATTCATTCAAACGGCTGATTCACTCAGGAACGAAGCATTAGACTGTCTTAATGAGTGAGTCAGTGAGATTCAACCGATTCATTCAAACGGCTGATTCACTCAGGAACGAAGCATTCGACCGCCTTAATGAGTGAGTCAGTGAGATTCAACCGATTCATTCAAACGGCTGATTCACTCAGGAACGAAGCATTCGACCGTCTTAATAAGTGAGTCAGTGAGATTCAACCGATTCATTCAAACGGCTGATTCACTCAGGAACGAAGCATTCGACCGCCTTAATGAGTGAGTCAGTGAGTTTCAACCGATTCATTCAAACGGCTGATTCACTCAGGAACGAAGCATTCGACCGCCTTAATGAGTGAGTCAGTGAGATTCAACCGATTCATTCAAACGGCTGATTCACTCAGGAACGAAGCATTCGACCGCCTTAATGAGTGAGTCAGTGAGTTTCAACCGATTCATTCAAACGGCTGATTCACTCAGGAACGAAGCATTAGACTGTCTTAATGAGTGAGTCAGTGAGATTCAACCGATTCATTCAAACGGCTGATTCACTCAGGAACGAAGCATTCGACCGCCTTAATGAGTGAGTCAGTGAGATTCAACCGATTCATTCAAACGGCTGATTCACTCAGGAACGAAGCATTCGACCGTCTTAATAAGTGAGTCAGTGAGATTCAACCGATTCATTCAAACGGCTGATTCACTCAGGAACGAAGCATTAGACTGTCTTAATGAGTGAGTCATTAAATCATTTACTAACGAAACACTGCAGTGTGTTGCTCAGAGACGCAAAACTGTCCTGAGGCTTTGTTTGAAACTATTTTCAATTTTCACTTAATATTAACTTCTTGTTTAATGGACTGTTGTATAAAATCAATATCACATTTGTAATCATGCTGATATTTGGAGGGGAAACGGCACTCTTCGTGTGATATTGATTAACTATATTAAATGATATAAAAGACATACTGAGGTATTTTTGCCCGTTATCTTGAATATTGAGGGTATTATAAATGGATTTTAATAGTAAATCACACATACTCGATGATGTCAGATCGCACATTGTTAACCCCAATCACGATATTATCGTAGACGATAGATATCACACCCCTAGTATGAAAAAACATGTCACATCTGATGATCTAGAACAAACTCAAGTGAGCTTTAGAGCTGAAAGAATATTTAAACTCCGCATGAAACAACATTCACAACCCATTTTACTTCCATAAGTGGACGAATTTCTGAGCAATTCGAGAAAAAATGTAGATCAGAACTAGGGGTGTGCGATTATGTATAGTCTACGATAATATTGTTATTATTGTTCTAACGATATGCGAGCTGACATGAATCTGCATTTTGAATGCGTCAGTGTAATGAATGATTCAATGACTCAATGAATCAGCTGTTTGAACAAATCGTTTGACTCAGTGACTCACTTGCTGCAACATACATCTAATAAAAATGTAAAAAAGTTGCCATTATAAAGGTAAAAATCTTAAAATATTGCCTTTTAGTGGAAAAGTTAAGTTCTGTCACTGCTTTGGTATTCACGACAGTCCTAAAGCACAAAAACAAACTCAGCAAAATATTGTCTAATTATCATTTTCGATAACATCCCAAGAAAATATTGATATCATGTCAATATCACACACCCCTAGTTAGGGCAGGAGTAGATTTAATGTTTTAAGGAATTAAATTTTCCAGAAAACTGTCTCTATATGACAGGAGGTTGGAAGGAAGGGGTTAAAAATGTGTGACGTCAGTGGAAATTGAAGGCGCAGCAAGTTATTATAATTTGCTTCTTTCAACCTTGAGACACCATTTTTATTTTTTCACCAGCAGGATTGAGGGACATTGTATGTTTCCTTCAAAAACTGACCAGGTGGAGGCATTCGATTCAGACAAAGTGCCTGATAAAATGACACTAAGACTTTGGGCACAGCTGTAGTTCATTTGTTCTTGCCTTGATGTTACCGCACGGCTCTGGTCATGGCGACTGTGATGGAGACCTTAAGATCCTCTCTGCTCGTCTGCCCAAACCTCATCTATTAATCCAGTTATGTCTCAGTCTGTTGAAGTCTCTTCCATGCTGTTTGCTGATGGGGCTTTGCAAGTAAAATATGAATCGGCTCCCACTGAGCAAGCAAAAGACCCAGACTGCATGGCAGAATTTAAAGTGCCCTTCTATGCTTTTTTTAAAGGTTCCTCATTTTGTTTTGGAGTCTCCTACAAAAGGTTTACATGCATCTGAGGTCAAAATACACTTTTTCTCATAATATCCATTGCACATCACCTCATTTCTCAAAAGAGTCTAAAAACGGTTCGTTCGAAGATTCAGTCTCTCTAAACCCCGCCTCTCTGAGAGCTGCTCTGCTCTGATTGGTCTCAGCTCTTGACATACAGTGGTACGAACAGTAATGATGGCGTGGGTTTTACCGTATCAATCTCTTCAAAGTGGATTTGCTTAGCATCTTCTCCACATGAACAACACCAACCAAACTCTTCCAGTCTCAGATACAGCTACAGTGATTGAGGGCGGGGCAAAGAGACGCTGTTCAGCCAGTCATTTTTTCCCACCGGGTGTTCAAAATACGTAGTTTTGTTTTATATTGTGGAAGTTTCCAGCTAACTCACATTATTACTGTCTTACTGAAATACTTGTGCTAATCAGCTGTGGCCACAGAAACTGTGTCTATTAATGCAGATCGTCTGTCATTCTTACTACTTTGAGTGAAGATAAAGGATGGATGTTACATCAGTCATTCACGTTAGTGCTAGGCTAACGTATGCTCTGTTATTGATACAGTTCCCGCATGTGCACCGCAATAAATGAGAAATACACACATGGGTTTGTTGATGGACACACACCTGTTAATGCTGATGGTGAGGAATTACAGCTGCAACATCTCATAATGTACTTCAAAATGAGTAGCATATCACTGAGAAATGTCCTGCTCGAGTCATCCTTCCGATGGAGGTTTGGGTTGAATAACTAGTTCTTCCAATGTTTCATCATTGGACTCGCGCTGTGATTAATGTAAAATCGACGTCATCGTTACTGTTTTTACAGTGTGTGCAATCACTGAGCTTTAGGAGCTGAAGTTCAGTTATGATAATGGGCTTTTAGCTTCCAACACGTAGATCAATTACAACAGACTGGGTCATCTGACCGAGCAGAGCAGACCAATCACAACAGACTGGGCCATCTGACCAATCAGAGCAGACCAATCACAACAGACTGGGCCATCTGACCAATCAGAGCAGAGCAGACCAATCACAACAGACTGGGCCATCTGACCAATCAGAGCAGAGCAGACCAATCAGAGCAGACCAATCACAACAGACTGGGCCATCTGACCAATCAGCAGAGCAGACCAATCACAACAGACTGGGCCATCTGACCAATCAGAGCAGAGCAGACCAATCACAACAGACTGGGCCATCTGACCAATCAGAGCATAGCAGACCAATCACAACAGACTGGGCCATCTGACCAATCAGAGCAGAGCAGACCAATCACAACAGACTGGGCCATCTGACCAATCAGCAGAGCAGACCAATCACAACAGACTGGGCCATCTGACCAATCAGAGCAGAGCAGACCAATCACAACAGACTGGGCCATCTGACCAATCAGAGCAGAGTGGGCTTGTGGAAAGGAGGGATTTAGAGAGACCGATTCATCCATCGAGTCGTTTGAGAATCATTGAACACTGTGATGTGCAATGGATATTATGAGAAAAAGTGTTTTTTGACCTTTGATGCATGTAAACCAGTTGTAGGAGACTGCAAAACAACATCAGGAGCCTCTAAAATAGCATAATGGGGGCTCTTTAAATAAAAGTAACATGCCTCAAAGAGCTAATGTGAACACCAAGGTTCTTGGCTCATTTCTTATAGACTATAGTGTTATACACCCTCTGGTTGCACATTTGAATTATTCATGTAAGCACTGATAAGCTTAGAGTTTGTTACACAACTCTGTTCATTTGCTCTCATTATGTAATGCTGTAGAAATGTGATGTCAGCACCTTCTACTCTCTACTTGACTAAATTTTTTAATAAGGTTATGTACACTCACCTAAAGGATTATTAGGAACACCATACTAATACTGTGTTTGACCCCCTTTCGCCTTCAGAACTGCCTTAATTCTACGTGGCATTGATTCAACAAGGTGCTGAAAGCATTCTTTAGAAATGTTGGCCCATATTGATAGGATAGCATCTTGCAGTTGATGGAGATTTGTGGGATGCACATCCAGGGCACGAAGCTCCCGTTCCACCACATCCCAAAGATGCTCTATTGGGTTGAGATCTGGTGACTGTGGGGGCCATTTTAGTACAGTGAACTCATTGTCATGTTCAAGAAACCAATTTGAAATGATTGGAGCTTTGTGACATGGTGCATTATCCTGCTGGAAGTAGCCATCAGAGGATGGGTACATGGTGGTCATAAAGGGATGGACATGGTCAGAAACAATGCTCAGGTAGGCCGTGGCATTTAAACGATGCCCAATTGGCACTAAGGGGCCTAAAGTGTGCCAAGAAAACGTCCCCCACACCATTATACCACCACCACCAGCCTGCACAGTGGTAACAAGGCATGATGGATCCATGTTCTCATTCTGTTTACGCCAAATTCTGACTCTACCATCTGAATGTCTCAACAGAAATCGGGACTCATCAGACCAGGCAACATTTTTCCAGTCTTCAACTGTCCAATTTTGGTGAGCTCGTGCAAATTGTAGCCTCTTTTTCCTATTTGTAGTGGAGATGAGTGGTACCCGGTGGGGTCTTCTGCTGTTGTAGCCCATCCGCCTCAAGGTTGTGCGTGTTGTGGCTTCACAAATGCTTTGCTGCATACCTCGGTTGTAACGAGTGGTTATTTCAGTCAAAGTTGCTCTTCTATCAGCTTGAATCAGTCGGCCCATTCTCCTCTGACCTCTAGCATCAACAAGGCATTTTCGCCCACAGGACTGCCGCATACTGGATGTTTTTCCCTTTTCACACCATTCTTTGTAAACTCTAGAAATGGTTGTGCGTGAAAACCCCAGTAACTGAGCAGATTTTAAAATACTCAGACCGGCCCGTCTGGCACCAACAACCATGCCACGCTCAAAATTGCTTAAATCACCATTCTTTCCCATTCTGACATTCAGTTTGGAGTTCAGGAGATTGTCTTGACCAGGACCACACCCCTAAATGCATTGAAGCAACTGCCATGTGATTGGTTGATTAGATAATTGCATTAATGAGAAATTGAACAGGTGTTCCTAATAATCCTTTAGGTGAGTGTATTATTTGCTCCAATACATTTGTGATTCAGTTACCCGATACATTTTGCATGGCGCATAACTTTTTCTGAAGCAGTTTATTTCTGCTAAAGGTAGTGATATTCCCATCTGCAGGGCATTGTGGGTACTATATCTTGTGCGTTTTGCTCGTATTAACCCAAACTTGTCAACAAGACTTTTACATGAGTGCATTAGCAGGTCGTTGTGAAACGTAGGCGTTTCATATACAGTGGGGCAAAAAAGTATTTAGTCAGCCACCAATTGTGCAAGTTTTCCCACTTAAAAAGATGAGAGAGGCCTGTAATTTTCATCATAGGTACACTTCAACTATGAGAGACAGAATGAGAAAAAAAATCACATTGTCTGATTTTTAAAGAATTTATTTGCAAATTATGGTGGAAAATGAGTATTTGGTCACCTACAAAAAAAGCATAGACCTGTAACTTCTTCTTTAAGAGGCTCCTCTGTCCTCCACTCGTTACCTGCATTAATGGCACCTGTTTGAACTCGTTATCAGTATAAAAGACACCTGTCCACAACCTCAAACAGTCAGACTCCAAACTCCACTATGGCCAAGACCAAAGAGCTGTCAAAGGACACCAGAAACAAAATTGTAGACCTGCACCAGGCTGGGAAGACTGAATCTGCAATAGGTAAGCAGCTTGGTGTGAAGAAATCAACTGTGGGAGCAATTATTAGAAAATGGAAGACATACAAGACCACTGATAATCTCCCTCGATCTGGGGCTCCACGCAAGATCTCACCCCGTGGGGTCAAAATGATCACAAGAACAGTGAGCAAAAATCCCAGAACCACACGGGGGGACCTAGTGAATGACCTGCAGAGAACTGGGACCAAAGTAACAAAGGCTACCATCAGTAACACACAACGCCGCCAGGGACTCAAATCCTGCAGTGCCAGACGTGTCCCCCTGCTTAAGCCAGTACATGTCCGGGCCCGTCTGAAGTTTGCTAGAGAGCATTTGGATGATCCAGAAGAGGATTGGGAGAATGTCATATGGTCAGATGAAACCAAAATATAACTTTTTGGTAAAAACTCAACTTGTCGTGTTTGGAGGAAAAAGAATGCTGAGTTGCATCCAAAGAACACCATACCTACTGTGAAGCATGGGGGTGGAAACATCATGCTTTGGGGCTGTTTTTCTGCAAAGGGACCAGGACGACTGATCCGTGTAAAGGAAAGAATGAATGGGGCCATGTATCGTGAGATTTTGAGTAAAAACCTCCTTCCATCAGCAAGGCCATTGAAGATGAAACGTGGCTGGGTCTTTCAGCATGACAATGATCCCAAACACACCGCCCGGGCAACGAAGGAGTGGCTTCGTAAGAAGCATTTCAAGGTCCTGGAGTGGCCTTGCCAGTTTCCAGATCTCAACCCCATAGAAAATCTTTGGAGGGAGTTGAAAATCTGTGTTGCCCAGCGACAGCCCCAAAATATCACTGCTCTAGAGGAAATCTGCATGGAGGAATGGGCCAAACCACCAGCAACAGTGTGTAAAAACCTTGTGGAGACTTACAGAAAACGTTTGACCTCTGTCATTGCAAACAAAGGGTATATAAGTATTGAGATGAACTTTTGTTATTGACCAAATACTTATTTTCCACCATAATTTGCAAATAAATTCTTTAAAAATCAGACAATGTGATTTTCTGGATTTTTTTTCTCATTCTGTCTCTCATAGTTGAAGTGTACCTATGATGAAAATTACAGGCCTCTCTCATCTTTTTAAGTGGGAGAACTTGCACAATTGGTGGCTGACTAAATATTTTTTGCCCCACTGTATGAGATGAGAACATGGCTTTGATTATTTAATTTTACTTAAGATTATTTTATTTATCCCTTATATTGACGAGACCTTTTTGGTTTACTTTTTGAGCACTTAAGCTTAAAGGATTAGTTCACTTCAAAATGAAAGTTTCCTGATAGTTTACTCACCCCCATCTCATCCAAGATGTTCATGTCTTTCTTCAGTGGAAAAGAAATTCAGTTTGAGGAAAACATCCCAGGATTTTTCTCCACATAACCAACGGTTGAAGGTCCAAATCAATGCAGTTTCAGAGGAAGGGCTTCAGAGGCTCTGCACGATCCCAGAGGAATAGGGTCTTATCCAGACAAACCATCGGCCATTTTCAATAAAAAATAAAAAATAAATTATATATATAAATATACTTTTTAACCTCAAATGCTCGACTTCAGTGTTGTTCTTCTTCACGGTGTATGACGTCATCACGTTGGAGAAGTCACGCGTGTCGTAAGTGGAAGTGCCGACCCAGTGCTGAAAAACTCCATTTCATGTTCTCCTCCAACTTTAAAATCATCCGACATTGTTGTTTTTCCTTTATTTTTGTAAAGGGCATTTGATTTAGTCTTTGCACGTTCATTTTAACACTGGGTCGGTGCTTCCACCTACGTGACGCGTGACCTTTCCGACGTGATGACGTTATACACCGTGAAGAACAACAACATTTGTGGTTAAAAAGTATATAAATGTTTATTTTTTTAAATGTCCGATGGTTTGTCTAGATAAGACCCTATCCCTCTGGGATCATCAGAGCCTCTGAAGCCCTTCCTCTGAAACTGCATTGATTTGGACCTTCAACCGTTGGTTCCCATTGAAGTCCATTATGTGGAGAAAAATCCTGGAATGTTTTCCTCAAAAAACTTTGACTGAAGAAAGAAAGACATGAACATCTTGGATGAGATGGGGGTGAGGAAATTATCAGAAAAATTTTCATTTTGAAGTGAACTAATCCTTCAACTGAGACTTGAAGCTGTTTGTGTCGACCATTGGGGTGTTCAGTTCGATTTTAGAAAATAAACATGTGATTGCTCTTCTCACAAATCAACTGTTTCTTGTTTTTCACTGCCGTGTCTCTTAGGTGTTGAGGACTAGTGAGCCAACATTCAGTATGAGTGAAATACTTAAGTACTGTTAAAATCTTCTACTCAAGTGGTATTGGTACTTTTACGCAAGTATGGTTTTCAGATACTCTTTACACCTCTGGTTTTTCTCCATCAACAGCAATATTCCAAACCGCTCTACATTTGTGTGCCCTTACTGTGGCGCTCGAAACCTGGACCAACAGGAACTAGTGAAGCACTGCATGGAGAACCATCGCAATGACCCCAACAAAGTGGTGAGTGTCTGTTACCTTAGAGTTTGTTGGCCAGTCGTATCTGTCGCAGAGAGGGCATGACGTGCAGTACTGCAGTGCTTCTCAACCACTGGGTCATGACACAAAAGTGAGTCACGGAGTGTGTAGGCAAAGAAACAACAAAAAGGTAATTGGGTAGACTTTTATTTTGAAAGCTGTGCGTGAAAGCTTATACTGTGTATTCATCAGTGAAATTCTAAGAAACCTTGGACAAAAGTACACCGGAACATCTTCTTGCTGCCGCTGACCCAGAGAGAGCAGTTATAGTACAGTATAGATATGAAACAGCTTCTTTTCAACCACACGGTATCATTATTTCTGTCTTACAATAATTCGTATTAATACAGAAGTACTGGGATAAAAGTTTGGATATAAACACTGATGTCTACAGTAGCGATCAAAATAGAAAAAAATCACCTTTTGAAAGTAACATGGCGCTTATATCAATTACATCGTTACACCAGTAGGTGGAGACAAGTGACTGTTAAAAATGTATTTGTAATTGAATCATTTATTCAAGAGATTCGTTCAAAAACGCTGATTCATCCAGTAATGAAACAAGTGAAGTCTTTATGAGTGAGTCATTGAATCATTCATTCAAGAGATTCGTTCAAAAACGCTGATTCATCCAGTAATGAAACAAGTGAAGTCTTTATGAGTGAGTCATTGAATCATTCATTCAAGAGATTCGTTCAAAAACACTGATTCATCCAGTAATGAAACAAGTGACGTCTTTATTAGTGAGTCATTGAATCATTCATTCAAGAGATTTGTTCAGAAACACTGATTCATCCAGTAATGAAACAAGTGAAGTCTTTATGAGTGAGTCATTGAATCATTCATTCAAGAGATTCATTCAAAAACACTGATTCATCCAGTAATGAAACAAGTGACGTCTTTATGAGTGAGTCATTGAATCATTCATTCAAGAGATTCATTCAAAAACACTGATTCATCCAGTAATGAAACAAGTGACGTCTTTATGAGTGAGTCATTGAATCATTAACTCAAGAGATTTGTTCAAAAACACTGATTCATTCAGTAATGAAACAAGTGAAGTCTTTATAGGTGAGTCATTGAATCATTAATTCAAGAGATTCGTTCAAAAACACTGATTCATCCAGTAATTAAACAAGTGAAGTCTTTATGAGTGAGTCATTGAATCATTCACTCAAGAGATTCGTTCAAAAACACTGATTCATCCAGTAATGAAACAAGTGAAGTCTTTATGAGTGAGTCATTGAATCATGCATTCAAGAGATTCATTCAAAAACACTGATTCATCCAGTAATGAAACAAGTGAAGTCTTTATGAGTGAGTCATTGAATCATTCACTCAAGAGATTCGTTCAAAAACACTGATTCATCCAGTAATGAAACAAGTGAAGTCTTTATGAGTGAGTCATTGAATCATGCATTCAAGAGATTCATTCAAAAACACTGATTCATCCAGTAATGAAACAAGTGAAGTCTTTATGAGTGAGTCATTGAATCATTCACTCAAGAGATTCGTTCAAAAACACTGATTCATCCAGTAATGAAACAAGTGAAGTCTTTATGAGTGAGTCATTGAATCATTCACTCAAGAGATTTGTTCAAAAACACTGATTCATCCAGTAATGAAACAAGTGAAGTCTTTATGAGTGAGTCATTGAATCATTCACTCAAGAGATTCATTCAAAAACACTGATTCATTCAGTAATGTGACAAGTGAAGTCTTTATGAGTGAGTCATTGAATCATGCATTCAAGAGATTCATTCAAAAACACTGATTCATCCAGTAATGAAAGAAGTGAAGTCTTTATGAGTGAGTCATTGAATCATTAATTCAAGAGATTCGTTCAAAAACACTGATTCATCCAGTAATGAAACAAGTGAAGTCTTTATGAGTGAGTCATTGAATCATGCATTCAAGAGATTCATTCAAAAACACTGATTCATCCAGTAATGAAAGAAGTGAAGTCTTTATGAGTGAGTCATTGAATCATTAATTCAAGAGATTCGTTCAAAAACACTGATTCATCCAGTAATGAAACAAGTGAAGTCTTTATGAGTGAGTCATTGAATCATGCATTCAAGAGATTCATTCAAAAACACTGATTCATCCAGTAATGAAACAAGTGAAGTCTTTATGAGTGAGTCATTGAATCATTAATTCAAGAGATTCGTTCAGAAACACTGATTCATCCAGTAATGAAACAAGTGAAGTCTTTATGAGTGAGTCATTGAATCATTAATTCAAGAGATTCGTTCAGAAACACTGATTCATCCAGTAATGAAACAAGTGAAGTCTTTATGAGTGAGTCATTGAATCATTCACTCAAGAGATTCGTTCAAAAACACTGATTCATCCAGTAATGAAACAAGTGAAGTCTTTATGAGTGAGTCATTGAATCATTAATTCAAGAGATTCGTTCAGAAACACTGATTCATCCAGTAATGAAACAAGTGAAGTCTTTATGAGTGAGTCATTGAATCATTCACTCAACCTGTTAACGTTATTTTGTTAAGTTGTCTGACTCAATAATGACTCCACTGTAACCTTTTGTCATAATTTCAACTTTTTATCATAATATTTTTTCATTTAATCATGTCTTTGTATGTCAATTTCGAGATTATCAACAGACCAAAACTGAAGTTATTTGTAACTTTCCCTCTGCCCTAGTTTGAATATGCAAAAACACAAACGAGAATTGAGAGCTGTGACATAATAAATAAATATTGAATACAACATTTATGAATAATAAATAATGATATTTTCCTCACACAAAGCTATTTTATGGCTTCAAAAGACTTGGAATACTACATTTATGGTGATTTTTGTACTTTCTTTAGAGGTTAACAGCCATGGTCACCATCTAGTGCCTTTAGTAAATTACATGTTATTTTGTTCTGTTGTCCGCTCAGAATCGTGGGAGAATCGTGCAGCAGAATATCTTGTATTGGGAATTAAAGCGATAACCTAAAATATAAATGCTTTCCTTTACTCACCCTCATGTTGACCGAAACCCACATGATATTCATGCTTCCCTGCAACACAAAAGTAGACGTTTATCAGAATGTTCAAGCTGCTTTTCTGCCATTCTTTTTGGCCTGGTTTCACAGACAGGGCTTAGATTAAGACAGGATTAGACCTTTACTTTACTTTAAACATTACTGGTGTGCATCTTGAGACAAAACAATGGCACTGGCATACTTTAAGATCAAGTTAAGATTCAGTTAAAACAGCTCAAATATGCAGTTTAGTCTGGGACTATCCTGTTCTGTGTTTTAAATCCAGATTTGATCATTCGCTCTTCTCTTAATTATGTGTTGTTGTTTTGTAGGTATGTCCGGTATGTTCAGCGATGCCTTGGGGCGACCCCAGCTATAAGAGCTCCAACTTCCTGCAGCATCTTCTCCACCGGCACAAATTCTCCTATGACACATTTGTGGTGAGGAGGCGTATACTTAAGATTTATATGCATTTTGTGTTCTAACGCTCTGTTGTGAGCTGCCCTGCTTTCTCCTGCCTTCGAAGGCAAGGAGAAGAAACCGAAGAAACCTCCCTAAAAACACATCCTAAAAGCAGTTCATTTTCTTTATGCTAAACATGTTTAACGAGATTCACCCAAGAAGAGCAACTTTATTCTGTTAAGTGAATCTCGTGAAAACATTTCACCCCAAATTGCAAAAAATATGTTTTACGTACTGAACATGAGGAATATTTTTATGACCATTAAGCATATTTTTCCTCCAAAATGTGAATTACTGCATCTGGACATGTGGGTTTTTTTGTAATCCCCACTATCCTCAAAGGTGATCCAGTAATTGCTTTACCTTTTAATGCAAGTGCTTTAGAACTGAAATGCAAAAATGTATAATTTGTCGCTCAACCACGTTGGTCACGCAGGTGGTGGAGTAATAATAACTTCTTTTAATGTATCCGTTGAGTTTTTTTTTGCTATAAATTACGGACTAATTCTCATTTTTCTCAGTTATTTAGCTTTATTTCCAGATTTAATCCTAGGCTCATACTAGAGCACGTACGCACATGCACACTCCTCAAAAATGTCTCTTTAAATCTCTTGACAAACTAAAAGATGTAAATTACATTTGTATTTATTTGAAATAAAAGATCTAGATTGTACTGAATGTCATTTTGCTCAAGATAAGTAATTAAGTCCACATGTCATGCTGCTTCTAACCACAGGTCGAGAACTTTGCGGTGCTCCTTTGTGAATGCTCGTTGGAAATACGGTTTTGGGAAACACTATGCTGATAACGACAGAACCTGTGACCATAGTTGGCTAACGATGCTTTTGGGAAATGCACCAATGGAGAGTTGAAGGGATTGTTCATCATGCATTTGCACGTTTTGCCAATTTAAACATTAAAGCATTTTTACCTTCATCCTTCCCTCACACTTTGTAACAAATCCTTCCCTCCCTTTACTTTTTTTTTTTTCTCCAGAAAACTTTTCATTTAATTTAGATATTTTTTCTCTTTTTTGGGGATATTTTTTATTTTATTTACCTTCAAATTACTAGATTTTATCAATAAATAATCAATAAATAATAATTTAAGCACATTCTTTTAACTTAAATTCAAAATAACAATTTCATGTATAACCCTTTTAATTCAGCTCAATATACACTATATTCGCAAAAGTTTTGGTACGCCTGCCTTTACATGCACATGAACTTTAATGCCATCCCATTCTTAATCCGTAGGGTTTAATATGGAGTTGGCCCACCCTTTGCAGCTATAATAGCTTCAACTCTTCTGGGAAGGCTTTCCACAAGGTTTAGGAGTGTGTTTATGGGAATTTTTGACCATTCTTCTAGAAGTGCATTTGTGAGGTCAGGCACTGATGTTGGACGAGAAGGCCTGGCTCGCAGTCTCCGCTCTAATTCATCCCAAAGGTGTTCTATCGGGATGAGGTCAGGACTCTGTGCAGGCCAGTCAAGTTCCTCCACACCAAACTCGCTCATCCATGTCTTTATGGACCGGCGCTTTGTGCACTGGAGCGCAGTCATGTTGGGACAGGAAGGGGCCGTCCCCAAACTGTTCCCACAAAGTTGGGAGCATGAAATTGTCTAAAATGTCTTGGTATGCTGAAGCATTAAGAGTTCCTTTCACTGGAACTAAGGGGCCAAGCCCAACCCCTGAAAAACAACCCCACCCCATAATCCCCCCTCCACCAAACTTTACACTTGGCACAATGCAGTCAGGCAAGTCCCGTTCCCCTGGCAACCGCCAAACCCAGACTCGTCCATGGGATTGGCAGACAGAGAAGCGTGATTGGTCACTCCAGAGAACACGTCTCACTGCTCTAGAGTCCAGTGGCGGCGTGCTTTACCCCACTGCATCCCATGCTTTGCATTGCTCTTGGTGATGTAAGGCTTGGATGAGCTGCTCGGCCATGGAAACCCATTCCATGAAGCTCTCTACACACTGTTCTTGAGCTCATCTGAAGGCCACAGAAGTTTGGAGGTCTGTAGCTATTGACTCTGCAGAAAGTTGGTGTCTTCTGCGCACTGTGACCCTCAGCATGCGCTGACCCCGCTCTGTGATTTTACGTGGCCTATCACTTCGTGGCTGAGTTGCTGTTGTTCCCAATTGCTTCCACTTTGTTATAATCCCACTAACAGTTGAGCGTGGAATATTTAGTAGTGAGGAAATGTCAGGAATGGACTTATTGCACAGGTGGCAACCTATCACGGTACCACGCTTGAGTTCACTGAGCTCCTGAGAGCGACCCATTCTTTCACAAATGTTTGTAGAAGCGTCTGCATGCCTAGTGCTTGATTTATACACCTGTGGCCATGAAGGGATTGAACACCTGAACTCAGGGATTTGGAGGGGCGTCCCAATACTTTTGGCAATATAGTGTATATTGGGTGTCAAAAAAAATAATATAGCATGATATTTCATGACTCTTACCACTAGATGTAATTATAGCTCTATATAGAGCAAATGAGCTGCTCCGCTGGGTCCTAAAGTCAGTTTCTCTTCAGTATGAATTCAGATACACATGTAGTATAAAATAATTTTTTGGTAAAATTTTAGCGTTTTTAGGTGTACTGATGCATTCCATTAATTCCTAAGGGGGTCAAATTGACCCGCGACGGAAGGGTTTATTACTTTTCAACCACAAAACTCCTCGAATCCAGTCAATTTTTTTGTGTATTCGTGGTTTAAGTGCAACAAAAGTCCTAGTGTCTTGGACCACTCCGATGAACACTCAATTTAAAAAAATAAAATAAAAAAAATAAGTTTCGGGTCAAAATGACCCGAGGCACTGTTTATTTCATGTGTATCTTTGTTCTGTTGTATTTTTTTCTCTTTTTTTTGTTTCTTATTAACTGACTTTGAATAAAACTAGACTAAAACAATTCAGAAGACTAAACTAGCTGTCAAAATGAACATGTTCTTTCTCTGTTTATTTGAACGCAGGACTACAGTATTGATGAGGAGGCAGCACTGCAGGCAGCACTGACCCTCTCACTGTCCGAGAACTGAGAGTCTGACATCATATCCTGTTCCATGTGAAGGATCCTCTCGCCCGTCTTGTTCTAGGCTAAATATTTTCATTGTTTGTCTGTATTTCCTCTCACTCTACCTCTCTTCTGGTCTGTATTTCTGAGCTGCGCTCCAGCTTGATCCTGAAGTAGCTCTAGACGCTTGTTCCATCGTAACCATCAAACCACCAACCAACAAAACAGTGATGTATGCAAAAAGGAATAGATAAATATCACCATGCTTGTTCTTGCTGTTCTTCCTGTTGTTTTCTATCCAAATGTGACCCCAGCAGTGAAGTGAAATTGAGTACAGAGGGATCAGCGGCATGTTGTCTGAATTATTAAACGTCACGCTGAAAAGCGAACTATGTTGGGGTTTGCAGTCCTCGTGATGAACTCTCATCTTTAGGCAATACCAATAGAGCGAATGAGAGACGATCTTCACCATCCTCATCACTCATGTCATCATGTATGGAATGCTGAATACCATCCGCCCTTTTTTAATCAAGAGTTGATGTGAATACTTGCACTCGTCACAGTTTTCTACATGTCTGAATTCTAGTATCGTTGTTCTTTTATAGTTCAATAACCGAATATTGACCGACAGGACTGCATACTCTGCTCTTATCTTGCTACAGTAATATTTTCTAAGAAGCATCGGATAAGATTAAAATTTATATTTTTGGAAAAAAGCTTCAGTTTTAAATGGTGCACTAATAACAAGACGGCGAGCTTCTAGAGAAAGGTTTTATCTGTTAATGTATCCATTGGTACTGTTCATCTGCATCCCTCACTAGTGCTGACATCGAGAGGTCAGGAATCGTGAAGTGGTTCGGTTGGAGTAAAAGGGAAGCGTTTGGCAAATTCCTTTCTCTCTTTAGCGCTTCCCGAGAATGCATCAGAACCTTTATTATGGGAGAATTATGGGAAATGTAATGTATTTAATGATCACTAAATGGTCGATTGGTTAATTGGCATGATGTCCTTGCTGGTAGATGCTGTACACCCAAATTACAGTTTATTATGATCAAAACCAGTTTGCTGTAATTGTTCACTAAATACGATTCCGATGTGACTTAAGGGCAGCATAGACATAGAGAAACTTGAGAACGTCCCATAGCCTGTACAAAGTGTCTCCACTTCCTTCCACTGTAGAAAAATGAAGCCAAAATATCCAAGAAGCAGTCGTTTGCCGATTACGCCATTCAGAGCCCGAGATAGTGATCGTGAGGTGGAGTCGTCATTAGTCCCGCCCGCACTCCCACTCCCGCAGACTCATTCGCCAGCACAGCTGTCAATCATGACGCCACACCCCGTTTTTATAGCATCAAATACAAAATAACTCATTGGACAAACTTGGGCAGGTTTTCCATCCAATAAATATGTGTAGCCCCAACTCAATTTCAAAACAAATTCATGAAATGTAATTGAGTCGGTACTACTCAATGTTATCAAATACAGTTTAAATGATATTTATATACTTATAATGTGACTTTTTAAACTTAAATTAAAACATTTAATTGGAAAATCAATTAGAAGCAGTTTTTATTCATCATCATTCACAATGTATATAATGAAAATATAAGAAAAGACTGGTGTCACTCCAGACTCATGTAGTTTTAACACAGATGAATTAAGTAAACTCAGTTTTAGATATATTAGGTTGATTGAACACAATTAAATTAAGTTGTGACAAATTAGATGTTGAAGTAAAGTGAACAGAATCTATAAAGAGCCTGAATAATTTTTTTGAGTAGCTAACTAAAACCAAACTTACTGGAAAAACGAACCGCGTGACGAGAACTACCTAATATTACAGAAACATTATTTAAATATTTTTTTATTTATTTTTTTCGATTACATGGAGAGGGTGGGGTTTATGACCTATACTGCAGCCAGCCACCAGGGGGCGATCAAAACATTTTGGCTTCAATTTTTCAGGATGTGTACGCCACACTTGGAACATCCCAACAGGAAGTGGAACAGTGTGCAGTTGTACGCTTTGGCCTCAGTCATTCCATTTCTTGTACAGGGGTTTCTGTACTCTGTACATGTTGAATCCAAGCCTATGAACGTTGTGAAGGATGCTTAGAGGAGCACTGGTGTGATAGGCTTAGGCGTTTGTAACAGGACTCCAATGTCCCCACTATGCAGACACACCTACGAATTCTGTTCCTATCCTTTTCTTCTCAGCCGCAGAGTGTAATATATGCCTGGAGCGGAGAGTTAGGACAGAAACATGCTCTACACAAGCACACTAATGTGAATATTTGGCCAAAGCATTGCGCAAAGTCCCTTTGAATGTGCTTAACGTGATCCTTGCTTTACTTTCTTCAATCAACAAAGCATTCAAACATCTAAAACCAACCAGAAGACAATCTGTAAAGATTCTCCTTAATCATAATCGTTTAGGATTTCAAAACTCCTGTAGCCCGAGCCCATCCTGAGGACGATTCAGAAACGTTGTTATAACAGTGTAATAACTTTGGCATTACTCAAGAATGCCTTAGTCACATTTAAATTTCTCTGCTATTACACTGGATGTGTTGTATCTATCTATAAACATGCTGAGAGTTTAACAGACTTTACGTAACTTAACACACCAGTATTCTATCGAACAGTCGATCATAGTTGACATGAATGGAAACCCTAGAAGAAAACGGTTTATGCTAATGTCTGCTAAATCGCTCCTCTGTTATGAATTTGCTTTCTGGCTCATTTCGGAAAACACAAAAAATGTGTGAAATTGAGTTTGCCTAGAATCATTTGCGTTCATGTACTTGCATAGAGTATGTTACAGGCCTACAAGAACGTGCTCCAAGCTTCAATGGTGTGCTTAGTTTGGTGGATTTGTTCGATGCTAGTGCATCATTTCCCATTTGATTTATAGCTTTGATAACTCTACCAGATCCTGTGTTTTTGATATATTTAGAGCCAATCATGGCGGAAGAGTTGAAGACCATTAGGGCTGGTTGGAAACACTTGTTTTTGAACTTAGCAACTTTTTTTAGAATAAGATGATGTGCTTTAACTTGTGATTCATTTCTGTGTTGATAAATGGTGTGTTTGTTCAATCTGTCACAATAGAGTCATTGTGATTATCTCCATTTTGTGAACCACTATTTTAGCAAGGTTAAGCGTGTCACAATCATTGTCTAATCTGAAACTCTATGACCAGGAATTAAATCGGCAGTGTTGGGGTAACTCATTACAAACAACGCGAGTTACGTAATCAGATTGCTTTTCCAAGTAATGAGTAAACTAATGCATTACTTGTCAATTTAGAGCAAAATGTTGGGGTAACGCATTACAAGTAACGCGAGTTACGTAATCGGATTACTTTTCCAAGTAATGAGTAAACTAATGCATTACTTGTCAATTTAGAGCAAAATGTTGGGGTAACGCATTACAAGTAACGCGAGTTACGCAATCAGATTACTTTTCCAAGTAATGAGTAAACTAATGCATTACTTGTCAATTTAGAGCAAAATGTTGGGGTAACGCATTACAAGTAACGCGAGTTACGTAATCGGATTACTTTTCCAAGTAATGAGTAAACTAATGCATTACTTGTCAATTTAGAGCAAAATGTTGGGGTAACGCATTACAAGTAACGCGAGTTACGCAATCAGATTACTTTTCCAAGTAATGAGTAAACTAATGCATTACTTGTCAATTTAGAGCAAAATGTTGGGGTAACGCATTACAAGTAACGCGAGTTACGTAATCGGATTACTTTTCCAAGTAATGAGTAAACTAATGCATTACTTGTCAATTTAGAGCAAAATGTTGGGGTAACGCATTACAAGTAACGCGAGTTACGTAATCAGATTACTTTTCCAAGTAATGAGTAAACTAATGCATTACTTGTCAATTTAGAGCAAAATGTTGGGGTAACGCATTACAAGTAACGCGAGTTACGCAATCAGATTACTTTTCCAAGTAATGAGTAAACTAATGCATTACTTGTCAATTTAGAGCAAAATGTTGGGGTAACGCATTACAAGTAACGCGAGTTACGTAATCAGATTACTTTTCCAAGTAATGAGTAAACTAATGCATTACTTGTCAATTTAGAGCAAAATGTTGGGGTAACGCATTACAAGTAACGCGAGTTACGTAATCAGATTACTTTTCCAAGTAATGAGTAAACTAATGCATTACTTGTCAATTTAGAGCATTATGAATAAGCAAAAATTACTTAACGCAATATTGTAATGCATTACTTTTAAAAGTAACTTTCCCCAACACTGTACATCGGTTTGATTTCTGTAATGGTCTGCAGAATGAAAGTGACTCAACATGACTTGGGGAAAAAAAGGAACATGTGAACATTCGTTCGCGTCCATAAATGTCCTGCTGTCGGTTTCTAATCATTTAGAACGTTTAATGTGTAATCACTTAGAGTGATCATTCCTGTATGGTTTTCTTAAAAGCCATCATAGAGTTTGTATTGATTTCTTTAAGAATAACGCCGTGTCCTAATGGCATGACAACATGTATCTTGAGTTTTTGTCCTAACCGCTTTGAGTTGTTGCCTCGTTGTTACGGTAATTCCGTTAGAGCGTGAATTATCGTCAAATTTGCTTTTGTGTTTTACACTTTCAATATAGACACATTTATTTGCTGGAAACTTGTCACGTCTCATTAGGACACAGTGTTAGATGTCATTTGTCTTTTGATGTACATTTGTACTGAATACGGGGCCATTTATAATTGTGTAAGGCCTTCTGGGTAATGTTGGAATGTCCTTGTTGGTATTTATTATTAAGAGGCCCGTTTAGAGGCTTATACATTCATAGTATAAGTGATGATGACTTTATTCTTCTTTTGTTTTTTGCTTAGATTGTACATAAAATGGCAAGACTGCCACGTTTTTTTGGTGGCATACATTGAAATCTGAATTAAGGTGCGATCACCTTTTCTGCTAGGAAGCATGTTAAAAACATTGCACTTTAATTAACTCAAATGTCTTTTGATGATCGAGTAGGAATTTTGTTCCAGTTATTTAGTAACTTACTGCCAAAATGTATTTTACAAGAGGCAGATGGATTTGTCATGTCATTGTTGTGTGGAAAAGGTGGGTCAAGTTCAACAAAACATTTTCAGAAACGCTGTCACTTTTCAGTAATTAATTGGTAATATTGTATTGTTATTATATTAAAAAAAAGTCCTCACTTAAGATAAAGCAAAAGAATTGCCTACTGAAAATGTGTTATCGTATTTGATGGCAATGTGATTTGGCTTAAATGGTGTCAGTATTTAATGGTCTTGTTCTGAAAGAAAGATATTGAGCAGTAAAAAGTAGAAAAAGAAAGGTTTCCAGTAGCCCAATGTTTTTCCTGTTTTTTTTTTTTTAAATGTTTAAATATATTGCTCAAACAATATTCATGTGCACAGCTGTAGCATAGCAAGTTTTTTTTTTTTAAGTGAAACTTTTGATATTGTACAACACAGCTCTCCAGTTCTGATACCTTTGAGAATGACCTTAAAATGTATATTTTTCACTCTTTTTGTATTGTAACATCAATGCATACCGTCACAGATAAACATACAGGACTTCTGCATTTCTTGTGTTGGCTGATGGATCTCCAGCAGAACAACGTAAACGATGGATAGCTCGTGGTCCATCTATTATAAAGGAGAAACGAATCCCTCTTGAGGACTCAATGGAGTGCAGCGACTTTTTGGAATATGTTGAAACCGTGAACGCCTGATGCTTGAGAAGGAAACGTGCCAGACTCTCGGACATGTTATGGAAAAGCCCCGCTCGCTCGGCAGCAGCTGGCCAGGAAACGCTCCTGAAAGCCTGTGTTTTGTGCTGCCACAGGCAGAGGGCGCCACAGCCTCTCAGGTGCCTCCAGTGTTTGTGTGTTAGCTTATTCACGGCTATGAATAATAACGAGATAACAGTAATAACAATGCTGATGTTAATGATGGTGTGCATTTTTGAAGCTGTAATACTGACTGAGGTTTAATAAGATACTTACACAGTGTATTTGTAGCAGTTTTCCCCTTAATAAAAACACAGATGCACCCATCTTTAATGGCCTTGTCCTTTTGGTGTAAACACTGTTTTTGCACACAAATTTTGGGGCATGAAAGACGTCCTTGGTTTATAAAATCAAATGGGGGAGAATCTTTATTATTATTTACAACAAAAAAAAAAACTTGGGGTACGTTTACACGACAACGATGTATTGTGAAATATTGTAAACCGATATATTGGTCGATAAATCTAAAGTCAAGATTTTATTACAAAAACAAAATATACCATAACATTTAAAATAAACATATATCGGCCGATACGAGAACATTAAAAATTAACATACACTCACCTAAAGGATTATTAGGAACACCATACTAATACTGTGTTTGACCCCCTTTCGCCTTCAGAACTGCCTTAATTCTACGTGGCATTGATTCAACAAGGTGCTGAAAGCATTCTTTAGAAATGTTGGCCCATATTGATAGGATAGCATCTTGCAGTTGATGGAGATTTGTGGGATGCACATCCAGGGCACGAAGCTCCCGTTCCACCACATCCCAAAGATGCTCTATTGGGTTGAGATCTGGTGACTGTGGGGGCCATTTTAGTACAGTGAACTCATTGTCATGTTCAAGAAACCAATTTGAAATGATTCGAGCTTTGTGACATGGTGCATTATCCTGCTGGAAGTAGCCATCAGAGGATGGGTACATGGTGGTCATAAAGGGATGGACATGGTCAGAAACAATGCTCAGGTAGGCCGTGGCATTTAAACGATGCCCAATTGGCACTAAGGGGCCTAAAGTGTGCCAAGAAAACATCCCCCACACCATTACACCACCACCACCAGCCTGCACAGTGGTAACAAGGCATGATGGATCCATGTTCTCATTCTGTTTACGCCAAATTCTGACTCTACCATCTGAATGTCTCAACAGAAATCCAGACTCATCAGACCAGGCAACATTTTTCCAGTCTTCAACTGTCCAATTTTGGTGAGCTCGTGCAAATTGTAGCCTCTTTTTCCTATTTGTAGTGGAGATGAGTGGTACCCGGTGGGGTCTTCTGCTGTTGTAGCCCATCCGCCTCAAGGTTGTGCGTGTTGTGGCTTCACAAATGCTTTGCTGCATACCTCGGTTGTAACGAGTGGTTATTTCAGTCAAAGTTGCTCTTCTATCAGCTTGAATCCGTCGGCCCATTCTCCTCTGACCTCTAGCATCAACAAGGCATTTTCGCCCACAGGACTGCCGCATACTGGATGTTTTTCCCTTTTCACACCATTCTTTGTAAACTCTAGAAATGGTTGTGCGTGAAAATCCCAGTGACTGAGCAGATTGTGAAATACTCAGACCGGCCCGTCTGGCACCAACAACCATGCCACGCTCAAAATTGCTTAAATCACCTTTCTTTCCCATTCTGACATTCAGTTTGGAGTTCAGGAGATTGTCTTGTCCAGGACCACACCCCTAAATGCATTGAAGCAACTGCCATGTGATTGGTTGATTAGATAATTGCATTAATGAGAAATTGAACAGGTGTTCCTAATAATCCTTTAGGTGAGTGTATATCGGCCGATACAATAACATTGAAAATGAACATATATTAAATGTTATCGTATCGGCCGATATATGTTCACTTTTAATGTTATCGGTATCGGCCGATACGATAATATTTAAATTGAACATATATCGGCCGATACGATAACATTGAAAATTTACATATTTATAATGATAATAAATGTATTATTGTTTTATATAATTTATTATTATTATTATTATTATTTTAGGTAGGATGTTTGATTCATATATTTGGTTAATTGGTAATACTTTGCAATACATTATCAATAAAGCTGGGTTATTATTTCATTATGCAATAAAAATAGACATTAAAAAAAATTACAAACACTTTTAACAAAAAGGAAAATGGAAAAGATAAAAATAAAAACTAATTCAAACTATTAATAAAAACTAATAGTATACAATACATTAATTATAATTAATTTTAACATTTACATTAAAATTTTAAGATCAAAAATTGCATCTGTTAGCATTAATAACTGCACAACAAGAATAATGAACAATTGTATTTTTATTATTTAACATTAGCAAAGATATCGCCCTTTGTCTGTTCATGTTAACAAACAGACCCTTATTGTAATGTGTTGCTTTGTCAGCACGTGTGAGCTGTGTGTGTCCCCTCAGGAGAAAGTGCACAGACACAAGAGAGACGGTCACGACTGGATCTAAGAGGTCAAAGGTCACGGTGTGAAATGCAAACACAGTAATCAACCTGCAATGAAACTGGAAGCGGTCTCTAAATGTGAGCGTGCTGCACCTGTTCTGGGACAGATATAACCGAGCAGAAGAGCAACAAGTGCAACACGTTACTGTCAGCGGCGTGATATTTATATACACCCAACACTCAGTGTGGAAAATATTCTGTAAATCTCAGCGGCTGCGCTGTGCAAATATCTCGCTGCATCTGTTTGATAGGCTAAATATAGAGCTTTGGGTAAAATTAGTTCAGGAAATGTAATAGTGTGCCACTATTATAAAAAAACATTTCCTTGTGTTTATGCCAAAAGAGTTTATATAGTCTTCTCATGACAGAAATATCAAATGATGCATGTTTGCATTTCACTAATACTTACAAATTATTATTTTTGAACAGGTTTCATTCTGGATGAAAACAAATCCGTCAGTGCTTTTTTATCATGACCTGAAATGATATTTACACAACGTCTCGGACAGTAATTGGTGCTGACGATCTGATGCGTATTGCAGACTTTTCATTCATATTGATAATTTATCCATTGCTTTTTTTGCAATCGTTTACGGAGTCCGTTGTGCCATATTTGGAATGTGTTTCTTCAAACAAAATATACACCTATCAGGCATAACATTATGACCTAATATTGTGTTGGTGCCTCTTTTGCTGCCAAAAGCCCTGACCCGTCGAGGTATGGACTCCACTAGACCCCTGAAGGTGTGCTGTGGTATCTGGCACCAAGATGTTAGCAGCAGATCCTTTAAGTCCTGTAAGTTGCGAGGTGGGGCCTCCATGGATCGGACTTGTTTGTTCAGCACATCCCACAGATGCTTGATTGGATTGAGATCTGGGGAATTTGGAGGCCAAGCCAACACCTCAAACTCGTTGTTGTGCTCCTCAAACCATTCCTGAACCATTTTTGCTTTATGTCAGGAGCATTATCCTCTGAAAGAGCCACAGCCACCAGGGAATACCGTTTCCATGAAAGGGTGCACATGGTCTGCAACAATGCTTAGGTAGGTGGTACGTGTCAAAGTAACATCCACATGGATGGCAGGACCCAAGGTTTCCCAGCAGAACATTGCCCAAAGCATCACACTGCCTCCGCCGGCTTGCCTTCTTCCCATAGTGCATCCTGGTGCCATGTGTTCCCCAGGTAAGCCACACACACGCACCCGGCCATCCACGTGATGTAAAAGAACACGTGATTCATCAGACCAGGCCACCTTCTTCCATTGCTCCGTGGTCCAGTTCTGATGCTCACGTGCCACTGTTGGTGCTTTCGGCGGTGGACAGGGGTCAGCATGGGCACCCTGACTGGTCAGCGGCTATGCAGCCCCATACGCAACAAACTGAGATGCTCTGTGTATTCTGACACGTCAATCCACATCGCCGCTGAAAGTGTAGCCGGCATGCTCTGTGTTCTGGTGCATCGAAGACAGGACACAGACATTCCTCAAGGCACTTTATTCTGTACAACTTCAAAGAGAGCAAAAGGATTCTATCTTCGATCAGAATCAGCCTAACATAAGAAATAGGACAACTGAAGCATCACAAAATGATAGAATAGCAAAAGCTAGCATACAAACAAAACACGAAGTTAGCTATGTTAGCAATCTCTTAAGCTCTCAAAACAGCAAAGTTCTCGACACATCTCAAATAAATGTATATGCATTCATCATAAAATACACGTACGAGTTACCATGTGCAATTAAACTAAAGTCAGAACAGGTATATTTCAAGTTTACATCGCACTGAAGTGAGCACGTACCTCTCTCAGTCAAACAGGAAGCAAACTGAGAGAGGAACACGATAATTCAATATATAACCATCACTCTAGCCTCTATCCAATAGAGGGCGCACTTACACAACAAATAACTCTCCCAATACCTATAAACGGCGATTAAATGACTGAACAATACAACATTTTGGTGAAATAAACTCACATAACCGCAAAATAGAAAATGAAAGGTTACAAAAAAATATTTGTCATTCTTTAACCTGTTACAAAAGCTTTAGGCGACAACCCGTCTGAGAGTTGCCACCATGGCAAGTGATAAAAAGGCGGTTCAGTGCAGGAAATTAGAAAAGTAATCCAAAAGTAATCAAATGTAATCAGTTACATTAATAAAGTAACTGAAAAGCTACGTTACTTATTACATTTTAAATAGGGTAACTTGTAATCTGTAACCTATTACCTTTCCAAAGTAACCTTCCCAACACTGATTACAGGGCTGCCAACTCTCACGCATTGGCCGTGAGACACACGCATTTGATTGGTTTCACACGCTCACACGCCACACACCCTGAATGCCTGAAAGATGAGTTTATCTATAGATCTACCTGTTGAGCCACTCGTGATCGCTTTCGGTGAGGGGGCTCAAGATAAATGTGCAAATAAATACGGTGTAGCGTGACCAGAAGCTGCATGCGAGAACGAGCCTGTAATGAGCGAAGCGACGCTCAATATTCCGCTCTATGCAGGCGCGCTCACCGCTAAAACAACGTTCGCTCAAATCCCGTTCGGACATACAATTTACCTGTACTGTAGCCTACTATAGCTACTTGTTGTAGCCATTAAACAATGTATTTTGTCATCTTGGCTATATTGATTATGCAAAGATGCGTAATATAGGGTACAACGGGGCTAAAGGCACACCTTAAGAAAAATGTGCTTTTCACTAGGGGAGACCAGGGACAGTTGTAACACTTTTAGCAATACATCAAAAACCATTTATACTGGAATAGCTAATTTATTATATTATAAACTTCAATCTGTCAGCTGCTGAAACAATGTATTTAAGTGGTTTTATGAAATATGTACAGGTTGCAAAATTGATTTTAATACAGTCTCTCCACTGGGACGGTTGTAACATGTCTAAAATATACATAATGAATTGATCATATACTCAAAATGGAAAATATTATTTATCAGGCATGTTATTGTGACTGTTCATTTCATGTTTTTAAGTAATGATTACCTATTTTTCATACTACATGACAAAAAAAGAGGTGAAGCCGTCAAATTATAATGGCTCAGGCTTGGACACCACACATGGTGTGACCGGGGATGATGCTCAGTGGCATGGAGGATGCCACCGCTGCCACATTGGGTGATGGAGGTGTAGAGGAAGATGGAGCCTCTGGTGTCACTGCTGGCAGGGGGCGGTCTGTGACTAGGCATAGTGCAAAGTCACTATCACATGTTTCCACTGACTATCTTTATATAAAAAAAAGATAATTACCTTAAAATGTGATTTGATGGCATTTTACTTTTAATTTGCACATTAAAGGGAAACGGTGCAGTTGTTTTTTTTAGCTTGATTCATTTTTAAAATATAAATTAAACTTGGTTGGTGATACTGGGACAGTTGTAACGGGGTGTTTTCACATCATGTGAGCTAGCTTGACTGCTAGTTTGAATAAAATAATTGATCAATAAATATGCTGTCATTAAAATATGTTAATATATAAATATATCTGAAAAATATAGAAACAAAATCATTTAAAAAAGTAAAGATTCTGAAAGCACTGAAGGAAATCCCATAATAATTTAATATAGATTTACAGTAGTAACAATAAATTATATTTTATTATATGATATGATTAATATCACATTTTTAAATATGATGGTTTCATTATAAATATGGTGATTATCTCTAAGGTGGACACCCAACTTAATATGATATTTACAATCTGAATCTAACCATGCCAGCTGATAATTATCATGTTAATTATTGTGCCTTTTACCCCAAATACCATACTTTTACATATTCTTCCGTTGTTGAAAAACTGTTGCTTTAATTACCTTGTACAAATCTGACAAACATTAACAAGACCTTTGTTTCAAAATATATTCAATAATATAGCGATTCATATTTGCTGCTTAAATCTACAACATTTTTAAAAACATCAAATATTAGATCAAATGAGCGCAGAATCAACTTTGCACTGCTGCCTGAGATCGAGTCAAAGATCAGACACATTTCCACGTGCATCTTGACAAGCGGATGTTTTGGAAAGTGCTGAGGCAAGTTTTTGTGCCATCTAGTGGTTTAGAGGAAAATAAAATCAAAGGAGCCTTTTACCCCGCGGAGCCTTTAGCCCTGTTGTACCCTATGTCAAACACATAGGGTCAGAAATTATTTTGACCACTTCATTAAGTTTTGTTTTGTTGAAAGCCTTTCTTTAAAGTGAATTTCGTTTTGTATAAATTGTATCTTAATTGTAATCAATGTTTCATCAGCCAATTGCCTGGATTTAATAAATAAGAAGCAATATAGCAGACAATAATCGTGACATGCAGGCGCCGGAGCGTTCATTTGCATTGCACATGAACTGGAGCTGAAGCGCGTCTCATAAATAAACCGAAACTCAGCAGGCTACTTGCCTCACAGACATGAGAAATATGTGTATAGAAAGCTTGAAATGTCCACTTTTAAACGAAACAATTCGAAACACTGCATTATGTTGCTTGAAACCCCAAATATTATAACATTCTTCATTAACAATTTTTTCAGTTATTTGTAACAATGTCATTGTAAAAAAAGAAAAGAAAAGTAGTTTCAATGTAGCTTGCTACTTTTTAATAGTAACTTGTAGTGTAGCTACTTTTTCAAAAGGGTAGCTTGAATGTAACTTAACTACTTTAACTTACAAGTAGCTTGTAAAGCTACAGTTTCAGAGTAACTTGCCCAACACAGTTTTTTTTACTGAAAGATCAGCCACAGCAAAAAAGAGCCGCACAACAGACAGAAGAGCAACAGACAGGACAGACCGAACGACAGGCAGAACAGCAACAGACAGGACAGACCGAACGACAGACAGAAGAGCAACAGATAGGACAGACCAAACGACAGACAGAAGAGCAACAGACAGGACAGACCGAACGACAGACAGAAGAGCAACAGACAGGACAGACCGAACGACAGACAGAAGAGCAACAGACAGGACAGACCGAACGACAGACAGAAGAGCAACAGATAGGACAGACCGAACGACAGGCAGAACAGCAACAGACAGGACAGACCGAACGACAGACAGAAGAGCAACAGACAGGACAGACCGACCGACAGACAGAAGAGCAACAGATAGGACAGACCAAACGACAGACAGAAGAGCAACAGACAGGACAGACCGAACGACAGACAGAAGAGCAACAGATAGGACAGACCAAACGACAGACAGAAGAGCAACAGACAGGACAGACCGAACGACAGACAGAAGAGCAACAGACAGGACAGACCGAACGACAGGCAGAACAGCAACAGACAGGACAGACCGAACGACAGACAGAAGAGCAACAGATAGGACAGACCAAACGACAGACAGAAGAGCAACAGACAGGACAGACCGAACGACAGACAGAAGAGCAACAGACAGGACAGACCGAACGACAGACAGAAGAGCAACAGACAGGACAGACCGAACGACAGACAGAAGAGCAACAGACAGGACAGACCGAACGACAGACAGAAGAGCAACAGATAGGACAGACCGAACGACAGACAGAACAGCAACAGACAGGACAGACCGACCGACAGACAGAAGAGCAACAGACAGGAGAGACAGGACAGACCGAACGACAGACAGAACAGCAACAGACAGGACAGACCGAATGACAAACAGAACAGCAACAGACAGGACAGACCAAACAACAGACAGAAGAGCAACAGACAGGACAGACCGAACGACAGACCGAACGACAGAACAGCAACAGACAGGACAGACCGAACGACAGACAGAAAAGCAACAGACAGGACAGACCGAACGACAGACAGAACAGCAACAGACAGGACAGACCGAACGACAGACAGAACAGCAACAGACAGGACAGACCGATCGACAGACAGAAGAGCAACAGACAGGACAGACCGAACGACAGACAGAAAAGCAACAGACAGGACAGACCGAAAGTCAGACAGAACAGCAACAGACAGGACAGACCGAACGACAGACAGAAGAGCAACAGACAGGACAGACCGAACGACAGACAGAAGAGCAACAGATAGGACAGACCGAACGACAGACAGAAGAGCAACAGACAGGACAGACCGAACGACAGACAGAAGAGCAACAGACAGGACAGACCGAACGACAGACAGAAGAGCAACAGACAGGACAGACCGAACGACAGACAGAAGAGCAACAGACAGGACAGACCGAACGACAGACAGAAGAGCAACAGACAGGACAGACCGAACGACAGGCAGAACAGCAACAGACAGGACAGACCGAACGACAGACAGAAGAGCAACAGATAGGACAGACCGAACGACAGACAGAAGAGCAACAGACAGGACAGACCGAACGACAGACAGAAGAGCAACAGACAGGACAGACCGAACGACAGACAGAAGAGCAACAGACAGGACAGACCGAACGACAGACAGAAGAGCAACAGATAGGACAGACCGAACGACAGACAGAAGAGCAACAGACAGGACAGACCGAACGACAGACAGAAGAGCAACAGACAGGACAGACCGAACGACAGGCAGAACAGCAACAGACAGGACAGACCGAACGACAGACAGAAGAGCAACAGATAGGACAGACCGAACGACAGACAGAAGAGCAACAGACAGGACAGACCGAACGACAGACAGAAGAGCAACAGACAGGACAGACCGAACGACAGACAGAAGAGCAACAGACAGGACAGACCGAACGACAGACAGAAGAGCAACAGATAGGACAGACCGAACGACAGACAGAACAGCAACAGACAGGACAGACCGACCGACAGACAGAAGAGCAACAGACAGGAGAGACAGGACAGACCGAACGACAGACAGAACAGCAACAGACAGGACAGACCGAATGACAAACAGAACAGCAACAGACAGAAGAGCAACAGACAGGACAGACCGAACGACAGACCGAACGACAGAACAGCAACAGACAGGACAGACCGAACGACAGACAGAAAAGCAACAGACAGGACAGACCGAACGACAGACAGAACAGCAACAGACAGGACAGACCGAACGACAGACAGAACAGCAACAGACAGGACAGACCGATCGACAGACAGAAGAGCAACAGACAGGACAGACCGAACGACAGACAGAAAAGCAACAGACAGGACAGACCGAAAGTCAGACAGAACAGCAACAGACAGGACAGACCGAACGACAGACAGAAGAGCAACAGACAGGACAGACCGAACGACAGACAGAACAGCAACAGACAGGACAGACCGAACGACAGACAGAACAGCAACAGACAGGACAGACCGAACGACAGACAGAAGAGCAACAGACAGGACAGACCGAACGACAGACAGAACAGCAACAGACAGGACAGATCGACCGACAGACAGAAGAGCAACAGACAGGACAGACCGAACGACAGACAGAACAGCAACAGACAGGACAGACCGAACGACAGACAGAAGAGCACCAGACAGGACAGACCGAACGACAGACAGAAGAGCAACAGACAGGACAGACCGAACGACAGACAGAACAGCAACAGACAGGACAGACCGAACGACAGACAGAAGAGCAACAGACAGGACAGACCGAACGACAGACAGAACAGCAACAGACAGGACAGACCGAACGACAGACAGAAGAGCAACAGACAGGACAGACCGAACGACAGACAGAACAGCAACAGACAGGACAGACCGAACGACAGACAGAAGAGCAACAGACAGGACAGACCGAACGACAGACAGGAGAGACAGGACAGACCGAACGACAGACAGAAGAGCAACAGACAGGACAGACCGAACGACAGACAGAACAGCAACAGACAGGACAGACTGAACGACAGACAGAACAGCAACAGAAAGTTTTTTCCCACTTTTTCTTCCCTGTAAAAGCTCAAGGTTTATGTATAATCAATTTGTTCTATTTAGACAAAATCATGCCTCTATATAGTGCTTTAAAATTGTGTGTCTATAGGATACTGTGTACAAAGCGTCATATGTCTTAATAGACAGAATTAATTATGTATCAACCTATACTTATATATCAATGGCAAAAAAGAAATAATAAAAAAAAAAACAATACTATATATATATTTAAAAAATGTGTGTGTACGGTAATGATGCTGAATGAGCCAAAAAAAAATGTTGCTTTGAACGTGGCAAAATTTTGGTTGGCCCCACCAAATCTCACTCCAAGGTTTTTTGAAAAGTTGGCAGCCCTGTGATTATGACATATAGTGCACTAAATCCTTCTCCCATGCCATCTCAATAGGCAAACCTTTACATTGTGTTTCTAAAAGGGAGGTATTTATTTATGAAACCAGAATCTTTTGGACAATCAAACATCCCGTCATTGGATCTGGAGGTACTGAAGTGGAACTCCATATGCCTTCATGGCTGATCTCAATCCAGATAAAGAATGCTGATGTTGATGCTGATAAGATTGTATTTGTAACAGTATCCTGATTGATTGATTGATTGAAGTAATTGGTTAAAGTATTTGACATAAAAGTCAACACAGATATATTTAAGGTAAAAATAAAAATCGCCCTTGCAAAGGTAAAATATTCCACGGGAAAATATTACGCCTTAAAGGCACAGGATGTAATTTTTCACCACTAGAGGTCACATATACAAAACAAAATGTCGTAGCTTGATGACGCCTTGATTTCACTGGAGTTATTGTCTTCACCTCAAAATAATCCTACGGGACTTGGGCAGAAATCATATTCGTGGATGAGCTAATGTATTTAAGATTTATTAATGTTACTGTAGTATGAAGCAGGGTGGGAACGAGTTGCTGGAGCGATTGCTAATGAGAGACGAGCGCGACACGTGGCGCAAGAGCTTTTATTCTGTCAGACGAGCGCTTCCGCTTCGTCCGCTCATGCGTGTGTGTGGAAACGCAGCGCTGTTTTATCATATCACACACATCTGAGTGTGTTAAAGTGATGTTATAATGCTACTCTGTGTGTTCGCTCGGCGCTACTATGAGACGCTTGTTCACACTGCAGTGAGCGAGATCATATTAGGCATGGTAAAACATGGTACTCGCGGTAAATCAAGAACACCAGATCTAAACAATAAGACTAACTGTGTTGAGCTGGAGAACAATGATTAGTTTCTGTCCATGAATGATCCAAACAGTTGCTCAGCGTCTAATAAAACACATCAGATATTAAAGCGGCTTTGGTGTTTCCGTGGTTTTTTACAAAGGGTAACGCAGGTATGATGTCATTGATAGGCGACGTCCTGGTTAAAATTGCTTATTTCTCTGGATTTAAAAGTTTAAAAGTCAATATATATAAGAAAATATATAACATTGCACTGGTGGGTTTTGGATATTTGAATCCAAAAATCTTACATATGGAAAAGTTCATTTCTGACCCTGACCTACATGCATCTGCTATTTCTCCTACAGGTGAGTTATGTTTTATGGATTAAAGGGGGGTATTCCAGAAAGCAAGGTTAACTTACCGTCACATATACCCTGAACTCTCGGTTGATTAACCCAAACCTGGCTTCCTCGAGTTATGCTGGTTCCCAAAAACGAGTCCGGGAGTAAGTTCAGACAACTCAGAGTATGTTCCCGGTTAACACACAAGACATTCTCAACAGAGCGACGAATCGATGAGTCACCATGGAAACAGACGCTAAGAAAAAGCGTCTTCCTTCTTCTTCTTTTGTTTAATGGCGATTTACATAACTCACTTGATGCACATCGCCACCCATTTGGTGGTTGTGCAAACATTTTTTCAATCTTTTGGTTTAATAAGTACTATTTATTCACTGAGATGAGGATTATATTGTTTGTTTGATGCTAATTCATTGAATGCAGATCCATGTGTGAGATGACAATAAAATAAATATATTTGAATTGAATTAACATTTAAACATTACCTTATCATAATAGTGCTTTAGAATTAATATATAATATTGTATATTATATAACTGTAACTATATAACAAATTTAGTTATATTAATATAACGCTATTAATTATATAACACGCATCTGAATACCTCTTAAGCAAACTAACCCTGGATCATGAGCCGCTCCGGAGCAGGTGATGTTCAGAGAGTGAGTTGCTATGGTTACTCACAGGTTATGGTCAGAGAGTGAGTTGCTATGGTTACTCACAGGTTATGTTCAGAGAGTGAGTTGCTATGGTTACTCACAGGTTATGTTCAGAGAGTGAGTTGCTATGGTTACTCACAGGTTATGTTCAGAGAGTGAGTTGCTATGTCTACTCACAGGTTATGTTCAGAGAGTGAGTTGCTATTGTTACTCACAGGTTATGTTCAGAGAGTGAGTTGCTATGGCTACTCACAGGTTATGTTCAGAGAGTGAGTTGCTATGGTTACTCATAGGTGATGTTCAGAGAGTGAGTTGCTATGGTTACAGGTTATGTTCAGAGAGTGAGTTGCTATGGTTACTCACAGGTGATGTTCAGAGAGTGAGTTGCTATGGTTACTCACAGGTGATGGTCAGAGAGTGAGTTGCTATGGTTACTCACAGGTTATGTTCAGAGAGTGAGTTGCTATGGTTACTCACAGGTGATGTTCAGAGAGTGAGTTGCTATGGTACTCACAGGTTATGTTCAGAGAGTGAGTTGCTATGGTTACAGGTGATGTTCAGAGAGTGAGTTGCTATGGTTACTCAGGTTATGTTCAGAGAGTGAGTTGCTATGGTTACAGGTGATGTTCAGAGAGTGAGTTGCTATGGTTACAGGTTATGTTCAGAGAGTGAGTTGCTATGGTTACTCACAGGTTATGTTCAGAGAGTGAGTTGCTATGGTTACTCACAGGTTATGTTCAGAGAGTGAGTTGCTATGTCTACTCACAGGTTATGTTCAGAGAGTGAGTTGCTATGGTTACTCACAGGTTATGTTCAGAGAGTGAGTTGCTATGGCTACTCACAGGTTATGTTCAGAGAGTGAGTTGCTATGGTTACTCATAGGTGATGTTCAGAGAGTGAGTTGCTATGGTTACATGTGATGTTCAGAGAGTGAGTTGCTATGGTTACTCACAGGTGATGTTCAGAGAGTGAGTTGCTATGGTACTCACAGGTTATGTTCAGAGAGTGAGTTGCTATGGTTACAGGTGATGTTCAGAGAGTGAGTTGCTATGGTTACAGGTTATGTTCAGAGAGTGAGTTGCTATGGTTACTCAGGTTATGTTCAGAGAGTGAGTTGCTATGGTTACAGGTGATGTTCAGAGAGTGAGTTGCTATGGTTACAGGTTATGTTCAGAGAGTGAGTTGCTATAGTTACTCACAGGTTATGTTCAGAGAGTGAGTTGCTATGGTTACTCATAGGTGATGTTCAGAGAGTGAGTTGCTATGGTTACAGGTGATGTTCAGAGAGTGAGTTGCTATGGTTACTCACAGGTTATGTTCAGAGAGTGAGTTGCTATGGTTACTCATAGGTGATGTTCAGAGAGTGAGTTGCTATGGTTACAGGTTATGTTCAGAGAGTGAGTTGCTATGGTTACTCACAGGTGATGTTCAGAGAGTGAGTTGCTATGGTTACTCACAGGTGATGGTCAGAGAGTGAGTTGCTATGGTTACTCACAGGTTATGTTCAGAGAGTGAGTTGCTATGGTTACTCACAGGTGATGTTCAGAGAGTGAGTTGCTATGGTACTCACAGGTTATGTTCAGAGAGTGAGTTGCTATGGTTACAGGTGATGTTCAGAGAGTGAGTTGCTATGGTTACTCAGGTTATGTTCAAAGAGTGAGTTGCTATGGTTACAGGTGATGTTCAGAGAGTGAGTTGCTATGGTTACAGGTTATGTTCAGAGAGTGAGTTGCTATGGTTACTCACAGGTTATGTTCAGAGAGTGAGTTGCTATGGTTACTCACAGGTTATGTTCAGAGAGTGAGTTGCTATGTCTACTCACAGGTTATGTTCAGAGAGTGAGTTGCTATGGTTACTCACAGGTTATGTTCAGAGAGTGAGTTGCTATGGCTACTCACAGGTTATGTTCAGAGAGTGAGTTGCTATGGTTACTCACAGGTTATGTTCAGAGAGTGAGTTGCTATGGTTACTCACAGGTGATGTTCAGAGAGTGAGTTGCTATGGTTACTCACAGGTGATGGTCAGAGAGTGAGTTGCTATGGTTACTCACAGGTTATGTTCAGAGAGTGAGTTGCTATGGTTACTCATAGGTGATGTTCAGAGAGTGAGTTGCTATGGTTACATGTGATGTTCAGAGAGTGAGTTGCTATGGTTACTCACAGGTGATGTTCAGAGAGTGAGTTGCTATGGTACTCACAGGTTATGTTCAGAGAGTGAGTTGCTATGGTTACAGGTGATGTTCAGAGAGTGAGTTGCTATGGTTACAGGTTATGTTCAGAGAGTGAGTTGCTATGGTTACTCAGGTTATGTTCAGAGAGTGAGTTGCTATGGTTACAGGTGATGTTCAGAGAGTGAGTTGCTATGGTTACAGGTTATGTTCAGAGAGTGAGTTGCTATGGTTACTCACAGGTTATGTTCAGAGAGTGAGTTGCTATGGTTACTCATAGGTGATGTTCAGAGAGTGAGTTGCTATGGTTACAGGTGATGTTCAGAGAGTGAGTTGCTATGGTTACTCACAGGTTATGTTCAGAGAGTGAGTTGCTATGGTTACTCATAGGTGATGTTCAGAGAGTGAGTTGCTATGGTTACAGGTTATGTTCAGAGAGTGAGTTGCTATGGTTACTCACAGGTGATGTTCAGAGAATGAGTTGCTATGGTTACTGCTATGGTTACTCACTGGTTATGCTACTTACACACCCTGAAAGTTACCTTCGTTTTTGGAACCGAAAGTTGAGGTTATCCACTTACTTACCCTTAAACATACCCTGGTATGTCACAACCTGCTTTCTGGAATAAACCCCAGGTAGGTTACATTTTATTTCAATATTCCACTTTTGACATTTTGTGTTATTATTACTCGATTATGTTTAATACAGCATCTCTTCAGTTAAAACCAAAAATGCATACTGTCCACACAAGTGGACATCTGAAGATCTCTGAAAAATATGTGTAAAAAATTCAAATCTTATTTTTCATGCCTTGAGAGCAATACAAACACATAAGAAAAAATCCTGAATGAGGTTGTCATAATTCATGCATGAAAGGGTTTATTAACTTAATATGTAGCATAATATGTAGGCTTTTAAAATTACTTTTGAAAATGCTGGATTGGGTAGTGATGGAGAATAAATCAGTAATCAACACTGAAATCAAGGAGCAGGATCGTGCGTTATGCACAGCTTCAGGCAGAGGGCGCCATGGCTCTGAACAGCCTGTACTTTTGAGTCTTTCTTTGGTCAAATGCTCCTGTAAACACAAGCAAAGCCTCCCTTTGACCATCACAGGCTTTCCCCGGAAATAAAGGGGGAAGAAGAAGATAATTCGATATCATATATAAGTGAATTTGTTTTATTTACACACCTTTTTTTCAGTTTTCTCAGGGACCTAGCATGTCAATAATGCTAGGTAAAATCAATAATTACAGATCAGACAGGAATAATAATCTATTCACAACAAAAGAGTAACAAAATGAAAACGCGTCCTTCCTTGAATTTCTTTGCATGAACCTATTGAAACATAGATATATACTGACAACCACCAGTCACAGTGGAGATGAGAGTCACATGATGAATTAAAGCTCAGGAGGACACTACTCGTATATAGAAGGTGCACAGTGTCATTCACACAAACACTGAACACCGTCACGGTAACACACATGACATTTAAAAATGCAATAAACATTAATTTAACAACATTAGATGTAACATAAAACCCTAATGTACATAACTGATCAGAAAAAACTAAGAAGAAACAGTTATTTCAACAAAAATACATCAAATGTGAAGTGTCACGCAGGGAATTCTGGGAATGTCAATTTACGTTTTTTCACTTCCAAAAACTGTAAAATTACATTAAATGTAAGGTTAGATCTATTACAGTTATTCACCGTATATAGTACGGAAACTTTCAGTTAACTGTTTTTCACTGTAGCATTTTTACAGTCTTTTACCGTTAAAATCACGATCATTTTTTACTGCAGAAATGAAGGTAAAACCCTGCGTAGTTTAGCCTGAAGGTATGTGTATTGTCAGGTCACTGTCACAATCCTCACTGAGCCGTTTGTCTGAACATCTGGAGGACCAATGAGAAACACATGGCTCAGGGTTCATTCACTTAATTACCAGGTCTGAATAGATTCCAGACAAGCTTCTTTTCTTTGGAGAATGGGGGAACCCCGGCCCGAACACCCAAGAATCTTCTATACAATTGCTGGTTGTCGAGGCAATGCCTGGCTTTGGAGGACGGTCTGGGAATCCAGGGTGACGCTAGGCTCCTAGGAAGCACGTCGGCTCACCCAAACCTGATCAGCACCTGCCGAAAGCCTGCCAGACCTCCACAGCCGCAGGTGGAGAGCGGCTCTTCGTTGCTATAAATCACTGCCGCTGACGTCTTTAGTGGCATTCCCGCTGGACTCTGTGGCCGCACATTGTTTATAGAGCAGAGCTGTTGCTGAGTCTGTGTATGCGTGAGCTTCAAGAGCAGGTGCTGTAATGTTCGGCAGCTCATTAAAGACACTGAGCCCAGGCCCTTAAGTGTCTCCATCAGCCTTTCTGTTGGAAGGTTTAAGGGCCGACCTGCTTTGACCCCGTGTGCTCCAACAAGAGCGGGACACGTCTGCACAATATGGATGTTCATAGGAGTTTTCTTCTAACTAAGGCCGAGTCTTTGTGCTCAAACATCTCCTCCAAGCCCAAGATGACCCATTTGTGTCTTAAATGTGCAAATGGACATTTTGAGATTTGAAGACAACACGTGCTATATAAGAAACAGCCATGACAACAACTTAAAATTCATTATTCGGTTCCTTCTTTATTTTATTTATGATTTGTGACCCTGGAGCTCAACAGCAGTCCTGCGTTTCACGGGTGTGTCTGTGGCAATGGCCAACAATGCATTGTATGGGTCAAAGTTATTTTTCTTTTATGCCAAAAATTATTAGGATATCATGTTTCATGAAGATATTTTGTAATTTTCCTACTGTATATATCACAAGTGTATTATTAGTAGTAATATGCATTGCTAATTTGGACAACTTTAAAGGAGATTTTTCATTTTTTTGCACCCTCAGATTCCAGATTTTCAAATAGTTCGGCCAAATATTGTCCTTAACAAACCACACAACATTTCTTTTGCTCTTAAAGGGATAGTTCACCCAAACATGTAAATTCTGCCATCATTTACTTCCCCCTTAAATTTTTCCAAACCTGTATGAATATTTTTCCCCCCATATTATGGAAGTTAATGGGGTCTATCAACTTTTTGGTAACCCATATTCATTAGAATATCTTCTAATTTTGTCATTTTTGGGTGACCTTCCCAGACAGCAACATAGTGTCATATTATTTTTCAGTACTTCTACTTGTAATCAAGTAAATTATTTCTTAAGTAGCAATACTTGAACTTTTTTTTTCACCACTGGAATAATGACACTGACAACATGGCATCTGAGCAGATACTGAAAGAAGTCGACAGCGTTCATGCACGTCTTTCAAAATAAAAGTCTTACATCAAACAAACACGTAGAATTGCGTTTTGTTGTTGTTACTTTGACGACACACTCTGCCACCCACTAGTTGTGAAAAACAGAGCTAAAGCATGTGTGAGATTTATGGCGTATAGCTGAAGTGTCAGAGAAAACACAAGAGAGATGCGGTGCTTGAGAGCGGTGCCACAACTTGACCTCCGAGGTCAAAGGGCACGGAGTGAAACGCACATGCAGTGATCGACCTGTGGAGGAAAACAAGCCTAGATTGAGGGTGGAAAATAGGGTGGAGCTGCTGACTGGAACCGGCCTCTAAATGTGAGCGTGCTGCACCTGTTCTTATTTTCCACAACAAGTGGACAGATATAACCGAGCAGAAGAGCAACAAGTGCAACACGTTACTGTCAGCGGCGTGATATTTATATACACCCAACACTCAGTGTGGAAAATATTCTGTAAATCTCAGCGGCTGCTCCGAGAGCGCCTATAAAAATATCTCCCTCGAGCTGGATAGCATCCGCTTAATAGGCTAAATATAGGCCAACTCTGTCTTAAAGGTGGCTAAAAGTAGCCGATTGAATTGTAATAGTGTGCCACTTGCAGTTGCATGCTTGCTATAAACAGAATTTGGTATTTTTACAACTCAAAAGTGTTCACTGACATCCCAGAAATGTTTTATCTCTTGCAGCCCATGCTAAACCCTGTGATCATGCTTCACAGATTCGCTCGGAGAGCTTTGGCTTGCATGGAAAACAACCAAACTTATTTACAAGATGGATGGAAAGAGATTATAAAGCAATTCTTTTATTCATTGTCAACAATAGGCTTACATTATTATTTCTATTCAGTACATGAATTCAATGATGTGCCGGTCAATTTTGTCCCGTTTATTAATTTATATAAAAATGCAATTCATAAATACAATTAAGCACACACGCACGACTAAGATACTTTTACAGGAGATCGCTGTGTAGCGACTCGGCTGCATATAATAATAATAAATTAAATTAGCTCAATAGGGAATTATGATTATTAATGTTTCATTATTTATAACTAATCGCAACGGGTTATGATTAAATTATAAATCTCCAAATCACCCAAAAAGGGAAATACCTAACCTAGGTATTTATGCAATATATATATATAGTTAACGACAATGGGTTGCAATTAACTACGAATATATATTAAATCATTACAGAATAACCTTTGAATTAGAATTAATTCAAAATTCATCTGATCCGTTCATTTAACGAACGAACAGTACTACAATCTTTATTCAATTCTCACAAAGTTTTATTCTTTCTTATCAAATCTTCGGGAAGATTATCCTTCTGGTCACGAAGAATAAACCTTCCGAACTATTATGATATTAATTAAAGTATTCAAAGATACTTGAGAGCTCGTAGCTAGATCGGAACATTAAAGTGACCATGCCTTGTGAGCGGCAACAATGACAATCGAACGTGGATACAATGGTTTTAATAATTGATACTACGAACACATACGACTAAAACAAAGAATACATGTATATACAGAACAACGAATAGTAACGAAAGAGAATGAGAAGAAGAGAATGAAAGAGAGGAAGGAAAGGTTCAGGAATGGCAATTTCACAAACATAACCACCGAGAGCCAGCAACGAATAATATCACCTTAAACAGGGGTACACATCTTAAAACGCATCTAAATTTCGATGGAATTTATACTTGCATGGGTTGTTTTGTGCTGAGTATAAAGAATGCGCGTGAGTCTTCTCAGAGAGTTCTTTGAGCTGGAGTGTGTTCTCTTTTGGTCCTTCCGGAGCGTTCTCGATCCGCGGGAAGTTTGAAGGTGGTTGAAGCGAATGCCGAAAAGGGGAGGAAAAGAAGATTGTCTCGTCGGAGTTTTAGAAGACGACTGAGCGCTGAGATGGAGCGCGCTGGGATGGCGCGCGTTGCCTGTCCGCCTGGCTGCGGAGCGCGCCGACTTCAAAGGAACCAACCCACGTGACTGAGCCGCCAAGCCAGGGCCGAAGCCGCCTGGCCAGGGGACGAGCCGAGATGATAAGAGGGTTGTTTATCGACTGCACCGACTGAGCAAAGATATGCTGGTGTTACTGTCCTTTAAAGAAACATTAACATCCGCCCATCTTTTCTGAAATGACCAATCAGGTATGGGAGTTTTAGGCGGGAGAACACTTTCTTTGTCTCCGTTTATGACCTCATTTGCCTAATTTATGATGGTGTCATACTTGGTACATTTCTACTCAAAAGGGGGGGTAACATAATGTGATGCATTTCATAATCATCTACTGTGCACCGTTGGTTAAGAGAAAGAGAGAGGAATATTTAGATATCAAACACAGTATGACTGGGAGATATTAGAGCAGAGATACATTCTTACACATGAATACAAGCATCTTACATGACTTTACATTGTTCGTACATCATGACTATGTTGGCAATGACATAGGGAGCATGCGTACACACAGGAATCATCATATACATTCTGGGATAGTTTAATTAGAGTTACATAAAGAAAATGTTTGTGTCTGTGTATTGGAAGGAGCCTGTGTGTCTAGGCCCCCCCCTTATCTTTTGAGTGAGGGGGGGGGTAGGAGGAGAGATTGCGTCCTGATTGAAGTTCTCACAGGATTCTAACGGTGCTGTCTGTTCTACCTCAGCCAAGCCACAAAACTGTCCATGATGCCATCTTCCTCAGACTCCTCGGTACCGGAACCTAATTTATATACGGCTAAAAGGCTTTCTGACGTTTATAGTGGAATCGACTCATCTTTGATCCTGTCCAGAGAGACTCCAGACGCTACAGTCCCCCTTTTCGTCTGACGAAGTCCATGTGACATCGTCGGACGACAGTCATGATGGTCGGATGGCAGGTGGATCATGATGGTCGGATGGCAGGTGGATCATGATGGTCGGATGGCAGGTGGTTTCTAATTGTTCTCAACCTTTGGTTCCTCAGGCTGAGAGTCCATCTCGATGAGGTTTGGCATGGTATCTGTTTTGGTACCTCTTTTCCGTGGGTTTTGTTTGAAACCTAGGGGGAGAGCGACCGTGTTCTTGGTCATGGACTCTCGCATCTCGTGGACCTTCTTGAACAGGATGAAGGCCAGGCCCAGTGTCAGGGTGTAGCCTAATACCGTAGAGAGGCAAAGAGCTGTGTCGGCGGGAGTTGGTCAGGATGGGCAGCCGGGACAGTGTTTGGAGGGCCGTGTCGATGGGAGTAATGTCAATTAGCTGGGACCCCCTTTCCTCAATCCTCAGTTCCAGTTCCGGATCTAGAGTTGTGATTCTTGAAGAAGGATGGGATTTCCAGCTCTGACCAGTACTCTTCATTTGGGAGATGGTACAACGGCAGATCATCGAGGTGGAGGATGGCACCCTTTGGTACTTGAATCCACATACTCTGGTTGGGCAGGCTGATGCGGGTGGCCGTGTCATGCTGATCGTAAGTCAGGGTGGCCGTACGAGTGGGAGTGTTGACGAGCCACCGATCACCCACAATCTCAGCTCGAGTTTCAGTGACTTGGGTGCGAGACGTGGCCTCGGCAGGGCAACGGGTGTCACTTCTCATGGGCTGCAACCCGCAGATTCCTTCAGTGTTGTCTCTGAGGAATGGCTTGCTAGGGCAGAGGTAGTGAATGTCCTTTGTCAAAGTACACATACGCAGGTTGGGGGCCAGGTACAGCTGTGTGTTGCTGTCGTGGTAGGCCACCACATCGGGGGTGTGTATCTTGATATGAGTGTTGCCTTGCCAAAACCCGACATTGACCAGGTCCTTGAGTCTGTAGATGTTGTTTGGTTCGATGATGGGTAGATTCAGGAGAAAGGCCACCTCCCTTTGCTCAGGGTCGACGTGCAAGGGGATGGCACTACCCAAAGAGTAGGCAAGGTGTGCTTGAAGAGGATCTGCTGGGCTGGTAGTGGCAGAGGCCAGCACTGTTTGCACAAGGCTCAGGGGTACCAGATACGGAGGAATCCTGCCCATGGCTAAGCTGTCAATTGAGGAGCTCACTTCCCGCAGCATGCCTGTCATCAGGGCTGTGACCAGCTGAGTTTGGCCAAAATAATTTTGGAAGACGGAAAACAGTTGTCTCACTGAGTTCAGTTTGGTTCAGCAGGACACTGTGAGTATTGAGAACCACCACAGTGTCTTTCAATGATTTGCCGATGGTCTGCAGGGTTGCACTCTGTGTTGCGAGCTGTTCTCTCAGCTGTGGGATTTCAGTCTGGCTCATTGCGTTGACGCTAGACATGCCAATGTTGAACAGGGTTCCGACGGCAGCGTGAGCTGGAGGCAAAGGACAGTGAGCTGGAGGCACAGGACAGTGAGCCCCAGCAGCATCCTGGTATAGGAAAGAGAGAGAGAGAAAAAGAGAGATGGGGAGAGAAGTGGTTGATCAGCGAGGAGTGTCCTTGGTTGGTCAGGACAGTCTTTTTGCTGTGGGGTCTGCAACTGAGTTTAGTTTGCATTGGCCCCTCCCAGTTTTTTTTCTGCCAGTAGCCACATGTCTTTTGACTTGATTGCGGTGGACCCATTTGAAACTTGGCTCTTTCTGTCCCTGGCTCAGTTTGATTCGATATGCGACCGGAGAGAGTTTGTCCACAATCTCATAAGGGCCTGTCCAGTGAGGCAGGAATTTCTTTGACAGCCGATGGGAGGCTGTCCGGGGCGGCTGGACAAAGCTATAATGCCAGACCCTATCGCCTATGTCCAGTTCCTGGTGTGACGCTTTCTGGTCATAATATGCTTTTCTGGCCTTCAGCACTCTTTTGAAGTCAATGCTGGGCGAAAGCAAAGGTTGCTCTCAGGTGCCGGTGTAGTTCATCAAGATACTGGTGAGTGGTGTAGGCTGTGACAAGGCTGGAGTCTCCCGTTTGATACAGCAGGTGCAGCGGCAGTGTCATTTGCCGCCCAGCCATTAGTTCAAAGGGAGGCATACGAGTTGATTCATGCGGGGTGGCTCTGATGGCCATGAGCACAAAAGGAAGTTTCCCATCCCAGTCTTGCTGGTTGGCAGACACATACTTTCTCAGCATGCTGACTACAGTTCGACTTGTTAGTTCCACTTGGCTGGACGAGATGGAATGGTGGCTGATGGGCAGTTGAGCTTGTACTCCCAGGAGTTTACAACTCTGCTGCATGATCTCAGCTGTAAAGTGAGTGCCTCTGTCCGAGTTCACTTTAAGTAACAGTCCGAACCTGGAGAAGATGTGGTTCATCAGGAGGTATGCCGTGGTCTGGGCAGTGTCGTTTGGTGCTGGAAGACACTCTACCCACTTGGTGAACTGGCACACAACCGTGAGGAAGTATTTGTTGCCCCTCGTCGATCTGGGCAGGGGTCCTACCCAGTCTATTTGGAGGTCTGACCATGGGAATGTGACTCCTCTGCGTTGCAGTGGGGCTCTATGGTTTGGGTTTGCTGGTTGGAATTGGCAGCAAACCAGGCACTCACTGACATATTCTGCCACGTCTTGCTGCATGCCCGGCCAGTATGCCACTTGTTTCAGTGTCTCGTAAGTGGCTCTGGTACCGTGATGTCCGGCACATGGTGCGTCGTGGGCATACATTAGCATGACCCCCCTTTGGCAATGTGGCACCACAAGCCTTTGCGCTGTGAGGTCATCAGTGGCATACCACAGAATGTTGTCTTTCCCACGCATCATGTGTTTGACGTCATGCAGTCGTCTGAGGCCTGAGGCAGCAGTGAATTCAGACGTAGTAATAGGGTGGTTGGAGGGGTCTGAGAGGTGGTTTAGCATAGTTTATATGGCAGAATCAGAGGCTTGCATGTCAGCTATGTCGTTGTTGGAAATTTGTGGAGCCGGCGCAAGCGGCTGTGATGTTGGAACCATCACAGGAATAGGTCGTTTGCTGCGGGTTATCGCTGCAACATTAAGGGCGGGTGGGTGGGCTTCAGACTTGTCTGAGTTCTTCGCGTTCTGCATCGTCCTTTATGGCATCTGCTTCTTTCAGGATTTGCTGGACTTGTGTCTCAAATCCTGGATACGGCTCCTCTGTTGTTGTGTCGCCTGTCGTGTTGGCAGTCAGAGGTGCGGCACTGTCATCAGTCTCGGAGGCAGGCTGGCTAGTGACTGTGTATACTGCAAGACGTTGGTCCTCTGTCAGCTCTGTTCTGCACACTTGATCTTTGGCCATCGGCATGACAGAAGCGATGGAGATGATTTTGAAGGGTGCTGTGAACACTGTGTTGTCTGTGCTCCCTTCTGGGGTCATCGAAGATGGGATTGGACCAATGACTGGTAAGGTGAGTTCAAAGTCATGGAAGTCGTGACTCACTAGCCATCCCAGGCGGTAGGCCTTGGGAATCCTGATGTCCATTGCTGTGCAGTTGTTGAACAGGATGTAGACTACACGGGATGACAGTTCAGTGAGTGGTGTGGCTTTCAGACTGAGTCCAATCCCACACATTCGGGTGAAGGTTGGAAGAAGCCCAGCATGTGGTTTAGTGTTTGGCCACATCGTATGTTGAGCCGAACAGCGACCCCTTTGGTGTAAGCTGGTACTGTGGTTTCCTGTTCATTGATTAAGGTGCAGACTTCTGGAATGGTCTGGCCTGACAGGAGGTTTTCAGGGTTGACAGGAACCACAGGTGGCTGTGATGTCGGTGGGGCCCACACCACCTCATTGATAAAATCCACATGAGCCTTGAGGCGAATCAAGATGTCTGCTCCTATGTAGACATTATGCGGCAGGTCTGGAAGGACCAGGAAGTAGTGAGTGAGGCACCGGTCATTCCATTTCAAGTTCAAAGCACAGATGCCCTTGGTAGTTACCATGGTTGATAGGCAGGAGTCCAAGGGGAAGCGGGTGTGCTTGCTGGCAGACGGAAGGTCTGGTGTGTCTTCCATGAGGGCTTTGAACAGTGCTAGGCTGATGGCTGAGTTGTCTGCCCATAGTGCGAGCATGATGTCTGTAGTTGTTACATCATTCAGCTGGAGGTCAGTCATGACCTTGGGGAAGTGACAGTCAGAGTCTATGGTGAGTTGAAAAGTGCAGAGTAGCGAACTTGAACTTTGCTCTGGTGCTGAGACAGTGTTCTCGTGGCTGGCTGCAAGGTTTCTCGTGACCTCTGTGGCCTGACAGTCTGGCTCAGGTGATCTGGGCGGCTGGAGAGGCAGAGGTTCTCGCACTTGAGCCCAAATTTTCAGCTGTCTGAAGTCCAATAGGGGCTCGAAGCGGTCTAGCAGATCTTTGCCGACGAGAAGGGGGTATGTGTCCATTGGTGAGATGTACACAGGGTGTACCAGACTCATTGGACCAATCGTTAGATGGATGGGAGCGATCTGTTTAAGTTGGATCTCATTTTGGCTGTATGACTGCACATTTAGCTCACATTTTTGGGATTTCAAAGTTCGATTTTGTCTCTTAGCTTCAATTTGGAGTCTGTCAAAGAGTTGAGATGACATTAAAGTGAGATCAGCTCCTGTGTCGACCAGGGCTTCAAGTCTCACCTCATTCTCCAATGTGATGGCTAGATGTAGTTTTCTGGCCACTCCCTTTTCGATCAGGTTTCCCAGGAGTCTTGGTTCTGGGGTTTGTGTGGTGATCGGTAAGCAGTTAGGGATGGTATCATGTGGCTCGTTAGAGAGGCAGACAACCAGAACAGCACTCTCTGGTACCTTGGGATTTTGGTTGTTGGCGTGATGACTTGCGTTGTGTTGATCAGGAAGTGCAGCTGTCATCTGAGGTGATTGGGCGACGCTGTCACTTGGTAATGAGTTGTCTGGTTCTGTGGACTGTGACTGGTGCGCAGTGCTTTGGGTGCTTGGTTTAGTCGGAGGGCAGTCAGGAAGGATGTTGGGTGCAGGCCTTACACTTAGTCATAAGGAGTCTGGCCTGTCCTTCTTGTCTCCCTCGCGAGGTTTCTTCTGAATGAGTTCTTTCAGAATCCTCAGGATCTCTGCTAACTCAGACGAAGCTGCACTGTTTTGCTCTGGTGGGTGCTCAGACTTGAGTTTGCTCGGGGTGTGTCGCGAGCCGTTCCGCTGCTGGCCATCTGGGCTGGATGCTCTGGCTGATGAAGGTCGTCCATTTCTGGGCCGTCGGCTGGCATCTCACGTGGCTCCACCCTTTGGGTGGTTAGACTGACGTGGCTTGTCCCAGAATCTTTCAGAGCGCCCGGTCTGGTGCTTAGGATGGGCACCATGCCGGTTGTGCTGCTCTCTGCTGGCTTGGAACGGTCTTGACTCTCTGTTAAAAAGTCTGTCACTGTGGTGTTACTGGGCGCCCTCTAGAGCCAGCTCTGAACGGTGGTCAGAGACGGGGCAAATTGTTGGATTTCTCACAGTCTTTTCAGAAGCAGTCTATTGCTTGGCATAAGCTTTATGGGCTAAGTCCCGTAGCTGTCGGGTGGACATGCTACGTGGGCAGGCCAGGACTCCCAAGTGATGGCTTACTGTTGGATGCAGATTTCGAAGGAATAGAGTTCTGAAGTTGAAGTCTTCCTCCATACCTGGCTCGTTTTGTGCTCCAAAGTAGGCCTGTCGGAGTCTGTTGTAGTAGGCCTGCGGGGTTTCCAGTCGGCCCTGTCTCAAGTCCATGGCGCTGATGATCCCTTGGTCTGAGTCAGGGTCCGAAAACTCTCTAATCAGGGCCTGATGCAGCTGCTGGTAGTCTGATTTGACAGTCTCGGGTTGCCGATCGAGGAAACTCCGCACCTCACGGCTGGACGTACCTCGAAGGGGATAAAGTCTGTCCCATGTGGTCACGTTAGCCATAGTTTGCAGGTGAAAGTCTATGACCTGCAGGTAGGCGTGCACGTCGTGGCCTCCTGCAGGGTTTGGGGTGAAAGTTGGGATGTTTCTGGCCAGCTTGTAGAGTTCTTGGGGAGCCATGGCGTGACTGGGGGCACAGATTTTCTGGGCAGGCTCCCACCCCTTTGCTGCTGATGGGGGCTCTTGGAAACTGGCTGGTGACATCTTGAGCAGTGGGCTTTCATCCCCCTTTTGAGCTCGGAACTCTTGACGGGGAGGCATAGGCCCACTTGTCAGGGGAAACTCTGTGGTGTGTGTTTCCCCTTTCTGGTCACTCTGCAGTCTGTAAGCGTACTTAAGTTCTCTGTGAACAGCTGCAAGTTCTTCTTTTAAATAGTCTTTTTGTTGAACCAAATCATGGATCTGGGCACGGGCCGCTTGCAAGTGGTTTTCACAGGCTATGGCCTTGCCGTCCCTTTCTTTCAGTTCAATTTCTGCTCTTGCTAGGAGAGCTTCACCTTGTTGGAGTTTTTCCCTTAGTTCCTTTTGGGATTCTCTCTCCAACTGCTCTCTGTGCTCTGTATCTACACGAAGGTCTGCTAGGGCATTTTGAAGTCTCTCCACTTCCTCCTGAAGCTGTGGGTCCGTTTCATCCTCTGTCTCGTGCCGGTCCTGGGCCTCGAGGAGTAGTTGATCTAGACGACTCTGTGCGTGGGCCTGGTTCCTCCGGGCCTCCTCAGCCTGGAGCTTCAGTGCTGCTGCTTCCTGCTCCAGGTGGATGTTGCTCTTTTCGCTGAGTCGTGCCTGGACGATGAGGTTGTGAGCGAGGCCCCCGACGATCTTGGCCCATTCCTTGTGGCTGTGGCTCTGGGTTGGATCGTGGGCCATCAGCCGGTTCAAGTCGTCGTCCAGCTGTTCTTGGCTCAGGTGCTGCAGGTCACCGGCGGCTTTAGGCAGGAACGCAGTCGTCATGGCGGTCAACCAGGTCTCGACGTGATCCCAGTGGTCAGTGGGGCTGGATGAACGGGACATACTGGGCTGTAGGCAAGAGAAAGACAGCACAAAAGAGGCCAATGCAAGTCCGTATAGGGTTTTAGCGAGCTATAGCAATGTGTGACTATTTAATTTGTGTGTGTAATTTTGACTAACTGGTTCAGACAGTTAGTGAAATCTAGGCCGGGCACCTATTGTCTTGGCCGTGAGCGGCCAGGTGGGGCCGATTTGTGTGGGTAAGTGTCGGATCTAAATAACAATTTTGACAGTGCGGTAGCCTACTGGGTCATTTACTGACACTGGCTGCTGGGTCGTCAATCTATTATTCAGCTTTCCTTGATGGCTCTTACAGGTTCTGTCTTTAGGTGAACTGGAAGAAAACAAAATTAAAGGAAAGCAAATAGAACAAAACAAAATAACCGAAAATAACTAAAAGAAAAGGCATGAAATAAAAATGAAACAAAAATGAGAACATAAGAAGAGATAGAGAGGGAAAAGGTCTCAGCTTAATACCAATGCTAGGGTTTATGACAGGGCCAAGCGAGTGGGAGGCGCTGTTGAGCTATAAAACCTAGGGGGATGGTATGGCTTAAGACAGGAAGGTTGGGCCAAACACTTAAATGACCAGGGAATATGTATATTCTATGGCTTGCAATAAGTGAATGGGCTTTACCTGATTTACTATGCCTGGGGTGAATTGGGGTCACTCAGGGGGGAATCGGCGGTGAAGTCAATCTCACCGGCGGTCCCTGGACACTCGACTGCGGTGTCCCCGGATCCTCGTCCCCTTTCTACCACGGTGCGCCCACTCAAACAGCTTGTGACTCTTAGCACAACTGGGTGGCACTCAGGTAAGGTGGGTCAACGGCCCGTTTGCAGGGTCAAAATTGGGTTTCCTCTGAGGCCCCTTTGGAGTCCAAATGGGAGGATCAGAGTAATTAACCAAAATTGCCCTGGTGGTCAGCTGGACTCGTTGACTTCTCCCTGGAGTGCCCAAATTGCTGATGTCGGCCGCGTGCCGCCACCAGTGGTACGAGGACAGAGGTGCCCGAGATTCACACACGGCCACTGTCAGTTACGCCGGCCAGGTGACTCCACCCCTCGAAACCCAACCAGAAGGTAACCGTCACTTCACCACCAAGTACTAGGAGAAGTACTACCTGTAAGTACACAACTGGCTAAACAAGTGAGACTTAACGTCAACTTAAGCTTAGTACTTGTTTACACCAAATTTAAATAGTTAGGTATGGTAAGATAGGTAAAGGATTATTTACCAAATGGTGCTAAAACACAAAAGAATGATGAAAATAATGGTAATTATCTGAATAACCTTGAAAAAGGGAGACATCAAAATAAATTCATTCAGAAAACGGAGCCAAAGGGGAAGAGAGAGGAATGCCCACCCACATGAGGACACCCAGTAGGGGGCGTGCTACTGATAAGTGGCTATCACAGGCTGAAAAGAGAAGGCTTAATTTAAATTTAAGTTCAAACTTGTCTAAACTAAAATCTAAATAAGTGCGGAGTACTAGAATGGTACCAATTGGAAATAAGGTAATGATAAATTGATGAGTGAAATCAAATAACTAAAAGGGAAAATAGAATCAAAATAATTCAAATTAAAACAACAGGAGAAAAGGAGGAAAACTGACTTAGCCGAGAATGTCACATAGGGGCGTGCTCCCACCAAGTAACATTAATGGCTGAACCGAGAACTTAATTTAAATTCATGTTTAAACTTAGTTTAAACCGGATTTAAATAAGTGTGAGAAGTCAGCAAAACAAGAGGATTGAACAATTTAAAATAACAGTAATAACAGGAAAGAAATTGAAATGATTATAATAGTAAACAAATAAAATAGCGGAAAAGATAGTTCACTTTGACAAACGAGATAGAGGGAAGGAAAGAAACATCCGCAGATGCCCACAAGATGGCGTAGTTGAGTCCACACCAAGGAGTGGGTGGGGGTGTGCGTAATTTGAGAGGTGCTGAACACCTGACAGGCTGCCCTCTTGTGTTAGTCAGAGGTATTACGACACTTTAAATAAATAAAAAAAATAAAAAAAAAATAAAAAATAAAAAGTGATTTAAGCGTCCGAAGAGAGGAAGTCTTTTTTTTCTTCCTAAACGCGGCGATTTACAATCGCGAGTGAGAAGAGAATTTATTTTCAAATCTCCTTTTTGTGCCAATTTGTACACAAAGAATATGTGGCCGGAATTCTTTTTCCGCATGCACACACAAATGTATGGAACAGAATATTTTTTTTCTGTTACAAATTTTAAACTGGATCAAGGTTTAAAAATAAATACTCCCATTTACCCATCAATCGGACACTGGCCAGCAGTTTTTCCGATTGATTTGTATAAGGTATAAGCATTTGGTTAGCTACGCCAAAGTTTAACCTAAAGGAGTGAGATCGCTTAGTTGAATAATACACCGACGCAATTAAATCAACTACGATACATTAGTGAGGCCTTCACTAAGATGAAATGAGGAACATCGCTCAAATCAACATTTATCACACTGAAAGAAGATTTCTTCGTTCTTACAGGTTTTGAAAATATTAAACTGTGCTGTAAAGAGGTTTCCTTCTCTTTCACAGAAACAGTTTTAATATTATGAACTGCAGTTTATTTTAAGCAATTAACAGTGACTCAAATGTTTGACACATAGCAGCTGTTAACTGGGCTGAAATCAGCTTTGGGCCACTTTGGGCCAGTTATCAGATATGTGAGTTTGCGTCGCGTTGCGACTTCTCTCACTTTCTGAAGCGCGCATACACAAACAAAAATTTATACCAGTAATATACACATAAAACTGACACCGTTGCTCACAAAACAAAGTTTAAAATGTGCCCGAATTTTTCTCCACCATAAAATGTAGCGACTCGGCTGCATATAATAATAATAAATTAAATTAGCTCAATAGGGAATTATGATTATTAATGTTTCATTATTTATAACTAATCGCAACGGGTTATGATTAAATTATAAATCTCCAAATCACCCAAAAAGGGAAATACCTAACCTAGGTATTTATGCAATATATATATATAGTTAACGACAATGGGTTGCAATTAACTACGAATATATATTAAATCATTACAGAATAACCTTTGAATTAGAATTAATTCAAAATTCATCTGATCCGTTCATTTAACGAACGAACAGTACTACAATCTTTATTCAATTCTCACAAAGTTTTATTCTTTCTTATCAAATCTTCGGGAAGATTATCCTTCTGGTCACGAAGAATAAACCTTCCGAACTATTATGATATTAATTAAAGTATTCAAAGATACTTGAGAGCTCGTAGCTAGATCGGAACATTAAAGTGACCATGCCTTGTGAGCGGCAACAATGACAATCGAACGTGGATACAATGGTTTTAATAATTGATACTACGAACACATACGACTAAAACAAAGAATACATGTATATACAGAACAACGAATAGTAACGAAAGAGAATGAGAAGAAGAGAATGAAAGAGAGGAAGGAAAGGTTCAGGAATGGCAATTTCACAAACATAACCACCGAGAGCCAGCAACGAATAATATCACCTTAAACAGGGGTACACATCTTAAAGCGCATCTAAATTTCGATGGAATTTATACTTGCATGGGTTGTTTGTGCTGAGTATAAAGAATGCGTGTGAGTCTTCTCAGAGAGTTCTTTGAGCTGGAGTGTGTTCTCTTTTGGTCCTTCCGGAGCGTTCTCGATCCGCGGGAAGTTTGAAGGTGGTTGAAGCGAATGCCGAAAAGGGGAGGAAAAGAAGATTGTCTCGTCGGAGTTTTAGAAGACGACTGAGCGCTGAGATGGAGCGCGCTGGGATGGCGCGCGTTGCCTGTCCGCCTGGCTGCGGAGCGCGCCGACTTCAAAGGAACCAACCCACGTGACTGAGCCGCCAAGCCAGGGCCGAAGCCGCCTGGCCAGGGGACGAGCCGAGATGATAAGAGGGTTGTTTATCGACTGCACCGACTGAGCAAAGATATGCTGGTGTTACTGTCCTTTAAAGAAACATTAACATCCGCCCATCTTTTCTGAAATGACCAATCAGGTATGGGAGTTTTAGGCGGGAGAACACTTTCTTTGTCTCCGTTTATGACCTCATTTGCCTAATTTATGATGGTGTCATACTTGGTACATTTCTACTCAAAAGGGGGGGTAACATAATGTGATGCATTTCATAATCATCTACTGTGCACCGTTGGTTAAGAGAAAGAGAGAGGAATATTTAGATATCAAACACAGTATGACTGGGAGATATTAGAGCAGAGATACATTCTTACACATGAATACAAGCATCTTACATGACTTTACATTGTTCGTACATCATGACTATGTTGGCAATGACATAGGGAGCATGCGTACACACAGGAATCATCATATACATTCTGGGATAGTTTAATTAGAGTTACATAAAGAAAATGTTTGTGTCTGTGTATTGGAAGGAGCCTGTGTGTCTAGGCCCCCCCCTTATCTTTTGAGTGAGGGGGGGGGTAGGAGGAGAGATTGCGTCCTGATTGAAGTTCTCACAGGATTCTAACGGTGCTGTCTGTTCTACCTCAGCCAAGCCACAAAACTGTCCATGATGCCATCTTCCTCAGACTCCTCGGTACCGGAACCTAATTTATATACGGCTAAAAGGCTTTCTGACGTTTATAGTGGAATCGACTCATCTTTGATCCTGTCCAGAGAGACTCCAGACGCTACAGCTGGAAAAGCTAACCACAACATAAAGTAAACAAGACCTGACAAAAACACCTGAATCACAGGAGTAGATCAAAGGAAACTAGATACAGGCGAAACATAGGAAACCAAAACTGAACAGAGCAGGGAAACAGGAACTAAAGGAAGCGGAACAGAATTACAACATGACAGCAGAACCATAACAAACACGTAAAACTCTTCTATGATGAGCATGCTTTTAATTTATTTATTAAATAAAAGCATAAATTCATACATTTTTATACCATACAGTCAAAAATGTCAGGGTGACACATCTGACCTGATATCACTGTGAAGGAAAAGCCTCATGAATTATTTAATTCTTTACCAGTCAAAAGTTGGGAACAACTAATTATTTAAAAAACAATAAATAAACAGTGTATAAAATGCAAGAAAACTGAATTTAAAAAAATATAAAAATGAACTATTTACTTCACCAGTCAAAAAATTGGAATAACATATATATATATACACCGATCAGGCATAACATTATGACCGGTGAAGTGACTAACACTGATGATCTCTGTTAGTGGGTGGGATATATTAGGCAGCAAGTGAACATTTTGTCCTCAAAGTTGATGTGTTAGAAGCAGGAAAAATGGGCAAGCGTAAGGATTTGAGCGAGTTTGACAAGGGCCAAATTGTGATGGCTAGACGACTGGGTCAGAGCATCTCCAAAACTGCAGCTCTTGTGGGGTGTTCCCGGTCTGCAGTGGTCAGCATCTATCAAAAGTGCTCCAAGGAAGGAACAGTGGAGAACCGGAGACAGGGTCATGGGCGGCCAAGGCTCATTGATGCACGTGGGGAGCAAAGGCTGGCCCGTGTGGTCCGATCAAACAGACGAGCTACTGGAGCTCAAATTGCTCAAGAAGTTAATGCTGGTTCTGATAGAAAGGTGTCAGAATACACAGTGCATCTCAGTTTGTTGCGTATGGGGCTGCATAGCCGCTGACCAGTCAGGGTGCCCATGCTGACCCCTGTCCACCGCCGAAAGCACCAACAGTGGCACGTGAGCATCAGAACTGGACCACGGAGCAATGGAAGAAGGTGGCCTGGTCTGATGAATCACGTGTTCTTTTACATCACGTGGATGGCCGGGTGCGTGTGCGTGGCTTACCTGGGGAACACATGGCACCAGGATGCACTATGGGAAGAAGGCAAGCCGGTGGAGGCAGTGTGATGCTTTGGGCAATGTTCTGCTGGGAAACCTTGGGTCCTGCCATCCATGTGGATGTTACTTTGACACGTACCACCTACCTAAGCATTGTTGCAGACCATGTACAGCCTTTCATGGAAACGGTATTCCCTGGTGGCTGTGGCTCTTCCAGCAGGATTGACACAAAGCACAAATGCTTCAGGAATGGTTTGAGGAGCACAACAACGAGTTTGAGGTGTTGACTTGGCCTCCAAATTCCCCAGATCTCAATCCAATCGAGCATCTGTGGGATGTGCTGAACAAACAAGTTCGATCCATGGAGGCCCCACCTCGCAACTTACAGGACTTAAAGGATCTGCTGCTAACATCTTGGTGCCTGATACCACAGCACACCTTCAGGGGTCTAGTGGAGTCCATGCCTCGACGGGTCAGCAAAAGGGGGACCAACACAATATTAGTCTCTTATGCTTACCAAGGCTCCATAAATAAATGCAAGATACTTCTTCAAAAAAAGCTCAGCCAAAACCAAATCATCATATTTTCTTTAAAGAATCCTGTCATGGTTTCCACAAAAATCAGCAGCGCAAACAGTTTCAACACTGATAATAATCATGAATGTTTCTTGAGCAGCAAATCATCATATTAGTATGATTTCTGAAGGATCATGTGACACTGCAACAACAAAATGAGACAAAATCCCAAACATTTTCAGAGCTTGGTTTCAATAAAAGACTAACAAGAAAGTTTTGAGTTCTGAAACTTTCTGATATTTTTATCGCCCATTGACCTCTTACATTTGATTTCTCAATTCATGACCGCTTTAAAGTAAACCTTCACCCCTGGTTCTCCAACTCAGCCCAAACGCTGTGATTGACAGAAGAAGGAGTGTGAAGATATGGAGACCCGGGTGGAAACGGAGAGCGCTGACTCATTACGGCCGTTGGAAACTCTCTGGATTCCAGAGGCGAGCGCGAATGGAGGCCGTCCTGCTTGGCCTATTCTTCAGCTGGTCAGAAATAGCCTCCAGATCTATTTTGGCCCGTCTGAAGCAGCGTAGGGCCGGGCCCATGCCTCCCTCGCCCTAACTACAGCATATTTTTAGACTTTTGTGGAGTCACAGTGGTTATAGTTAGGAGCATCGGCGTCAGCTGACGGGAACGTCATGGAGCATAGTGACAGCGGGTCAAGATCATGTCTGCCGCTGAGGCCTTTGGTTCATCTCAGCCACAGATTCAGATACAGCCTCGCGTTTGCAGACAGTGGGATTGGTGGAATGAGACGGATGTAAATTTAGTGCGGGAGGTGAAGGTTTGGTCCTGCCGGCTCCAGTCAGGATAAACGAACAGATTCCAGTCTGTGTCTGTTGTGTCATGACTATGGTAGAGACGTGCAGACGGAGCCTGACCTCTGCCCTCTATTGTCCCTTAATATGGGAAGAGATTGGTGCTTCAATCCATCATAGTTTTCACGTTTGACCCAATGCGGTTCGGCTCTATTGTGGTTCCATCCAAACACTTAATCAATCTCTTTCAGATGAGAGAAAACAGACCTAGGCTGTGTCCGAAATCGCCCCCTATACCCTTAAATAGAGCACACAGCCTTTAGTGGTGTCTGAAACCATAGTGCACGCTATCGAGTGCACTCATTCAATCCCACAATGCACCACAATAACGAGTGTACAACCGAAGTACGCTCAACAGCTAGAGAATACCCATAAGTCGCATGCTGAATTTATTCCCACGTCTGACCAGAAGATAGCGACCACATCCAAACCGTTGGGTACAGTGTAATATCATACAGGTATAAAGTCCTTTTTAATTGATTATTAATTAAGGTTTAGTTCAAAATACATCTTTTCATTACTACTGGAGCTGCCAGTTTGATTAGTTTTAAATGATTATTAAAGGGGTACTTCACCGCTGGAAAGATGAATGTGTATTTAAATTGGGTCATTTATGTAGTATAAATGTGAAATTATTTTAAAAGTTGGTGCCTTCTAGACTGAGAAAAGCCAGAAAATGTATTTTTGGCTCATGTGGATGAAAGACAACAACTCCCAGAATGCACTTGCTTCGCTGCCCTACGAGGCCACTCCCACCGGTTACATCACTTGCCCACCGCGGCACCGCCCCACGTCGTTTTGATTTTTATAGTAATAAAATCCTTTAGTTCAGTTAGAGAACAGACACTACAGTTAAAAACTGAACGTGTGCTCAATACAGCACGAGCCGAACGAGAGTCGCCGCAGGAGTCAGATCTCATTCATCACGAGAGCGAACAGCTGACAGACAAGATGATCGCGGAAGATTTGGCTTCAAAGCGAAATGTAAAAGCGCCTATTTAAGTGAGTTTGTCATTGTACCGTTTTGTTGTTGTGTTTTTCATTAGGAATAATAGGCTAATGAACCCACAGTTCAAGCAACCCGCCCCCGAATTGGCGCTAATTCTAAACCAAAACTAAAATGAGCACGGCCGCCCGGCATTCATTCACGGCCGCACAGTCATTCACGGTGTGTGCGCACTGCCGCGTTTAAGTTCATTGCTATAACTTTCATTGGAATTCATTGAGAACACTCGCTTTGCTCCACACCGCTCCGTTAAGGTCGTTACATACTCCGCAAGAACAGAGGAAAAAGTTCTCGCTCCCATCCCTGGTTTGGGAGTTCTCGCAGCTTGTTTCTCGACACGTCGTCTGAGCAGAACTTTTTTCTTGTGGGTGTCCGAGAACTATTGTGTGATTGGTCAGAAATTTAAAGTGGGCGGGGTTAATGCGGAGAAACGGAGATGTTCGGCACCTGCTTTTCTCGTGAAGTATGGAATGTACTGGCCAGAACGAACTTTGTTCTTGTTCTTGCCACCTCGAGAAAACTAACAAATTTCTTTGTTCTTGCACAGTATGTACCAAGCTTTATGAATGCCCGGCGGCCGAGCTCATTTACATTCAGTGAGTGAGATCCCACCCCTGTGGGCGGGCTGAAAACACTGGCTGCAGTCTCTAGCCTCTGGCCAAAAAAGCTTCCGGTGACGCAAAATGACGATATCTGCATCATCAGAGGCTTTTTCCAGACATAAAATACATAAATCTCTCGTGTCAGGGGGATATGAGGGGGGGGCACGATCATTCGAATATACAACCGGGTTTCTACTGATACAAAGCTTAATGCTAATCGCTGAAGTAACCCTTTAAACAGCACAAACTGTGCAAAAGGATCCATTTTATTTTTTTCCCAAATTCCGTTTTTGGACTCCATTTTAAATGGTTAAATTAAATTTTAGTAATCAAAAAGCATGTCCAATTAATTGAAATCATACAATTTAACAACAATTTATTAAAAGTTTAACAAAAATGTACATGTTTACGGCCCTATGAAATACGTTTTATTTTTTTCTCAAATTCCGTTTTAATTTGACCAACTTCTGTGTTTTCTGTTTTAAGTTTTCTATTTAATTCCATTTAATTAAATTCTAATAATCAAAAAGCATGTCTAATTAATTGAATTCATTTTTTTTTTTTTCTCCAGAAATTCTGTTGTGTATTTATCAGATGATTGCATAAAACATTACTTTAATTTAATTTATCTTTCAATCATATGAAATTAAATGTTTCGTCGTACAAAGTGCTGTACAACAGAGCTTTACTGTTACAATTAAAACAGGGATGAAAACTTGTGGAGTGGAGTAATGTAGGGAATCGAGGGAATAGGGGGTGATTTCAGACACAGGCCAAGGTCCATGGTGCCATTACGGCCCGCAGATGACCTCCGTCCACCTGCCAATAAACAGATATATATACAAGGATTTTTTCCATGCACAATTACAAATGTAGTTGTAGGTTTTATTTAGCCTCGAAGAATGTCCCTCTCCTCGGCTGCCCTCAATATAGACATATTAATTAATACTGAGCGAAGATTGTGCATAATGGCACGTGAAGTCAAAGGTTCAACACTCACACACGTGGTGGAGCCTGTTGGGTTATTTTTTTCCATGGTTATGTCATTGTGTCATCCAGCATGAGAGGAGGGCTTATAAACGGAGAGGATAAAATCCTATAGATTCCTAACTTTCTGTGTTTTTTGGCTGATGGTTTTTGGCCACAGTGCTATTAGTGAGTGTTGGCGGGGGAAAAAAATGAGTCAAATTTGTTCATAAACGCAAGTTATTAAATATGAAACTTTTAACTGTATAAGCTGTATAACTGTTGAGTTGTCATTCTTTCCTGCACTTTTTCCCTCACTCACACACATTGTTGTTACTCTTGCCTATATTTTCTTTTTTTTGTAAAAAAAATAATAAATGTTCACCTTTTGATTATTACTGTTTCCTGTGTTGTTACTCTAGTAATTCTGTGTGTGACTTTAATTTCCAACCTATTTTGGGCTCATTTTAACTCTGCAATATATACATTTTTAAACAATAGTTGAGTTAAAATAGTCCAGTATGTTGGGTCAAATATTTAAAGGGGACCAATTATGCAAATTTCACTTTTACATGGTGTTTGAACATAAATGTGTGTCGGCAGTGTGTGTACACAACCACCCTATAAAAATCCACCCACTCTTTTTAATCCCCATAAATCATAAGCAGTGTCTCAGAACAAGCCGTTTGCAGATTCTAGCAGTGTGACATCACATATACATAGACCCCGCCCACGACTGCTGATTGACTCCGCCCTATTAGCATAGACTCCACCCATGACTTCTGACTGACTCCGCCCTATTAGCATAGACTCCGCCCATGACTGCTGACAGACTCTGCCCTATTAGCATAGACCCCACCCCCGACTGCTGACAGACTCTGCCCTATTAGCATAGACCCCGCCCACGACTGCTTACAGACTCTGCCCTATTAGCATAGACCCCACCCCCGACTGCTGACAGACTCGGCCCTATTAGCATAGACCCCGCCCACGACTGCTTACAGACTCTGCCCTATTAGCATAGACCCCGCCCATGACTGCTGACAGACTCTGCCCTATTAGCATAGACCCCACCCCCGACTGCTGACAGACTCTGCTCTATTAGCATAGACCCCGCCCACGACTGCTAACAGACTCGGCCCTATTAGCATAGATCCGCCCACGACTGCTTACAGACTCTGCCCTATTAGCATAGACCCCACCCACGACTGCTTACAGACTCTGCCCTATTAGCATAGACCCCACCCCCGACTGCTGACAGACTCTGCTCTATTAGCATAGACCCCGCCCACGACTGCTAACAGACTCGGCCCTATTAGCATAGATCCGCCCACGACTGCTTACAGACTCTGCCCTATTAGCATAGACCCCACCCCCCGACTGCTGACAGACTCTGCCCTATTAGCATAGACCCCGCCCACGACTGCTAACAGACTCGGCCCTATTAGCATAGACCCCGCCCATGACCGCTGACAGACTCTGCCCTATTAGCATAGACCCCGCCCACGACTGCTAACAGACTCGGCCCTATTAGCATAGACCCCACCCCCGACTGCTGACAGACTCGGCCCTATTAGCATAGACCCCGCCCACGACTGCTTACAGACTCTGCCCTATTAGCATAGACCCCACCCCCGACTGCTGACAGACTCTGCTCTATTAGCATAGACCCCGCCCACGACTGCTAACAGACTCGGCCCTATTAGCATAGATCCCGCCCACGACTGCTTACAGACTCTGCCCTATTAGCATAGACCCCACCCCCCCGACTGCTGACAGACTCTGCCCTATTAGCATAGACCCCGCCCACGACTGCTAACAGACTCGGCCCTATTAGCATAGACCCCGCCCATTACCGCTGACAGACTCTGCCCTATTAGCATAGACCCCGCCCACGACTGCTAACAGACTCGGCCCTATTAGCATAGACCCCACCCCCGACTGCTGACAGACTCTGCCCTATTAGCATAGACCCCGCCCACGACTGCTAACAGACTCGGCCCTATTAGCATAGACCCCACCCCCGACTGCTGACAGACTCTGCCCTATTAGCATAGACCCCGCCCACAACTGCTAACGGACTCCGCCTTATTAACATAGACCCCGCCCTCACTGAGCTGTACACAGTCTGCCATGTTTATCTCCTCGCCAGAGCATTCAAATAAGAATTCTTATTAAAGCTACTAAAGTTATTCTGTTATATATAGCAGTAGGTACTGTATATTACACTGCTTTAATACTTTAATACACAGATCTAATACACACATGTGATTTATTTACGTTCGCAGACATAACCGACTGTGTTTATGTGAACTGTGTGTGTTTATGACATAACCTTGTGTGTATTTGACAGTTTAAGCGCAATAAGACGTGAAAGAGAACTTAGTTTAGATCATAAACTCTCATGATGATGAAGAACTGCAATGTCACGTGAGCGCGATAGAGATGATGATCAAAACCAATCAGATGTTTCAGTGTTTGGCAGAGTATAGGAGGCACGAGCTGTACAGGCTCCGCCCTCTTCTGGAAAAGGGGCGGGGCAGCAGCTCATTTGCATTTAAAAGATACATGCACGAAAACAGCAGGTTTTTCCTTCCACTCAAAAATGGGCATTTACAACATGATCTGTGGCGTATTTTGAGATGGAACTTCACACACACATTCTGGGGACACCTGAGACTTATTACATCTTGTAAAAAGGGGCATTATAGGTCCCCTTTTTAGTGTAGTGAGCCGGTATAGAAGCACATGGCAGTTCGTTCAAACCTGTTGATGTTGTACTAAACAGGACACATATTATATTATTAGAAAAATATCATTTTATTGTTTGCTTAGAAATTTCTCCATTACAAAACCATAACCTGAAAAACCATTAGAACAACTAAAATGGTTAGCAAGGCCACACTCACACGGCGTATTGTGCTTTATAGATTGCATTCGGTATATCAGTCAGTCCAGCAGATTCTGGAGTTGTGTGAAGCTCGATCTGTCCAAGGATCTGACAAACTCTATCAGGACATGGGGCAGCAGCCGGCCTCCTCGTGCTTGGTCAGGAGAGATATCCTGGAGAAGGTTTTGAAGCAGCTTCTGCACTGGTATTTCTTGATCTCAGAGTGGGTTTGTAGATGCGCCCGGAGGTTTGAGCGGTCAGCGAACGCACGGCTGCAGTGAGGACAGGAGAACGGCTTCTCACCTGAAATCAGTCAATCATGGCAGTTAGGTCTCGTCATTTTACATCCATATTTGTTTTCAAAAACACACAATTTTCATTTCAAACTTGAATTGCATTAAATGTTGAGTTGAATCTTGTATAACTTATAAAAAAAGTTATTTTGATAACTTGTCATAACTTATTGATTATATATATTTTTTTTACAGTGAAGCCTTTATGTATAATGCATTCTAAAAGTATTCATAATGTAGGTTATACTGCATTATATTTTTTCATAAATAACTACAACCAAAGTTAAAATGCATTATAATATTAGCGGATTACCTGTTGCATCTGAAATTGGTCTAAAGGTGTGGTTACAGTTATTCATGAGATCATACAAGGCATTATTTAATGCATTATATATAAAGGCTTTATTAGACATTACTGGAGGTTTTCCACTTCAAAATTTCTGTCTTTGTTTGTGAAATATACAAGCAATTTCTGAGTGAATATTGTTTCAAAATAAACCAATTTTTTCCAGTGTCATTCCAGTCCGGTTTTTGTTTTCTTCCAGAAAACACAAAAGGTGATTTTAGGCAGAATATTCACACATACAAGGAAAGTAGAAGATGATTTAAACTGCCAAGCTCCAAAAAAGGACAGAAAGCACCATGAAAGTCTCACAAAATGGTCAATTCCAAGTTAAATTCACAACTTTGGATGGAAACATAGCTACACTCTTAAAATGAAAAAATTTAAACCAATGGTTGGGTTTGTCCATATTTGACCCAAACATGAGTTGAAACAACCCAGCATTATATTCTCAATTTGTGTTTCACACGAGCAGAAAATATGAAATGACATAAAAATAAAGGTTCTGTATGGGCATCGACGGCTCCATGAAGAAACTTTAACATCCATGGAACCGTTCCATTGGGCAAAGCTTCATTATACTGGAAAAAAAGTTCTTTAGATCATAAACATTTCTTCATGTGATGAAAGAAAGGTTCACTGATCACTGAGAGGGTCTTTGGGAAACCAGAAATCTTCTACGGCATCACTGCGAAAATCCCCTTTCCGAACCTTTATTTTTAAGAGTGAAGGCTAAGAAAACAACACATAAATGAGCCATTCTACACAACTGGTTCAAAGTCACAGCTGGAAACATCTCAAATTTTTTCGTAATTTTGTATGTATGCAAATTGTATAATATCCAAGGTACACATTTCTAGTAATTCTCAAGTTTGGGAATATTTTTCCTCTCCCCAAGTTTGTCACTACCAAAACACAATAATATATCATTTATTAACAAGGCTTAAGATTTTGTTTACATCTACCTAGTAAATATAGTTTTTGCTATATTAAAAAAAAAAGTTCTCACAGGTAAATCAATAACAATTGCAATTTTAATAATATTTCAAGTGTAATTTATGAGATTTGTTGTATTTTGAATCCAATCTTTGTTGTTAGTCACACTGATATCAGAGTTAAGGACTGAATATACATTGAACCAAACACTATCATAACACCTTAGTTGATAATTCAATATACTTTATGTTTTAGTGGCCACATCATGTTACAGAATTTTAACTCACATAATAAAACAAACACTAATGCACTATGCACTAATTTGCATAACTGTACTAAAATTGTGTTTATTTCCCCCAAATAAACGATTATGTTCCCTTTTGTCACTACCGAAACATGTGGTGAAGTTTCGGTTGTGACAATTTTAGATACTTTTGAGTCTAGCTCAAAGATGCTAATCAGCACATGTTTAGCTAGCACAGTTCTGAATAGTTGTACACACATAAAAACTACATCATGGAATAACACCAAAAAAAGTTTGCTTAATTGCAGAAAAAAAGGTGTTTCCCATGTAGGAGGGGACGTTCTCGCGACCTTGTGCAACGTTCCCTAAAAGTTCTTTAAAGGTGAGGAAAATCCCTGAAAGTGCTGCAGTTCAAGGTTCCTTATATGACTTTAGGGGGACGTTCCATTTGGGTTATTTTAGGGTCACACAGCAACGTTACAAAGAGGACATTTGGGACGTTAACAGAACGTTCCCACACGGTCCTTTGTTGGTCATATAATAACGTTCCCATACGGTTCCCTGTTAGTCAAATGGGGATGTTTCATTCGGGAATGCGCTGCAACAAAATCTGTGTGTATCTTTAAGGAACGCCGCTACCAGCCCCGCTAGAAATGTTACGTTCCCAGAACATTCCGAGACATGTGGAGTTCTTTAAAGGGTTGGGGCACGTTATTTGGCGGACCTTCAGGGAACATTCCGGACGTTCTGGGAATGTTTAGAGTACCCTTACTATAGGACGTTCCCTATGAATGTGTTCAGAACATTGTGTGAATCTATGTACACTGGGCGGCTTTGCAAATGAGGGTCAGTAAAACAGGATTTGCACAAAAGTTGCTTCTCACAGATGGATTAATACCAACCCTTCGTGATCCAACTTCATATCCAGAACACGCAAGTACCGCACGTTATATTTTGTGAATGTACGCAAATCGCCTTTGTGAATGAGCTGGTTAGCATGTTGACGGCTAATGAGGCTAAAGTTAGCATTGCCTCTGACTGTATTCACGGAGATCATGCAGAGCTATGGCATTAGTTTTATTTTTAAGAAGTAATAAAAGTGTGCTTCTGAATTGTACAGGCGTTTTTTTGGGCTAAAAAAAAAAACAAGTAGCTTTTAGAGACAATGGTAGCTTTAGCCACATTAGCACTTTCAGAAAGGCGATTTGCAAACACACACATTAAAGTGCGGTACTTACGTGTTCTGGATATGAAGTTGGATCACGAAGGGTTGGTATTGATCCATCTTTGAAAAGCAACATTTTGTGCAAATCCTGCATTTTACTGACCCTCATTAGCAAAGCCGCCCAGTGTACATAGATTCACACATGTTCTGAACACATTCAGGAAACGTGAAGGAAGGACCTAAATATGACCAAAAAATAACATTCTAGGTTGGTCCCCTAAAGGTCCTGCAAACGTTATGGGAATGTACTGTAGAGACCTAGAGGGAACATCCTATAGTAATGTCCCCTAAACATTCCCAGAACGTCCGGAATGTTCCCTGAAGGTCCGCCAAATAACGTCCCCCAACCCTTTAAAGAACTCCACATCATGACCGTCTCGGAGAGCTCTGGGAACGTTACCAGGTGACGTCCTTGACACCAGCGGGGATGTTCTGGGAACATCAAATTTCCAAATAAAATATAGTCCCCTAAACGTTCCCAGAACGTCCTGAATGTTCCCTGAAGGTCCGCCAAATAACATCCCCCAACCCTTTAAAGAACTCCACATCATGACCGTCTCGGAGAGTTCTGGGAACGTAACATTTCTAGCGGGGTTGGTAGTGACGTTCCTTAAAGATACACACAGATTTTCTGACTTTTGAACACATTTATCTCAAAATGATGGGACCTATCTACTATGAGCGAGAGGGACGCAGGAATATTTCCTGTAGTTAAAATCAGTCTCAGCCTTACTGATATTTTAAATATTATTGTGGGATTCAATAGATAATAGAAGGGTCTTAGTAAACATCTAAGATTTGAATACGTAAATGTGTTTTTTGGTTGTGGGACAGTAGTTTGCACCAACTCTGTAGAATGGCCCTTCTACTACACCGACTCTGAGCGTACCTGTGTGTGTGCGGATGTGTCCCTGAAGCAGCCAGGGCCTGGAAAAGGCCTTTCCGCACAGCTTACACACACATGGCAGCGTGTGTGTGCGGATGTGCATCTTCAGCGCGCCCAGACTCACATACTCCTTGTCGCAGTACTTGCAGCTGAAGCACTTCTGGCTCGGCCAGTGACAGTGGAGCGGCCTCTGCTCGGCCAGGCTAGAGAAGCTCAGGTAAGCTTTCCGGCAGTCAAAACATTCCTCACTGGTGCCAGCGGTGGCCAGTCCTAAAGGGGACACGTCTCTTTGGGAAAGCTGGAATGACCGTGGCTCTGTGCACTCCAGCATTGGCACCGGAAGAGGACTGGACATCACAGGTACGGGGAAAGTGAGACCCAGAACTGGGCCGTCCGACAGGTGCTGTGGAGGAACATACATCCCTGAACTGATGGGGTTCAACCGCAGACTGGAGCTCAACGAGTTCCCAAGACGTCCCACAGGACGCAGAGTCTCATGAGGATGCAGCACTTTGAGTTTGGAGCTTGAAGATTCAATATGAATCACCTCTGTGGAGATACGTAATGCACATGATCAGGTAAAACTCAATTCATGGGTGTCAACATTTAAATAAATCACTAACAATAAATCCCAAAGATTATTTCATTGAAATCCCAAGCCTGAAATGATGCCTTTAAACATGATTGATTTCACATTATCCACCTTACTTTTAACACAAGAGCAAGTGTAACTTTAATTCACTTTGGCTTCTGATGCTTTTTATTTATTATAATCATGAACTCATTGGTTTGATGCACAAATAGTTTAACATTTAATGCATTTTGTTATTCTTCTCATTATATAACGGATCGGAAGTCTCACAAACTCTTCACAGGAAATGTTGTACATCCGCATTTATCATTATATTTATCATTAACACAATAAATGTAACTTTTATATGAAAACATATGAGCCTAGGAAAATTGACATCTTCACCCTTATTTGTTTGTTTTTAACGCAATGAAAAATGCCAAATTGCGACAATTTTCGTGCAGGAAATTATGAACACATGCACAAACAAGAGAGAACCAATGAAGTATTGATAGCTGATTATGCTGTAGTCAATCTTTGCTTTTAGTTTTTTCCATGCATTTTTATTTTTGCACAGTAAAATAAAAGCAGTAGCTGGCTTTTTTGGTCAAATATCACATAAATACCGTAACCAAGTTTAGTGTTTTGTTCTTCCCTCATATTTGTGAATTTTCTCCTAAAATTAACTAATAATGAGCAATTAATTTGTTACTGATTTAAAACAAAATCTTTGTTAACGTTAGTTAATAAAAATACAACTGTTGATTATAGTTCCTGTCAGCTCAGGTCTATTAAATAATATCAACAGATACAACTTTTGATTTTAATAATGTATTATATTGAAATGAAGGTAACTGCATGACTTTACAAGAGGAAGAGTCACCGACAACTCTCTCCGGTGCGCAAACTACGTTTCACAACTAAACACACGCGCGAGATGTGACAAGTAAACAACGCGAGATCACGCGTGCGTCAGACCGGAGCTCTCACGCGAAGCTGTTATTAATTTATTTACATGATTAATGTGTTAATAAATTGTTATTAAAAATGATGAACTGCAGAAAGTTTGCGATCCAAACTGTCTGTGCACTGATTTGCAGCGAAAAGGAGAAAAAGAAAAAATGGTTGTGGAGACACAGGGAGCAAGGATTGTGTTCTGCAAGGAGAGTTGGAGGTAAATAAATTATTTTGCAATGTGCTGCTGGTCAAGCAAATGTTTGTGCTTTGTTTCTTTTTGATAGAATTGTAAATATATCTATTAAAATACTGATATTCTGGTCTATAACTCCTCCCTGAACCTCCCGCGGCCCTGTATCTTGCCCTCTCATTGGCTGTAGGTCATCGCAGATGTCATTTTCAGTCAAAACTCATTTCACACAGCAGGATTTTGAATCGATTCTCTCAGATCGCATCTTTGATAATTCAAAGTCATTGTCACTCACATGCACGAGCACCGATTTGCCTATGATTTAGGGCATTTGTCTGCGATTTCGCAAAACCTGTCGGCGAGTCAAAATCAGGCCTAAAATTGGGCAGTGTTAACTCTGCATTAGATTAAATCTCTGAAGATCTCCGCAGAGGAGGATTAAACAACTCCACAAACAGCATCACCAGCTTCACGCATTACTAACCCGATCAGCTTTATTTCTGTCAGACGTCTACAGAAGCTCTTATTGACAATTAACAGAGTTTTAGTTTTATTGAAAATGTTTGGTCACCATTATGGAGATCAGTGTTTGCTTTAGTTGGGCAGTTTGACTCTTGGCTTTTTATGCGAGTTTGTGCTCTTTGTATCAGTGTTTACTAAAACACATACTTTATTGCAAAGGAAGCCAGAAACAAAGACAATCAGGTGATATACTTCTCAATTCTTATCGTAATTCATTATTAATAGATGATTTTCACTTTTCTTGCCACAGATCAGACATTCTGAATTTTGATTTTTAAATACATTGTGTCTAGAAAAATTATTTCCAGCAATCAAGAATCAGCATATGAATCTCAACAATGGTGACATGCTTCATGCCGCAATGCATGCTGGGAGCCATGAGTTTTATACTACGGTGGCTCCCAGAATGCATTGCGGCATGAAGCATGTCACCATTGTTGAGATTCATATGCTGATTCTTGATGTCGGTGTGTGTCTTAAAAACAAAATTAAGAATGTCTGATCTGTGGCACGAAAGTATCGTTGGTGAATATAATCTATTCATTACAAACAACCACTTTTGGTCAGAGTGAATTATTCTACTTTACGAAGCTGAAAACTATATCACCTGATCGACTTTGTTTCTGGCTTTCTCTGCAACAAATTATGTGTTTTGATGAATACTGTTACAAAGAGCACAAACTCGCATAAAAAGCCAAGTCAAACTGCCCAACTAAAGCAAACACTGATCTCCATAATGGTGACCAAACTGGTCAAATAAAACATCAACAACGTTTTGTGTGTACGCAGATATTTCTTGAGACGAGGGGAAAAAATTATCGTACAGGGAAAGCTCTGGCTTTGTGTGGATGTGGCCTTAATGTCTTTTATCTTCAGTTCATTTCACAGTCCGTTGTAGTTCTTGTGTTTCTCTTTCCTTCAGTGATTCTGCTCATTATCATCAGGTGTCACCACTAATGCTGTTAATTAATCTCTTAATTATCTCATTAGCTTTAACACTCTGTAGAGTGGGATCACATGTCCTCTGAGCAGTGCTGATTTAACACCGGGGATGGTTAATTACTGTTAACAAATGAAACCTTATTAAAAATGGTAAAGTGTTACTCTATGTACAGTACCGGTGAAACGTTTTAATGTTTTTGAAAGAAGTCTCTTATACTCAAGCCTGCATTTATTTAATAAAAAAAATATAGTAAAAACAGTAATATTGTGAAATATTATTACAATTTAAAATTAATATACTTTAAAATATAACTTATTTCTGTGATGTAAAACTGGAATCATCTCTTTTTTCAGGATTCTTTGATGAATAAAAAGAACAGCATTTATTTAAAATAGAAATATTTTGTAACAATATACACTACTGTTCTAAAGTTTGGGGTCAGTTTAAAAAAAAAATATATATATATATATATATTAATATTTTTATTCAGCAAGGATGTGTTAAGTTGATTAAAAAATTGAAAGTAATGATTTATATTGTTAGAAAAGATTTCCATTTTGAATAAATGCTGTTCTTTTAAACTTTTTATTCATCAATGAATCCTGAAAAAATATTAATGTTTCCAACATTGATAACAATCCTCATATTGAATGATTTATGAAGGATCATGTGACACTGAAGACTGGAGTAATGATGATAAATTCAGCTTTGATCACAGGAATAAATTACACTTTACTATATATTCACATAGAGAACAGCTGATTTACACTGGAGTCATATCTCACTGTTTTTACTGTATTTCTGTATATTAAAATAAATGCAGCCTTTGTGAACAGAGGATTTTCAAAAACATTAAAATAGTAATGTTTCCAAACTTTTGACAGGTACGGTCCAGGTCTTTGTAAAAAAAACAAAACAAAAATGAAAGTTATATTCAGAGCCAATTATCCATCAATGTGTTTCCCAAGCAGCCAATAAAGACTATACAGTCTTTCGTCAAAAAAGAGAGAGAACTCTCTCATATTTAATAAGAGTTATTTCTAATCTCCCTCTACGATTGAACTATAATTTGGTGCCTTCCCTCCCAGTGGAAAGCCCAGCTTTGCAGCTCATGAACTCTGAATCCCTGACAGGAACCCTCCATGAGCCGCTCTACTGTGAGAGATCCTGCACCTGCTAAACTCACATCTCTTCATCCTTTCCTCATTATCTGCTCATCATCACGACTGTGGAGAGCATCTGACCATACAGGCCTGAATCTACATACAGTGGCAAGGAAAAGTGTGTGAACCGCTTGCAGAATCTGTGAAAATGTGAAACTAAATAAGAGAGATCATACAACATGCATGTTATTGTATATTTAGTGCTGTCCTGAATAAGATATTTTACATAAAGGATGTTTACAGATAGTGCACAAGACAAAAAAATAAAGCTGAATTTATTAAAATGACCCGTTCAAAAGTTTATGAACCATTGATTCTTAATACTGTGTGTGTCGTTCCCTGATGATCCACGGCTGTGTGTGTGTGTGTGTGTGTGTGTGTGTGAGAGTGTGTGTGTCGTTCCCTGATGATCCACGGCTGTGTGTGTGTGTGAGTGTGTGTGTCGTTCCCTGATGATCCACGGCTGTGTGTGTGTGTGTGTGTGTGAGTGTGTGTGTCATTCCCTGATGATCCACGTCTGTGTGTGTGTGAGTGTGTGTGTTTTGTTCCCTGATGATCCACGGCTGTGTGTGTGTGTGAGTGTGTGTGTGTCGTTCCCTGATGATCCACGGCTGTGTGTGTGTGTGAGTGTGTGTGTCGTTCCCTGATGATCCACGGCTGTGTGTGTGTGTGAGTGTGAGTGTGAGTGTGAGTGTGAGTGTGAGTGAGTGTGAGTGTGTGTGTGTCGTTCCCTGATGATCCACGGCTGTGTGTGTGTGTGAGTGTGAGTGTGAGTGTGAGTGAGTCGTTCCCTGATGATCCACGGCTGTGTGTGTGTGTGTGTCGTTCCCTGATGATCCACGGCTGTGTGTGTGTGAGTGTGTGTGTTTTGTTCCCTGATGATCCACGGCTGTGTGTGTGTGTGTGTGTGTGTGAGTGTGTGTGTCGTTCCCTGATGATCCACGGCTGTGTGTGTATGTGTGTGTGAGTGTGTGTGTCGTTCCTTGATGATCCACGGCTGTGTGGGTGTGTGTGTGTCGTTCCCTGATGATCCACGTCTGTGTGTGTGTGTGTGTGTGTGAGTGTGTGTGTCGATCCTTGATGATCCACGGCTGTGTGTGTGTGTGTGTGTGAGTGTGTGTTGTTCCCTGATGATCCACGGCTGTGTGTGTGTGTGTGTGAGTGTGTGTCGTTCCCTGATGATCCACGGCTGTGTGTGTGTGTGTGAGTGTGTGTGTCAATCCCTGATGATCCTTGGCTGTGTGTGTGTGTGTGTGAGTGTGTGTGTCAATCCCAGATGATCCACGGCTGTGTGCGTGTGTGTGTGAGTGTGTGTGTCAATCCCTGATGATCCACGGCTGTGTGTGTGTGTGTGTGTGTGTGTGTGTGTGTGTGTGTGTGTGTGTGTGTGTGTGTTGTGATGGTTGTTCTTGAGTCTCTTGTTTGTCCTGATCCGTTAAACTGACCAGTGTTCTTCAGAAAAATCCTCAAACTCTTCAGTTTTTCAGCATGTTTTGCATATTTGAACCCTCTCCAGCAGTGACTGTGTGATTTTGGGATCCATCTTTTCACACTGAGGACGATTGAGGGACTCAAACACAACTATTAAAAAAGGTTCAGACATTCACTGATGCTCCATCAGGGAACAACACACACACACACAGCCGTGGACCATCAGAGAACGACACACACACAGCCGTGGACCATCAGAGAACGACACACACACTCTCACACACACACACACACACACAGACGTGGATCATCAGGGGACGACACACACACTCACACACACACACAGCCGTGGATCATCAGGGAACGACACACACACTCACACACACAGACACACACAGACGTGGATCATCAGGGAACGACACACACACACACTCACACACAGCCGTGGATCATCAGGGAACGACACACACACTCACACACAGCCATGGATCATCAGGGAACGACACACACACTCACACACACACACACAGCCGTGGATCATCAGGGAACGACACACACACTCACACACACACACACAGCCGTGGATCATCAGGGAACGACACACACACTCACACACACACACACAGCCGTGGATCATCAGGGAACGACACACACACTCACACACACACACACAGCCGTGGATCATCAGGGAACGACACACACACTCACACACACACACACACAGCCGTGGATCATCAGGGAACGACACACACACTCACACAGCCGTGGATCATCAGGGAACGACACACACACTCACACACACACACACAGCCGTGGACCATCAGAGAATGACACACACACACTCACACTCACACACACAGACGTGGATCATCAGGGAACGACACACACACACTCTCTCACACACACACACACACACACACACACAGCCGTGGATCATCAGGGAACGACACACACACTCTCACACACACACACAGACGTGGATCATCAGGGAACGACACACACACTCTCACACACACACAGCCGTGGATCATCAGGGAACGACACACACACTCACACACACACACAGCCGTGGATCATCAGGGAACGACACACACACTCTCACACACACACACACACACACACACACACAGCCGTGGATCATCAGGGAACGACACACACAGTATTAAGAATCAATGGTTCATAAACTTTTGAACGGGTCATTTTAATAAATTCAGCTTTATTTTTTTGTCTTGTGCACTATCTGTAAACATCCTTTATGTAAAATATCTTATTCAGGACAGCACTAAATATACAATAACATGCATTTTGTATGATCTCTCTTATTTAGTTAAAACATTTTCACAGATTCTTCAAGCGCTGCACACACTTTCTTGCCACTGTATCTGAAACTATAATTATCATGCATGCAGTTTGTGTGACACAATATTACCTGGAGATTTTAAGATATACTTGTTTTTAAGATTAGAATATCACTGATTCTTGAGATAAGGGTCAAAACATGTCCTAAACACAAAAGCCCTATTTATGATAAAAAGTAAGAATATCAGCACAATAAAAATACTTACATCTAAAGAGTTTCTGTACACTTGGGCCATACATTGCTTACACTTATAATAATTTCTTGAGTGTTATTTTAAAAGCACACTCATTTAACCCGTCCTCACGATGAAAACGGACAAATTACATTATAAGACAGAGATCTTAAAGATGTCAAACAATACAAAAAGTAAATCTTGAATTATATTTTCCATTAAAAAAATGGCCATCGCAGTTGTGTCCTCACTTGTGTCAACTCCGCCAGGATTTTCTATAATCCTGAATAAATCGGGCAGTGTCGTGGGCAGCTTTACCTGCTCATTGTGGATCTCGCACACATTTTTTAATCTTAAGTCTCTGCGGTCACAGCCTTAACTCCGTCATCGCGGTGTAATAGTTTCTGTGAATAGTTGTGGGATAAATCTTGCCATTTTGATATGTAGGCAGAGGGAAAAGCTAAACTGCTCGACTGTAGAACCGGAAAAACCTTCGGAGTCTGTATGTGATTTAATATGTTTTTTGCATATGGGGGATTCTTCTAATGCGGTTTCATCATATACTGTACATTTGGCAACTCCGTCAGGTGAAGGTTATTAATTTTGAAAGAAATGTCATTCTTTTTTCAATTTATGGTGTAAAAATGTTAAAAACATCAAAGGAACGACATGATATCTCTTATATACCTAAGAACATAACATATGCGGTAACACTTTACAATAAGGTTGTATTAGTTAATGCATTAGTTAACTCTGTTCAGCATCAGCTCATCTTTGTTAACGTTAGCTCATGGTTTGTTCATGTTAGTTCCCAGTGCATTAACTAATGTTAGCAAGATTTAAATAATGCATTGGTAAATGCTGAAATTAGCATGAACAAAGATAAATAAACGCTTTATAAGTGCAGTTCATGTTAACTAATGAACCTTATTGTAAAGTGTTACCATGTATGTTTAATATTAAAAGGACGGAGGAGAATTATGACATTTAGAAACTGGTTTGATCATAATAGTGTGAAAACAAACAAACACTTAGCTCCTTTACTGAACACCTATATTACATAATTATGACTTTACACTGCTTTTTGATTGGTTAAATGAAATTAGCATGATTTTTAGTGTGTCTGATGGAGTTATGAATATTATTATTTTTTTTTTTAGAAATAAGCCTTACATGGTTAATGTTTTTTTTTAACAATGTAGTGTTATTTTTTTAACATCTCTGACATGTGAACACTTTTAGATTCAGACTTTTATTAAATTATAATAATTAAAAACGAATATTAATTAATAACCTATATACTTTTTAATTTAACAAAAAAGGGAATTATATTATCAAATGCTATTTACATTTGTAATGTATGCAAATATCGAAATGATATAATATAAACAAGCGAGAACCGTTGAGAACTGAAAATAACCAACCGTGTTTTTTTGAATCCAGCACTCCATAGTCAGGCTTCCTGTTCGTGAGGTGTTTCTTCACCAAGAAGGACCTTGGCATCGTTTAAAGGACTTCAGCCTTCTGAGCACGAGCACGAGCTTTGAGCGGGAGATGGTGAGTGGTGAATAAGTAGCTGATGTTTGGAGAGAAGAGAGTGGCAGGTGCAGCTCGAGCTAGACGGACATCTCGCTCAGCCAATCAGAATGGAAGGACTAGTGTAAGAGGGCGGGGCCGTGTTTGCCCCGACATTCCGCGGCAAACAGGTGCACGCGCGCGTTTAAAACAGCAGAACTTTATTTTGACGCAACATGGCGCGTGTTTCCCAGTTACACCATGAGACAAACCACGAGAAATGTAAATAAATGTATAAGATTAAAACAAATACGTTATTAAATTAACATATGATAAAACATGTAAGAAATAAATAATACAATTAAAATAAGTAGGCTAAAAATATAATTATAATTAAAAGTCTAGAGAAATTTTTTTATTAAATAAAGATGATTGAATGTTAAATTACCATATGATAAAAATAAACATAAAACTGTAAAAAGTGAATTCATTTAATAATATTAAAATAAGTAAATAAATTAGATTAAAACGTTATATATATAAGATTAAAATAAATAAATAAGTGATTACATGTTAAATGAACATATATTAAAATGTAAAAAAAAAAAATTAAAATAAATACATTAGATTAAAATAATAAACATGTTTAATATAAATTAATAAAACATTTATTTAAATAAACAAATAAATGATTGAATGTTAAACTAACATATGATAAAAAAAAATAAAAAAAAAGATAAAATTAAAATAAATATATGTGGAAAAGCCTAGAGTAAAACTGTAAAAATGTGAATGTAATAAACAATAATGTTAAAATAAGTAAATAAATTAGATTAAATAAACATGCACACATTTGAGAATTAAATGAAGATTAAAATAAATAAATAAATAAATAAGTTAAATTAACATATATTAAAATGTAAAAAAATTGAATTAAAATAAATACATTAGATTAAAATAATAAACATGTTTAATATAAATTATTACAAATTAGATTTAAATAAACAAATAAATGACTGAATGCTAAACTACCATATGATAAAAATGTAAAAAAAAGAAAAAAAAAGAATGATCAAATTAAAATAAATGAGATTAAAATAAATATATGTGGAAAAGCCTAGAGTAAAACTGTAAAAATGTGAATGTAATAAACAATAATGTTAAAATAAGTAAATAAATTAGCTTAAACGTGCAAACATTTAAGAAATACAATTATATATATAAGATTAAAATAATAAATAAGTGATTACATGTTAAATTAACATATATTAAAATGTAAAAAAATTGAATTAAAATAAATACATTAGATTAAAATAATAAACATGTTTAATATAAATTAATAAAAATTAGATTTAAATAAACAAATTAATGATTGAATGTTAAATTACCATATGATAAAAGGTTACTGTAAAAAAAAAAAGAGATTAAAATAAATATATGCCTAGAGTAAAACTTTAAAAATGTGAATTCATTTTTAATAATGTTAAAATAAGTAAATAAATTAGATTAAATAAACGTGCAAACATTTGAGAATATATATATATATATATATATATATAAAATATTAAAATAAATAAATAAGTGATTAAATGTTAAATTAACATATATTAAAGTTAAAATAAATAAATTAGATTAATATAAATTTACAAATTAGATTTAAATAAACAAATAAATGACTGAATGTTAAACTAACATATGATAAAAATGTAAAAAAAAAAAAAAGAATGATAAAATTAAAATAAATGAGATTAAAATAAATATATGTGGAAAAGCCTAGAGTAAAACTGTGAAAATGTGAATGTAATAAACAATAATGTTAAAATAAGTAAATAAATTAGATTAAATAAACATGCACACATTTGAGAATTAAATGAAGATTAAAATAAATAAATAAGTTAAATTAACATATATTAAAATGTAAAAAAAATGAATTAAAATAAATACATTAGATTAAAATAATAAACATGTTTAATATAAATTATTACAAATTAGATTTAAATAAACAAATAAATGACTGAATGCTAAACTAACATATGATAAAAATGTTAAAAAATAAAATAAAAAAAATGATAAAATTAAAATAAATGAGATTAAAAAAAATATATGTGGAAAAGCCTAGAGTAAAACTGTGAAAATGTGAATGTAATAAACAATAATGTTAAAATAAGTAAATAAATTAGCTTAAATAAACATGCACACATTTGAGAATTAAATGAAGATTAAAATAAATAAATAAATAAGTTAAATTAACATATATTAAAATGTAAAAAAAATGAATTAAAATAAATACATTAGATTAAAATAATAAACATGTTTAATATAAATTATTACAAATTAGATTTAAATAAACAAATAAATGACTGAATGCTAAACTAACATATGATAAAAATGTAAAAAAAAGAAAAAAAAAAGAATGATCAAATTAAAATAAATGAGATTAAAATAAATATATGTGGAAAAGCCTAGAGTAAAACTGTAAAAATGTGAATGTAATAAACAATAATGTTAAAATAAGTAAATAAATTAGATTAAACGTGCAAACATTTGAGAAATACCATTATATATATAAGATTAAAATAAATAAATAAGTGATTACATGTTAAATTAACATATATTAAAATGTAAAAAAATTGAATTAAAATAAATACATTAGATTAAAATAATAAACATGTTTAATATAAATTAATAAAAATTTGATTTAAATAAACAAATTAATGATTGAATGTTAAATTACCATATGATAAAAGGTTACTGTAAAAAAAAAAAGAGATTAAAATAAATATATGCCTAGAGTAAAACTTTAAAAATGTGAATTCATTTTTAATAATGTTAAAATAAGTAAATAAATTAGATTAAATAAACGTGCAAACATTTGAGAATATATATATATATATATATATATATATATAAAATATTAAAATAAATAAATAAGTGATTAAATGTTAAATTAACATATATTAAAGTTAAAATAAATAAATTAGATTAATATAAATTATTACAAATTAGATTTAAATAAACAAATAAATGACTGAATGTTAAACTAACATATGATAAAAATGTAAAAAAAAAAAAAAGAATGATAAAATTAAAATAAATGAGATTAAAATAAATATATGTGGAAAAGCCTAGAGTAAAACTGTGAAAATGTGAATGTAATAAACAATAATGTTAAAATAAGTAAATAAATTAGATTAAATAAACGTGCACACATTTGAGAATTAAATATAGAGATTAAAATAAATAAATAAGTTAAATTAACATATATTAAAATGTAAAAAATTTAAATACATTAGGTTAAAATAAATGAATGAATACAAAAATGTGATTAATGTAGCTTAATAAAAAATTAGATTTAAATAAACAAATAAATGATACATTTATAGTGAGTAGAAAAGACATATAATAAAGTAACTTAATAGAAACTAATGTTAGATAATATTATTGTTGAGGATGAAAGGACAGAAAGCAAGACACTAATGCTTAAAATGCTGAATCATGAGTAACTCAAGTAAAATAAACACTTCGCAGTGTTGTATTGTCCTATCCCTTCTGAAAAACGTCTTAAAATGTAAAGGTAAAAAATGCATTTTGTTTTATTGGTTGCAGAAACCATGATAACAATTTAATTCATTAAACTTTCACCTCATTAATATGTTTTGTTTTCATAAGGTTGTCTTAAGTGGACACTATGACTTAAATACAGTGGCTTATATACAGATATATAAAGTAGCTTAATAGGTCATTATTTCTATACTTGGGTTATATATGGTATATGTTTCCATTACTTTTTTTGATATTAGCAGTTTGCATTAGTGGTCATTATATTTCCAGCAACCAGTGGTTTATGAGGGTTACCATGTAAAAACGTTTATAATATGTTAAGTGCTTTGAGAAATTGAATTTAAGTCTACAACTGTATTGGATGTCGCCATCTAGTGTGCCCTTAGTGTACTCGCATATACACTTTTTTTTAGGTTTTAATGAATTAAATAGTTATAAAAATACAGCTTGTTAAAGGGATAATTCAGCCCCAGTTAATAAAACACTGTCATCATTTACTCATCCTCATATTGTTTCATACTTTCCATGCATGATGTTAGGCAAGATTCACAGCCTTCACTTTCAATGGAAAGAAAAAAAGAAAGAAAAGAAAATGTCACTAACATTAACCTTTCGTTGCTCCCTGTAAGAGCCCCAGTGCAAAACACTTGACGCATCTCCACCAATCACACGGCAACAAGAACAAACTTAAACAAATAACATTGTAATTTCGTATTTACAGTTTTGACCAAGTTGGTGGTCTCAACAAGGCATCGTTTCACACCGGCCAGCATTATAAATTAGAGTTAGCTAACAGACTTTAGTTCACAACAATATTTTAGTTCAACAAGTAAATAATTAAGTTCTGATCCACACTCCTTACCAGTGGGTGGCGGTAATGCGCCTAACTTTGAATGCCAACTACCATAACATTCAAAAGTCCCTGAGAAAACCTCCCCATACCTACATTTTTAAAGATTAAAACACTGATTAACTTTTTAAGATTTAAATTTTTTTTTTTTTTTATCAGAATGTCATAACTTGCTCTTCCTGTGATATGACTGTTTCTGGTTAAATCCATTCCAGTATGCAGAACTCGCTTCTCACCAATGAATAAAATGTAGTCCTGCCCTATAGATTTTTTTCAATAAGCAGTTTCAGTTACACTTCATTTTAAAGGAACACGCCGACTTTTTGGGACTTTTTTACGCTTATTCACCGTATCCCCTAGAGTTAGATAAGTCCATACACACCATTCTCATCTCCGTGCATGCCATAACTCTGTCTGATGCACCCACTGCTAGCCTAGCTTAGCACAAAGACTGGAGGTAAACGGCTCCAGCTAGCCTAGCTTAGCACAAAGACTGGAGGTAAACGGCTCCAGCTAGCCTAGCTTAGCACAAAGACTGGAGGTAAACGGCTCCAGCTAGCCTAGCTTAGCACAAAGACTGGAGGTTAACGGCTCCAGCTAGCCTACTGCTCAATAAGTAACAAAATAACGCCAACATTTTCCTATTTACATGTTGTGATGTGTATAGTTACATTGTGTACTAAGACCGACGGAAAATGAAAAGTTGCAATTTTCTAGACCGATATGGCTAGGGACTATACTCTCATTCCTGCGTAATAATCCAGGAGCTTTGCTGCCGTACCATGGGTGCAGCGGCGCAATGATATCACACAGTGCCTGAAAATAGGCTAACTTCCGCCAACATAACCAACGTGACAACCTGCTTGCACAGAGAGCGTGCTGGGGACTATTTTCAGGCGCTGTAATATCATTGCGCCGCTGCACCCATGGTACGGCAGCAAGTAGGCTAGCTGGAGCCGTTTACCTCCAGTCTTTGCACTAAGCTAGGCTAGCTGGAGCCGTTTACCTCCAGTCTTTGTGCAAAGCTAGGCTAGCTGGAGCCGTTTATCTCCAGTCTTTGTGCTAAGCTAGGCTAGCTGGAGCCGTTTACCTCCAGTCTTTGTGCTAAGCTAGGCTAGCGGTGGGTGCGTCAAACAGAGTTATGGCACGCACGGAGATGAGAATGGTGTGTATGGACTTATCTAACTCTGGGGGATACGGTGAATAAGCTAAAGTCCCAAAAAGTCGGCGTGTTCCTTTAAGGTGTCCTTATTACAAAAATGTAAATAACGAGTACAGTCAATACATCATCAATCCTTCTTCGTGTCAGAGTGATGCTACGACAATCATCTCTCATTCCAAACGGCTTTTACATATATGAATAGAAGGACAGAGGGTTTTGACACCTCAAATTTCTTTTCTCATCTCTATCAGCTGCAATGTGATATAATTTGTTAAAGAAAAAATCATACTCATCACGATTTACTACATTAGAGTTAAGCCATTAGAGTTAAGTTAAGTTAAGTTAAGTTAAGTTACTCTACTACATTAGAGTTAAGATTGGGCGACTGATTTGCATCTCCTTGTCTCTGCATGTTGGGGGGGTTATGCTTGATGTACACTTGGCATGTGTTGTCAATCTTCATCGTCACCTGCTCTGTTGGTGTGTGATTCAGATACAGTGGCAAGAAAAAGTGTGTAAACCGCTTGAAGAATCTGTGAAAATGTTTTAACTAAATAAGAGAGATCATACAAAATGCATGTTATTGTATATTTAGTGCTGTCCTGAATAAGATATTTTACATAAAGGATGTTTACAGATAGTGCACAAGACAAAAAAATAAAGCTGAATTTATTAAAATGACCCGTTCTTTAAGTGTGTGTGTGTGTGTGAGTGTGTGTGTCGTTCCCTGATGATCCACGTCTGTGTGTGTGTGTGTCATTCCCTGATGATCCACGGCTGTGTGAGTGTGTGTGTCATTCCCTGATGATCCACGTCTGTGTGTGTGTGTGTGTGTGTCATTCCCTGATGATCCACGGCTGTGTGAGTGTGTGTGTCGTTCCCTGATGATCCACGTCTATGTGTGTGTGTGAGTGTGTGTGTCGTTCCCTGATGATCCACGTCTGTGTGTGTGTGTGTCGTTCCCTGATGATCCACGTCTGTGTGTGTGTGTGTGTGTGTGTGTGTGTGTCATTCCCTGATGATCCACGGCTGTGTGAGTGTGTCATTCCCTGATGATCCACGGCTGTGTGTGTGTGTCATTCCCTGATGATCCACGTCTGTGTGTGTGTGTGTGTGTCATTCCCTGATGATCCACGGCTGTGTGTGTGAGTGTGTGTGTCATTCCCTGATGATCCACGGCTGTGTGTGTGAGTGTGTGTGTGTTTTGTGATGGTTGTTCTTGAGTCTCTTGTTTGTCCTGATCCGTTAAACTGACCAGTGTTCTTCAGAAAAATCCTCAAACTCTTCAGTTTTTCAGCATGTTTTGCATATTTGAACCCTCTCCAGCAGTGACTGTGTGATTTTGGGATCCATCTTTTCACACTGAGGACGATTGAGGGACTCAAACACAACTATTAAAAAAGGTTCAGACATTCACTGATGCTCCAGAAAGAAACGCGACGCATTAAGAGCCGGGGGTGAAAACTTATTGAATTTGAAAATCAGGGTAAATTGTACTTAATTTGTCTTCCAGGAAACATGTAAGTATCTTCTGTTGCTTCTGAAAGGCAGTACTAAATGAAAAAAAAATCATATTTAAACAAAATAAGAAAAATTTGGACATCTTCATCCTGTTCAAAAGTTTTCACCCCCCGGCTCTTAATGCGTCGCGTTTCCTTCTGGAGCATCAGTGAAAGTCTGAACCTTTTTTAATAGTTGTGTTTGAGTCCCTCAATCGTCCTCAGTGTGAAAAGATGGATCTCAAAATCACACAGTCACTGCTGGAGAGGGTTCAAATATGCAAAACATGCTGAAAAACTGAAGAGTTTGAGGATTTTTCTGAAAAACGTTGGGCAGTTTAACCCATTTTGTCAGTCACTGACGTAACCGAGACATTCCCTCCCACTCATCCAGCAGTGAATTCAATTATTGTATTTGTTCACAGAAAAGTTTTCTTATAGCAATTTCAAACATGGCAGGTATAGCTGAACAGAAATGAATTAATATAAGGCCTGGCATGATTCACTGCTAAAGCTATCGAAAACACATAGTAGATGGCAAAGATAAGAAAATGATGAAAAAAAGAAAACAGTTGTCATGAGATCACAAAGAAAACAATATCTCGCTAATGAAAACATTATTTCTCTTTATTTTATTACAGCTTTCTTTATTATGAGAGAAAAAAAAGAAAAACAAATGTAGCAACAATCTGAAGTGCAGTCAGAGATGTTCACAATCTCCTTTACAGCATTCATGAAACATATTTCACGTCCATGACAGCAGTTCTTTATCAGCTGACCTCTATCAGAAAACCCTTCCTCATACCAAAAGAAACGAATCCACTGTAAGTCACAGCAACAGCAAAACGTGTGCACGAGATAATCAGCGCAAAATCATTATAGATATAAGATCTCAATATACACTCACCTAAAGGATTATTAGGAACACCTGTTCAATTTCTCATTAATGCAATTATCTAATCAACCAATCACATGGCAGTTGCTTCAATGCATTTAGGGGTGTGGTCCTGGTCAAGACAATCTCCTGAACTCCAAACTGAATGTCAGAATGGGAAAGAAAGGTGATTTAAGCAATTTTGAGCGTGGCATGGTTGTTGGTGCCAGACGGGCCGGTCTGAGTATTTCACAATCTGCTCAGTTACTGGGATTTTCACGCACAACCATTTCTAGAGTTTACAAAGAATGGTGTGAAAAGGGAAAAACATCCAGTATGCGGCAGTCCTGTGGGCAAAAATGCCTTGTTGATGCTAGAGGTCAGAGGAGAATGGGCCGACGGATTCAAGCTGATAGAAGAGCAACTTTGACTGAAATAACCACTCGTTACAACCGAGGTATGCAGCAAAGCATTTGTGAAGCCACAACACGCACAACCTTGAGGCGGATGGGCTACAACAGCAGAAGACCCCACCGGGTACCACTCATCTCCACTACAAATAGGAAAAAGAGGCTACAATTTGCACGAGCTCACCAAAATTGGACAGTTGAAGACTGGAAAAATGTTGCCTGGTCTGATGAGTCTCGATTTCTGTTGAGACATTCAGATGGTAGAGTCAGAATTTGGCGTAAACAGAATGAGAACATGGATCCATCATGCCTTGTTACCACTGTGCAGGCGGGTGGTGGTGGTGTAATGGTGTGGGGGATGTTTTCTTGGCACACTTTAGGCCCCTTAGTGCCAATTGGGCATCGTTTAAATGCCACGGCCTACCTGAGCATTGTTTCTGACCATGTCCATCCCTTTATGACCACCATGTACCCATCCTCTGATGGCTACTTCCAGCAGGATAATGCACCATGTCACAAAGCTCCAATCATTTCAAATTGGTTTCTTGAACATGACAATGAGTTCACTGTACTAAAATGGCCCCCACAGTCACCAGATCTCAACCCAATAGAGCATCTTTGGGATGTGGTGGAACGGGAGCTTCGTGCCCTGGATGTGCATCCCACAAATCTCCATCAACTGCAAGATGTTATCCTATCAATATGGGCCAACATTTCTAAAGAATGCTTTCAGCACCTTGTTGAATCAATGCCACGTAGAATTAAGGCAGTTCTGAAGGCGAAAGGGGGTCAAACACAGTATTAGTATGGTGTTCCTAATAATCCTTTAGGTGAGTGTAACTGTAAGGTAATAATTCTAAAATAGTCTATTATCTAAACAATATATCATGAGTAATAAAGAATATGAATTATTGAATCAAAAGATGAGTAAATGAATACCACAGTATGGATATATGAATATGCAAGTTTATATGAATAAAGAAAATAATAAAAAAGAAGACGATAATAAATGGGTTATAACACAAGCCTATGTGTACTCTTTGAAAGCATAGCCAAATAAACTGTTCTTCTTTCCCTCAGATAAGATACATACGTGCACAGATGGCTTTACAAAGTAATATCCCTTTATTTCCCAGCAACAGTCAAATGCAAGAAACTAATAAAACATAATTTATAAAGATTGCCTCAAAAGGCAGAATGCTCTGTGTTTTACAACTCTTTATATTTTAAGTAGAGCGGTTCTTATGTCTTTCTATGTCAAGCACACATTGGCCATGAACACAAGTATTTTCTCAAATTGCAACGCTGTTGGGGATTTTGTCTGGGGACAAATAACAATAATCCATTGTTAATCCATCATTCCGGCTCTTGATGATGTTGGTCACCTCATCTAGTTTCTTGCGGAAAGTCTTTATGGCTTCCTTCACTGGTTGCTCTGTGAAGCACATATCTGGATACATGCCTAAGAACAGCTGGAAAAAAGTAAGTTCTTCAGAGAAAATAACAACATCTTCCTGTTTACAAGGTAAACTGACCCTTCTCTAAATTCCACCCCCATGGTTACTGCCATTACTTTAGACAAGCTTATAAAACATCCCAGGTGTTGATATGACATGTACAGCCAAATTTTAATCTACATTTTTAAGGTGAAGTAGATTTATTACAGTGAGCTGATAACATTAGTGTGAGTTAACTGAACTCTTCCTAAATTTTAAAATGTGTGGATATTATTAATAATATTTGAGCCTACATAGATTTAAAAACATCATCTTTGGTCTATTGTTTTTAACTCATACCTTGATGCTCTATATTATGGAAGCTTGTTTCTGCCACAAAATAAAAAATAAAAGGTAATTGTTTCTCACAATTCAGACTTTTTTCCCCCCTTGCAATTGCGAGTTTCAGAATTGCGTGACATAAAGCCAGAATTGCGAGATGTAAACTCGCAATTGTGAGATAAAAAGGTCGCAATTATCTTCTAACTAACTTAGTTAACTTTACTTAATGTCTTAACTTAATTGTAAAAATCTAGTAACATACTATGCCTTGTTTAAAACCCAAGTTAAGATTAATTGATTGGTTTAAGCTGTCAAGGGAAAAATGTGTTGTTTTTTTGAGGCGGGGCAATTCTCACTAGACGTTTCACTCATTTCCTCCACTTCTGCAGTTATCTTTAGTTGCATTCATTTCCCAAAACCATCTTGAATGTTGAATTGTCAACTGAAAAATCTGAGAAAATCACATAAACTGACTTTATAATCTGATGTTGATTTTCCCCCCCAAAAAAATTTGAACTCACCATTATGGTGATCAGTGTTTTTGGTTGGGCACTTTGAACTATATTTATATTATTGTAATTGTCTTCCTATTGATGCAGCGATGCAACAACAACAACAACAACAAAGTAATAAATAGGTTGCTTTTAAAAGGTGACCTAACTTCTGACTAAAGCATTAGTTTAGTTTTTTTTTTTACAATTTTATTGCTAACACTTATGTCATAAACATCCTGTGAAAATTGTAATTGGGTTGATATAATTCCTTTATATTTGTGACAATATCTTGCAATTGACTGCGCTTGAGTCACACAGACTTTAACATTTAGCATCAAAACACAACAATGGTAGCTATACTAAGTCAAGAGTAAATCTAAAGTAAATGATCAAGTACTCTTGTGTAAGTGAACTATACTAAGCATTTGTCAGTACAATATACTTTTCCCATTTCACTTCTTCTTACTTTTTTTAAGGCAATTGGTAAATAAGTCTAACTAATTAGATTTTACAGTGTAGACCGCTACCATGTTCTCTACTATTTCAAGTGGAAAGTATATCCAAATCAGACATCAAACCTCCTTCTTCTGGAACCGAGTGAGGTCCCAAACTGTTCCAAAAACCAGGCTGGAACATCCCAGGTCAGGCAGACTCTCCATAATGTACTTCATATCCACTTGGCCCTTCTGTTCGGGAGGCGGCTTGCGCATGGTGGAAGGACTGTTGGGGATGCAGGCATACCAGTCGAACTGAAACAAAAAAAAGTTTACTCACAGATATTTGATTATAGATATTATCCAGAATTTTACCTAGCAACACTCATATTATATGATATGAAAGTGTGTAATCTCACCTGTCCAAAGTTAACTGCAGCATGTTGTGCTGAAGCTGCGAATATCACAACAGTCAGGTACTCCGATAAATCCTCTCGAGTCTTCAGAGACTTTTGAAACTCTGTAAACAGTGGCAGTATGCATTTACCTTGTGCACACATTTAAAAGTGACTCGATACACACTAAAATGCATATAATATATAATATACAAGAATACAAACAATCATGCATTTTGGTCGATCGGATCACAAGTAGACGAGGGAGACACATTTCCGTCTTCACCTGGTCTTTTAATCCGTCTCTTCTTCGAGGGGAGGGTCTATGGGCGGGTAAATGTATGGGCTTTTTCAGATCTTTCGATGGACAAAATAAGCTTGCTTAATTTACATATGAACCTGACCGGAGACGACGGGAAAACTCATGGAGAGCAGCGGCTTTAATTTCTGCTGTGATAGCCGCAAGAACACAGCGAATGCTGTGAGTGTGTGCAGAGTATGTGAAGAACATCAAGAGCGTTGGATAAATTGGCCGTGGACCTACAATCAATTGAAAGCCAATCTGCAAATGCATCTGTGGCGAGCAGTGAGGCGAGGGACCGTGAGAGCGGGCCGGTGACGAGCGATAATGTTTTTTTGATACCCTAATTTATACATTAAATAAGTTACCAATGTTTACAGAGTATGAAACGAACACCCGCCAACCCACGGTAATTTGTGGGTATCGCGCAGTGGTGGTGACCTGTTCGTCTTGAAAAGGAATGCCTCTGCTTAGACACCAGTTTACACACGCCTGCAGAAATATATATTTGATTACATTTTGTAGAACAACGAAAGAAGATCCGTCAATGTGCATGCAATGATATTGGGGCTAAAGATGAAATGCCAGAAAAACTGCTTGTCCCTTCTGTGTTTGTGGCAAAAATATCTAATTATGATTAATATTATATTTTAAATAAATTAAATATTATCTAAATAATAACATGTTCCCTTTCAGTCATTCACGTCAGAACGCACCGGAGAATTGGGATCGGATACGTGTGCTATTTTGCTCCAGTAGTGTTCCCCACTTGGTGAAACCTGTTGAGTTCCTCCACCACCACCTTCGGCAGTCAGACGTGACTGAGCGTCCGACGCCAGGCCTAACACTCATAAGTACGCCCACTGGTTGATCCCTGCGCTAGGCTAGGTGCCCATATGCTGTTATCCCTACGGTGATCCCATATGTTTGGAAGGGCACGCTTTCCCAGTGTTATCCAATAGTCTCACTGAATGGGTCATGCGGGAACAGCAGTGATCAACTCTCTTGGTGTAAGCCAGGAGGTACGGGGGGATTAGGAGGCTTACACAGGGTGCTGGAAGGGGTAGCAATAGTAGCTGCCCCTTCCAGTCAGTACATCGAACATGACTGACTGAAAGGGAACATCTCAGTTATGCATGTAACCCTCGTTCCCTGAAGGAGGGAACAGAGACTCCACGTCCTGTCACCACAGTTGCTGTACCACTGCTGGGCAGCCGGGGACGAGGGTTACATACTTAACAGAGACATTATGGTATTGTTGACACACATATATTATATATACACTTTATTGCCAAAAGTATTGGGACACCCCTCCAAATCACTGAGTTCAGGTGTTCAATCCCTTCATGGCCACGGGTGTATAAATCAAGCACTAGGCATGCAGACGCTTCTACAAACATTTGTGAAAGAATGGGTCGCTCTCAGGAGCTCAGTGAACTCAAGCGTGGTACCGTGATAGGTTGCCACCTGTGCAATAAATCCATTCCTGAAATTTCCTCACTACTAAATATTCCACGCTCAACTGTTAGTGGGATTATAACAAAGTGGAAGCAATTGGGAACAACAGCAACTCAGCCACGAAGTGATACGCCACGTTTTTTCATTGGTTATTTTTTTACTCTTACTCAAGTAACTATTAAGATTTTTACATGTACTTTTAATTGAGTACAGTTTTTGGATACTCTACCCACCTTTGAGTGTGTGTTAGAAATCAGGAAAGATGAGAGAACATTGTGCTTGGTACGTTTTTCGTCTTCAAACCAAACGTGGCTCTTCAGCCGACAAAGTTTAAATCCCGTCTGGCTAGCGCTCTTCCCATAATGTTTATGAGGTCGGTCAGTAGGTGGAGAGTAGACGTCTATTGTGGCTGTTCAAATGCATTCGACCAAATGGACATTTACACTATGAAAGCAATCCGGTCAAATACGTTCGACTACCTCTGGATGTGGTCGAAAGTGGACAGGGTCAAAAAGTTTTAGACCCCGTTTACACCTGTATTTAGCGCCGTCCACTTGTTAATACCAGGTGTACACAGGGCCTTTGATAAGTTAAACTTGTACTCACTGTCAGAATTATTCATGCCAGTGGAAACATCCTTAACAAATTCTTGAATCTCCACATCTTTTTGAACGGCCTCATGGCTGTCATAGTAGATCTTGACCACAGCAGAAACAAAACTACAGGAAGATCAATAAGATGACAAATTAACAAATTATTTAAATTTTCATTGGAGTGTATGTGGCCTAATTTGTACTTTTGCACTAGTAGTACAGTATCTAACTGTTGCTACCCTACTACATACCAGTTTATTGTCTCCCAGATCTTCATGCCATCATCTCTATAATAGTACATGGGCACATCTTCCATTCCTCGAGCTTTTATGGCCTCAGGGAAGCATAGGGACTCGTAGGTTAAAGTCTTCATGGCCCTTTGCATCACTTTATCCATCCCAGCACTATCGATGCTGCTAAACTTTGGATACTAAGAATTCAGTTAATCTTTTGCCTAAATATTTTCAGCACTTATTTATTCTACTCAAGTGACCATCTAAGGGATTATGGGTGAAGTTTTATTCTGGTGGATGTTTTTGTGTTTGGGAAATTTAGGAAATGCTTAGGTCTGTCGGTTTAAGCAAACACCAGCTAACTAAATACAATGAAACCTATGTGTCACGGTTCATGAGTTCACTGACTCATCTTGTTCTATGTTGTGCTTGAGTGTGGGTGCCTGTGTGGTGGTGGTAGTGGCAGCTGATTACTACTCAGCTGATTACCAGCGCCAGCTGGCACTTGTTACATGGGTCTACTTATACTCATTGTGGTGCGTCTTGTGTTTGTCAGATCGTTGGGTTAGTTCAGTGTGTGCGTGTCAGTCTCCTGCAGGTTCCTGAGTTACTTGTCTGCCTGGTTCACGTAGGATCATTCAAGCTCGTTCTGCCTGACTTCTCTGTTCTTGGTGTGGATATTCAAGTCTGCCGTTATTGGAGAATCGCTCTGCCTGGTTCACGGAGGATCTTCTCACTCACGGGTTACTGCACTTCACCAGTGGTTAGACACTCACCGTGGTTTACAGTCACGGAGATTCGGGTTGTCCATTGGGTCCCTGCGCTGCCTACATCATCGGCTTTCTTCCATCGTCATCTGCTGACTTTAACGATCTACTCTCTGGTTTTCAATAAACGTATTGTTACACTTGCATTTGAATCCTTTGTATTCTTCCCGTCACACTATGAAATCGTCGTAAGAGCATTCAGCAAAAAGACAGAATATCACAAGCCAAAAAGTCCTCAGGCCTGCCATGATGAAGATTTAACATTGTTTGCGTTTTTAAACCTATATCAAAAACAGAAATTATGGCTTGCCAGCCAAAGACGAAATAATCTAATATGAATAGAATTGCTTTGGATTTAAGCAAGATGCTGTTTATGTTTGGATATATTAAATTAGGTGTAAAGCTACCTTGCTGAAGATCCCGCCTTTATTGATGAGCTTTTCACGGGCCGCTGCATTGATTGCAATTGTGAAACGAACATGAGGTTTCAGTAACTGTAAGAAGCAAATGATACAAATAAACATGTGCATACAAATATGTCATACAAATTGATTCAAAAAGCCGTTTCCATGTCATTCTCTAGAGGTTTTTGGTTAACCTTAAACCATGGTCGAAAAAAAGGGAAGGATACCAGAACCACAATCTTCAGTTTAGCATTGAATCTAAATATCATGACCGGTACCTTGTATACAGGATGGACTGCAGAGAGCTGTCTGTACATGGCCATTTCAAAAACCTCTGATATCAGATGTGTCTTGAGAAGGTGTGTGACCAACTGGTGTACAATGAAGTCGGCAGATTTCACCCACATCTTGGCAAGCATCCAATCATATTCATTATCACTTGGGAGAAAGATTGGGCTCTTTTCCCCTGGGTTTTGACTGAGCTGATTCAGATTTAATAAAGCCAAGCAGGACGTTTTTACTTCAGTGAGTAAATTCACAGAGTACATTTTTAGTGACACTCTAAAACATCAAGACTGAAATTCCTCTGTACTGTGCTTTCTCCAGTACAGAGGACCACATTTCTGGGCATAGTTTGGGATTCAGTAGCGATGCAGGCAGGTCTCTCGCCCGCTCGCATCACTGCTATTCTATCAGTTGTGAAAAGAGTAAAGCTAGGCCAGTCACTCACTGTGAAACACTTTCAAAAATTGTTGGGGTTGATGGCAGCAGCGCCCAACGTGATACCTTTTGGCCTGCTGTACATGAGACATTTACAGTGGTGGCTCAGGACCAAAGGGTTTTCCCCGAGGGGGAACCCTTTTCGTATGATCAAGATCACGTGGCGGTGCATCCGCACCTAGGTTATATGGAAAAAAGACTGGTTCCTGTCCCAGGGTCCTGTGTTGGGAGCCCAGTGTCGTCGAGTCACTAAGAAAAAAAGGTGCAAACTGGCACACCAGATCTTCCTGTGGTCTCTGGGGAAGTTTCTCTCCTTGAGAGCAATCTTTATCCCGGGGACCCAGAATATAGGAGCAGACATCCTGTCGAGCCAGGGGAATGGAGATTTCACCCTGAGGTGGTGAAGCTCATTTGGGAGGTTTATGGCCAAGCAGAGGTGGATCTGTTTGCGTCTCAGAATATGACGCACTGTCCGCTCTGGTTCTCTTTGACGCATCCAGCTCCTCTGGGACTGGATGCTATAGTACAGCCATGGCCGAGGCTGCGTCTGTACGCATTTCCCCCAGTTGTTTTGCTCCATGGAGTTCTGGAGAAGATTCGCCGGGAGGGGATAAGTCTACTGTTAGTTGCACCCTACTGGCCGAGCCGGATTTGGTTCTCGGACCTTGTAGCTCTGCTCGATGGCTCACCTTGGAAGATTCCGATCAGGAGGGATGTTCCATCTCATGCTGTGGGTTTGGCCTCTGAGGGGGACGAGCTCATAGAATCTGGTCTCTCAACTGAGGTTGTAGAGACCATCCTTATTTTTATTTATTTATTTATTTTTAACTTTATTTATATAGCGCTTTTTACAATGCAGATTGTTTCAAAGCAGCTTCACAGTGTTAAACAGGAAAATAATGAACAGAATTTGATTCGGTTGTACAGCCGCTCTGGAGAAAACGGTGATGTCATCTAGCTCATTTCAATTATCATATAAATGTAGTTGACATAGTTAATTTAGTTTAGTAATTAAATTTATTTGGATATTTATTTAAAAATTTTGTGTCCCCAACTGAGCAAGCCAGAGGCGACAGTGGCAAGGAACCAAAACTCCATCAGGTGTCCTAATGGAGAAAAATAAACCTTGGGAGAAACCAGGCTCAGTCGGGGTGCCAGTTCTCCTCTGGCCAATTAACAAACAGTGTATGTTTATTATTTTGGCAGCCTTACAGGTCAGAAGTAATATTATTATTAGAATATTAGAATATTCGAAAGATCGGAGGCATCACACCGGAGACGGGTTTATTGAGGATGCCGTGTCGATTAAACAATTATTAAATAGGAATATTCGAAATATCGGAGTCATCACTCCGGAGATGGATCCATTGAGGATGCCATGTCGATGAGCAATTTCAGAGGGTAGACTAATTGACACGGTCTGTGCAGACACTTCAGGGATGAGTTGGTCATGTCCAGGCGCAGGTCCACCATCTGATCTGGATACGGCCCGGATCCGGCCGACTGCAGTAAACCTCGGGATAAACAGAGAGACTAACATTAGCGTAGATGCCATTCTTCTTATGATGTAACGAGTACATCAGGTGTTATGGGAAGTGTTACCGGTTCCGGCTGACCTAGTTAATGCAGCCTAACAATCATTTAACTGATTTGAATAAAATATAAATTAAAAATGTTTTATGTGTATGTCATAGTAAAAAGATGTTTTTAGTCTAGATTTAAACTGACAGAGTGTGTCTGCTTCCCGAACAATGCTAGGAAGGCTGTTCTAGAGTTTAGGTGCTAAATAGGAAAAGGATCGACCGCCTGCAGTTGATTTTGATATTCTAGGTATTATCAACTGGCCAGAGTTTTGAGACTGCAATAGACGTGATGGAGTATAATGCGTTAAGAGCTCGCTCAAGTACTGGGGAGCTAAACCATTTAGTGCTTTGTAAGTAATTAGCAAGATTTAAAAATGTATCCAATGTTTGTGCAGTGCCAGTGCAGTGTTGACAGAACCGGGCTAATATGGTCATACTTCCTGGTTCTAGTAAGAACTCGAGCTGCTGCGTTTTGGACCAGCTGCAGTTTGTTTATTAAGCGAGCAGGGCAACCACCCAGTAGAGCATTACAATAATCTAACCTTGAGGTCATGAACGCATGAACTAACTGTTCAGCATTTTGCATTGAAAGCATATGCCGTAATTTAGATATATTTTTAAGATGGTAGAATGCAGTTTTACAGATGCTAGAAACATGGCTTTCAAATGAGAGATTGGTATCAAAGAGCACACCCAGGTTTCTAACTGACGACGAGGACTTGACAGAGCAGCCATCAAGTGTTAGACAGTATTCTAGGTTACTACACATGTGGAGTTTTTTTGTCCAATAATTAAAAATTCATTTTTTTTCTGAATTAAGTTGCAGGAAATTACTAGTTATCCAGTGTTTTATATCAGCTATGCATTCCGTTAATCTTGTGAATTGGTAAGTTTCGTCAGGGCGTGAAGAAATATAGAGCTGAGTATCGTCAGCATAACAATGAAAACTAACGCCATGCTTCCTAATGATTTCTCCCAGTGGTAGCATGTACAGGGTGAAGAGCAACGGTCCTAGCACTGAGCCCTGCGGTACTCCATACTGAACTTGTGATCGGTGTGACATCTCTTCATTTACTGCTACAAACTGATAACGGTCAGATAAGTATGATTTAAACCATGCCAATGCAATTCCACTAATGCCAACATAATTTGAGTCTATTCAAAAGAATGTTGTGGTCGATAGTATCAAATGCAGCGCTAAGATCGAGTAACACTAACAGAGAGATACAACCACGATCGGATGATAAGAGTAAATCATTTGTAACTCTAATGAGAGCAGTCTCAGTACTATGCTACGGTCTAAATCCTGACTGGAAATCCTCACAGATACCATTTCTTTCTAAAAAGGAGCATAATTGTGAGGACACTGCCTTTTCTAGTATTTTTGACAGAAAGGGTAGATTTGAGATTGGCCTGTAATTGACTAATTCTGTAGGATCAAGTTGCGTTTTTTTAATAAGTGGTTTAATAATAGCCAACTTAAAAGTTTTCGGTTTTATTATCTTTATTTTTGGTTAATTTAGCCACTGTATCGAATAAATACCTAGGGTTGTGTTTGTTTTCTTCTAAGAGAGTGCAGATCTAGCAGTTTTTACTGCCTTTCTGTATAAAATCATGCTCTCTTTCCACGAAATGCGAGAGGGGACTTTGCTAAATTGAGTATACATGATACTAGGTAATGATCTGAGACGTCATCGCTCTGCTGCAGAATTTCAACGGTATCAACATTTATTCCATGTGACAATATTAGGTCTAGAGTATGATTACGGCGATGGGTGGGTCCTGATACGTGTTGCCTAACTCCAATAGAGTTTAGAGTGTCTCTAAATGCCAATCCCAATGCGTCTTTTTCATTGTCTACATGGATATTAAAATCACCAACAATTAGGACTTTATCTGTAGCCAGTACTAACTCTGATAGAAAATCAGCAAATTCTCTGATAAAGTGTGTATTGTGCCCTGGTGGCCTGTACAGTAGCCAACACAAATGTTAAACGGGATTTATCAATTTCACTACATAACGTTACGTAAAGCACCAAAACTTCAAAGAAATTATATTTGAAACTAGACTTCTGAGTAATACTGAAGATATTATTATAAATTACAGCAACACCTCCCCCTTTACCTTTCAGACGCGGCTCGTGTTTATAACAATAATCTTGTGGGGTGGACTCATTTAAAGTAATGTAGTCGTCAGGTTTTAGCCAGGTTTCTGTCAAACACAGCACATCTAGATTATTATCTGTAATCATATCATTAACAATAAGCGTTTTTTGAGGAAAGGGATCGAATATTCAGCAGCCCGAGCTTTATCATTTGTTCATCTGTATTATATCTGTTGTTTATTTATTGGACATCAATTAAATTTTTACCGTTGAATAGTTTTGGTGTTTTTTCGTATTTACTAATTCGTGGAACAGACACAGTCTCGTGAAAGAGTCTCTGTGTGCTGGGATTTATCTGACTTCTGTGACGCGAGACAGCTAGCAGACGGTCGGGTAAGCCAGTCCATCTGCTTCCTGACCTGGGCCCTAGTTAGTCAAGGTTTAGCTTTAAGACTATGTGCCAAATTACTAGAGAGAAGAGCGGCAACACCCCAGGAGGGATAGATACCATCTCTTTTCAACAGGTCAGGTCTGCCCCAAAAGCTTTTTCAATTGTCTATGAACCCTATGTTATTTTGCGGACACCACTGCCATTGAGTGATGATAGTCTGCTAAGTATCTCATTACTCCTTTTAACGGGGAGGGGACCAGAGCAATAAACGCTATCTGCCATCGTACTTGCGAGTTCACACACCTCTTTAATGTTAATTTTGGTGATCTCCGACTGGCGAAGTCGAACCTCATTAGTGCCGACGGGAATAATAATCTTAGAGAATTTACGATTAGCTTTAGCCAGCACTTTTAAATTTGCTTTGATGTCAGGCACTCTGGCTCCCGGTAAACATGTGACTATGGTAGCTGGTGTCTCTATTTTCACGTTCTGTGTAATAGAATCGCCAATAACTAGGGCACTTTCAACAGGATTCTCAGTGGGTGCATCACTGAGTGGGGAGAACCTGTTTGATGTTCTAATCGGAACGGAAGAGTGGTTTTTTGATCCGTGACTATGCCGTCTCACCGTCACCCAGTTGCCCTTAGTTCACTAAGCTAGTCGCATCCAAAGCAGTGTCTAAAGCTGTTACATTCTCACTACTCTCAAATAAAGTCTGGATGCGTGTCTCTAATTCTGAAATCTTCGCCGTTAACCTGACTATCTCCTTACATTTATCACATGTGAAGCCCTGTTCACCAACGGAGACAGATATACTAAACATGAAACATGTAGTGCAGATGACAATAAAAGGAGAAGACATGGCTTACCGTATTTGTTGATTAATCCAATTTACCACAGTTGTTTGATGGAGTCTATTTACTAATCCAACTCGCCACAGTTGTTTAATGAACTCAGAAAACAAGAGACCCGAGTGCAGAGATGGCAAGCTAACAGGCTAGCGAAATACTAATGTGTGATAGTGATTTAGATTAAAAAGCTAGCGATGTCAGATTTAATGTGGTAGGCAATATTAGACAATATATGTTGATGGGTAAGTTATATTTAGCAGTTTAAACAACAGGGAATGATATCAAATAAAGATTCAAAAGTGAACAGAGCACACACAAGCACAGCAACGAGGCAGACAGGAGCAATCGACCAGCAGCAATCAATCAGCTTAGCTGATCCTTAGCTCCAAAGCTCCATCCACAAGGAAACTATATGCCCTGTAGTGGAGATTGTTCACTTCTTGGTGTCAAGAATGACAGCTAGATTCAGTTAACTGCCCTATTGGTTCAGTGCTAGATTTTTGTGCAAGATCGTTTCTCTTCTGGGTTGACCCCTTCTACATTAAAAGTGTATATGTCCGCTATCTCAGCTTACCATGCCCATGTGGATGGTACCACTGTGAGGAAAAACCCATTAGTAACTTGCTTCCTGCGTGGCACCCAGAGGCTGAGGCCTACAGTGCGCACTAGAGTTCCTGCTTGGGATTTGGCTATCGTGTTGGAAGGTTTATCATCGGCTCAGTTCGAGCCACTGGATACCATCTCAGAGAAGTTTCTGACTCTTAAAACTGTCTTCCTTCTTGCCATGTCTTCCATTAAGAGAGTAGTCGACCTTCAGGCCTTATCTGTATCCTCCATGTGCTTGGAGTTTGTACCGGGGATGGTAAAAGCTTTCCTTTACCGTAGAGTAGGGTATGTTCCAAAGGTGCTAACCAGTGTCCCACGGCCTATAGTGCTGCAGGCTCTCTGTCTTCCTCCATTTGAGAACTCGGGCCAGGAAAAATTGAACCTTGTATGTCCAGTGCGAGCACTGGGTGCTTACATCCACAGAGCTGCCCTGTGGAGAAAAGCGGATCAACTTTTTGTCTGTTTTGGGTCACATAACAAGGGTCGCCCTGCGTCCAAACAGACAATGAGCAAGTGGATAGTTGAGGCTATTTCACTGGCTTACGAGTCTTCTGGCCAGCAATGCCCTTTAGCTGTCAGAGCTCATTCTACTACATGGGTCTCAAAATGATATTTTGTGGCCCCCTACTTGACAAAGTTTAGTGTTAGTGTGGCCCGCGCCGAAACTTTCTGAGTTGTTGCGAGTGCCGCGCTTACCACGCTTACCACGCTTACCATGCTTTTATTTTCAGAAATGCAAGCTACCTCACTTTGTGTGTGTGTGTGTGTGTGAGTTGGCTCGGCCCTCCCCTGTGCAGTATAATTGGTTGACACCACGTGATTGACAGGAACAGAATTTGAGGCTGATCAGACAGTCGAAACGATTGTGGTCTAACGGAGCTCGTCAATGTCAAAATGATTGAGATGGCCAATCAAATCAAAGTAGGCGGGGTTTACATTCTCTTTTGCATCGTGCACAGTCTTCACACACAGACGAGCGCGTCAATATCGTTTTTTGTTCACTCTTCTGTTTCTTTATGCTTTAAAATTAGTCCTCCCCCAAGTGTTCAAGACATGGTTACGGCCTTGCTTTGAATTAGTCTATTATTTTAAATACAATTAAAATCATTCATTATTTCATTATTACATAATGATTTAATTTCTATAGGCTATATTTTAAAAGAACGAGACACTGCGTCCCTTTGCCATACTCCCTGCATCCCTTGGTCGATTTGCTTCGGCAGTTTAGCTGAAGCCGGTCGGACCGGATGTGTATTTATCCTTTCCTGGTCATGACGTCACCCGCCTATGACGTTCATTCTCGCCATTGGCTAAGTTGACATACGTGCATCAGACGCTATCACACTGGGGGCGTTCCCAAAGCAGTCCATTAAATTATTAAAAGTCTTTAAAGGTGGGAATTACTCCCAGGAGGACTAGGCCATAAGAGGCTAGTCAATGCCAGCCCAGCAGTTCCTTATTTGAGCCAGCAGGGGGCTGGGGCCATAGGAGGATAGTTGATAGCAGGGCAGAAGCTACAGGTTTCCTCCAGCAGGGGGACGGGGGAGGTGGGGGGTTGAACAGTAGAAGACTAGCTAGCGTCAGCACAGCAGTTTCTCATTCTCTCCAGCAGGGAGCATGGACATTGAAAGGCTAGTTAACATCAGCACGGCAAGTTCTCATTCTCTCCAGCAGGAGCTCTGGTAGTGGAAAGCTAGTTAGCATCAGCACAGCAAGTACCTGTTCTCCTCAGCAGGGGCTTGGGCAGTGGAAAGCTAGTTAGCATCAACACAACAAGTTCTCGTTCTCTCCAGCTGGGGCTCTGGCAATGGAAAGCTAGTTAGCATCAGCGCAACAAGTACCTGTTCTCTCCAGCAGGGGCCTGGGGTAGTGGACGGCTAGTTAGCATCAGCCCAGCAAGTTCTGTTCTCTCCAGCAGAGGCTCTGGCAATGGAAAGCTTGTTAGCATCAACACGGCAAGTTCTCGTTCTCTCCAGCAGGGGCTCTGGCAATGGAAAGCTAGTTAGCATCAACACGGCAAGTTCTCGTTCTCTCCAGCAGGAGCTCTGGTAGTGGAAAGCTAGTTAGCCGCCCAAATTACAGGTGACTGATCATCTGGAACTATAGTGGCCTAAGTGCAGACCAAACAATACAAAACCGTCAAGCACTGTGAACACTTCAAAGAAACAGGATACTTCAAAAAGTAAACTCACTGTGACCAAGGAAAACGAACAGTATCCAGGCAAACATCTCCCTGAAGTTGGGCTGGTTAGCTGCTGTTTTAAGAGAGCAGAAGAGCCATCAGGCCGAGGGAACACGGACAGCCTCTGTTTCCACTGACGAAGGGAGTGAGACAGAGAACCCAAGATATGAGAGAATCTCACAATGACATACAGATCCGGGAAGGCACAGGCAGTCAATCTTCTCACCACACTGAACTACAAAGAAGACATATAGCGCTTAACTTGACGGCATCGGGCTGTGTTTCCGCAACGGCGCAGGTGTGGAGATCGCGAAATCCAATTCCATCCGAATGTAGGGATGGCTGATGCGAAACTGACGCTTCGAAGCTTTGTCGAGATCCCAAAGCGCAAACACTGCTCTGAACTGTGATTCAAAACACCCATGTCACGTGACTACTGCTAAACGAAGCTTCGAAGCGTTTCATCAGGTGGCGCCTGTCGAAACTGCGTTTGATTGAAAGGGGCGGGAACAAACCACACAGTCACACAGCTGTATGAACCTAATTCCCCACAGTTTAAAAGTGAAGTTAATCCATCTTCATATCGTGGGTTTTTGTGAGAGGAGAGAGATTTTGTGATAGCAGTGATTTTGTGATGTAAGTGAGATTTATAGTGCGTTTTGGTTAGTTATATTTAGGCTAGATTCAAATTAGATATTGACTGATAGGTATAGACAGTGACAGGATAGATATAGTGACACAAAGTTAGATAGTGACATCAGTTAGAGCTATAGAATTATATAGATTCATAGGTGATATATAGATAGATATATTAATATAATAGATACAAATGGAGGCTCCACGTAAGAAATGCCGTACATCTGTGGTGTGGGAGCATTTCCATTTGGAAAGACCAAATAAAGTGAGATGTGTGTATTGTGATAGGCAGCTAGCCTTCTGCAACAATACGTCATCCATGATGCGCCATTTGAGGAGCACTCATCCTGCCATTTTGGAGAGTGCTGAGGATGGTAACATTCCCCCTGTACCTAGGCCTGCTCCTGACACTGCTCATTTGTATGTACTTGCTTAATAATTTTTTGCATGCCAGCAACAAGTGTCCCTTGTGAGAGGATTTTTTTGAAAGGCTGGAGAAATTATATGTAAGAAAAGAAGTCGGCTAAGTCCATCAACAGCAGAGCAATTGATATTTTTGAATAAAAATGTGACACATTGTGGCTTTATTTATTTTATTAATCTTCATTTTTCATGACCAAAAAAAACATTAGTTATTCACAATGAGGAGGCTACAGGTTACAAAACCAAGATCATGTAGCTGTCAGACAGATTTTAAAACTTTTTTTTCATGGATCATTGTCAAGGTTATTTTAGATCAACACATGCAAGTGACCACTAGGTGTCGCCGTAGAGACGGGTGTCGGATTGTTTCGAAGCTTCGAAACAATATGGCACATTTGCTTCAATTGTTTCTGCCCATCCCTATCCGAATGCCGATTTCGTCTCGAATCCTCAGTGGTTTCACACAAACGCCCTCATCAGATCACCGACCAGGTGCCTTTTATGGGTGCCGTCTTCTCCCCCAAATCTGCCGACCACCTTCCCCATATAAAGCACTTCCACCAACATATGTGCCAATCACCAGCCTAGTTTCCTCCCTCCGAACACCTGAAGATCGTTAGATTGACAACTGTTTACATCTAGACACAGGGGCAGCCATTTTGCTGGGTGTTACATTAAAAACATTACCCAAGGGAAACCCATTCCCTAGCGTGTGTTCCTCCCCCACTGAACATAGTTACCCCGTGACACATGCACAGTCTTTAGAGATTTCTTGTGAAAACTACATGAAAGGTTAAAGATTATCTGTAATGTTCAGGGATATCTGGTCTCTTCGTCTAGAAGCCTCTACATGTTACATTTTCATGGGAAAGGACACCGCAAATGTGAAATGGCAGTATGCCTTAAGTGTTACCTAACACTTCTATTGGTAGAATTATTCAGAAATGCAGCTGAAAAGATTTCGGTTTCGTACAAACTTACACCCACACACACTGTCATTCATCCTCGCAACAATCATGAAAATACAAATAAGTACATAAATTAAATAAACGTGTCCAGCAAAAACTCTCAAGATGGATGTGTATTTTTACACATTCACAAAACAACACTCTTTCTATCATCATCTAAAATGTATTACCTTTATTTAGACTCTTTTGGTAAGAAAATGTGTAATTTTAAAGAAGTGTACAATTACAAACATCTCGCCATTTATTTTGTGCATTGACTTACGGGTTATAAATGTATGCCAGATCTTTGTATTTGTGAATTGTACACTCTAAAAAAATTCTGGGTTAAAAACAACCCAAGTTGGGTTGAAAAATGGACAAACCCAGTGAATGAGTCGTTTTAACCCAGCGGTTGGGTTAACCGTTTGCCCAACCTGCAGTTTTATTTAACTCAACTATTGTTTAAAAATTACTGTATTTCTGGCTTAAAATGAACCCAAAATGTTGGATATTAACATTTATTAATGATTAATAAATAAACTAATACGTTTAATGGATAATTAAACAATAAACATTGTTTATTAATAAATGTTCACCTTTTGATTATTGTTGCTTCTGATTTTTAATTTCCAACCTATTTTGGGTTCATTTTTAGCCAGCCAGATAGTAATTTTTAAACAATTGTTGGGTTAAACTGCCCCAGCATGTTGGGCAAACATTTAACCCAACCGCTTGTCCATTTTCAACCCAACTTGGGTTGTTTTTAACCCAGCATTTTTTAGAGTGTACTGTGAGCTTTCAAAACACTGTATATATTAATGCATTTTGATGCGTGATATGATCACTGTGCAATGCATCTGTCACACAAAATAATTATTATTGTATTGTATTTATTTTGTTTGATTGGGTATTTATTTTAATTTTATCCTTAACTAAAAATGGAGAACATTCAGCAAATTTAAATGTGCAGGAGTCCTTTGCGCTGGATATAAGACAAGGCAGAGATTGCATTACGGTATTATTTATTTCCCCGCCCTGTCTCCATTCAAATGAATGCATATTCAGTGATGGAAGGGGGTTTGACGGCGCCATCTTCAGTGTACCTACATTGGAAACGTCTCGTTGACGCATCAAAATACAGTTTTTCTGAATTGCTAAAACACTAAACCCATTCTCTGAACCAAATTCTCAATAGCCTAAACCAATTTGACAAATAAATCACTCTTTCTGTAAAACCTTAAACAAGTTCGACACGGTTTGCAAATCTCATGCACTCTTTTTTTCTCTCATGCACTCTTTTTTCACTCAAATCTCATGCACACATTCTCACTCACTAAAACACAGTTGTCATCATTTACACACAACGACTCAATTGTTCACACACCTTTTCTAATGATGTGATTCAATTCAGCCATTTTCTCACAACATTAAACAGAAATCCAAATTTTCAAGCTAAACTCACAAAACCCTTGACTCTTCTGGCAAAGTCAAAGAATTGCTTCAAAACCATTTCACCTGTTCTCAATTTCTATCTCTACACAGGATTAATGATCTATTGTGTTTTAAATTAATTGAAAACTCCATTATAACATATAACAAAAAAAAAACAACAACATTTAAGCAACAGCAAGCAACAATTTGATTAATGGATTATCCATTTGGTTATTATAGTCGAGTTTATTTGAAAGTAAATCAGTGGTCTATCCCTAAGTTGTAAATCTACTCCCTTGTCATTAGACTTAAGTCCCTAAATGCATATTTCCCCCATTTGAAGACTGTCCCAGATTACCCAAAGCATGCTATCCCACATTCTCAATCATACTTCATAAAGTGGGACAACAAAATATTTGAAAGGAAAAGAACTAACACATTTTAATACATATTTTGTTGCTTGAATAGACCACAAACATAATTTGACAACAATTAGGAACATTGTCTTATGACAGATTTATGTCCTTAACATTAATCTAGTCCGAATCCTATGTCACTGACCTTGTCAAGCTATTCATAGTTTTCAGTCACGTGACTGTCGCGGAGCCTTGGAGGGCAAAACCGCCATAAAACTTCATTGAGATGCACCACAAACCTGTCAAATTTCCAATTTAAAACAAAAAGATGCACATTTTGGGCACTTGTGATCCATACACAGCTCCTGCTGCAGTATTTCGATCACTAAAAACAGCGGGACGTTTTTATCACGCTGATTTAATTTCAAGTGTTCGTTTTTTAAACAAGTTTGGTTTTAGTTAGTTATTTGATGCTATAAAAACGGGGTTGTGACATCATAATTGACAGCTGTGATTGACGGCTTCTCTGAGTGAAGTTGTCACTGAGGCACCAACAGACTTTTTTTGGGATTTTCGGGAGGAGATTGGAGCTTTAGTTTTAATTTCTACATTTCCATAGCTGTTTATTTCACACCGACATAATGAATCGTTCTGCATCTGCGAGAGTGTGGGTGGGCTTTTGATATCGCGGCTCTACTTCCTGCTGTCTACTGTGCAAATCTGCACCATATTCGGACCTCCGGAGGCTTCACTTTTCTTCAGCGGAAGTGAATGAAGTTGATTGCAGTCTCCTTTCATCCATACATTACATGGTGTCAGAAGTTAGTTATTCATATGATAAATGATGGAAAAGCCGAGAAATGGAGAGGTTGGATCCAGCGATTTGAACTGTATCGCGAGTGGAATCTCAGAGAAATCGGAAAAAATAAAATGTGCCACTTTTCTGCACGTCGCAGGAGACGATGCAAACAAGGACTTCAACAAATTTACATTTGATGATGTGTTGATGACTTTGAGACATTAAAAGAGCTGTTAAATATTGCGAACCACAAAAAAACCTGACATACCAGAGACATTTGTTCTTTATTAGAGCACAAGGCCAAACAGAGTCGATTGATGCTTATGTGACGGACTTTAAGAATAAAGCGAAGGATTGTGAATTTGGAGAACTTACAGAGTCACTGATAAGGGACCGAATTGTTTGTGGTATTACAAATGACCAGATCAGAGGCAGGTTATTACGGGAACCTGATTTAACCCTATGGAGGGCAGTGGATATTTGCTGTGCCAGTGAAGTGAGTCAAAACCAGTTAAAATCCCTGCAAGAAGAAGGCACTAGCAGAATGTGGATGTAAATATGGACAGATATGCAAAGCATGTCACAAAAAGAATCATTATGCAAAGAAATGCATGAGTCGCTCACAAACAGAGAAACAACGTAGAATTCATGAAATCCATCAAGATGATGAAATTGAGATGAAGGAGACTGAACTGTATTAAATCAATGAGAAGGATGAAGTGAAAAAGAAAGAACGGCAAACTGGAGTGGAACCCCTGTTGAAAAAAAACAGCACATGCTGTTATGTATGTTTTGAAGCATGGCAGCTGGTTTGAGCTGGTCCTAATAAACTAGCTCCATTTTTTCAACAGGGACAGTAGACTGAAACCCTCAAGGTAAACAACCAGAAGGTGATTGTAAAGGTAGAAACAGGTGCAGACTGTAATGTCATAGTGCGAGAACTGGATAGAAATGACATCACAATGTAAACTAGTGATGTATTCAGGCCACAAGATGTCGCCCTTGGGTCAGCAATGCCTTAAATGCCAATACAAAAGACAAGCTGTACACTCTTGAGTTTCAGGTCATCGAGCAAAATGCTTGCGCAATTCTGGGAAGAGAATGAGGGAAAGGAGATGAGGGAAAACAGGTGGGGACAATTAAACAATAACCAGATAACAAGATAGGCGGGGTGACAAAAGACATCATACCAAAACATGACAAACACACCACATGTGCTACACAGGACCAGACAGACATGTGACAGTCCACCACATTCAGACAAATCCTGAGGTCATGCCAGTGATTCCTGCTCCCAGGAAAGTTCCAGTGGCCTTGAAAAAAGGACATTGAAAGAGAACTGGAACATATAGAAGAGATGGGTGTCATCACAGAAAGGGTAAATAGTATGGTGACAATAGTAAAGCCCAACAAGATTAGGATCTGCATAGACCCTCAAGATCTAAACAGAGCAATAAGAAGGGAACACTATCCTCTTAAAACGCTGGAGGAAGTTGTTGCAGAAATGCCCAGAGCCAAGATATTCTGGAAGGAATGGAAGACGTTGTTAACAAAGACCGAACCAAGACAAATGCAAGATTGGCCTAAGTGAAATCAGCTACATAGGTCATGTGCTGAGCAAAGACGGACTGAAACCTGACAAAGAGACAGTGAGAGCTATTCAGGAGATGCCAAAACCACAGGACAAGTCAGCTGTACAGTGGTTCTTAGGTATGTTGCAGTACTTAGCAACGTTCATCCCAAATCTTTCAGAAGACTGCACCTCTGGGAAGGTGAACAACAAGACGGCTTCAATCGCCTGAAAGTGAGCACAGCACCAGTGTTGAAATTTTATGACGTGAACCAGCCAGTTACCTTGTCTGTGGATGCCAGCTCAGAAGGTCTAGGAGCTGTGATTCTTCAGGAGGGACTGCCAGTATTTGCTAAGTTAAATGATATGACAAGCAAGCAAATCATTGCGGTTCTCAAATCAATGTTTGGCAGACAGAGTGCCAGATTAACTCTTTTTAGATAATGGTAGACAAGTTTGTAAGTGCTGAAATGCAAGCGTTTGCAGCCAGCTTGGAGTTCATTCATACTACCTCTGGATGTGGCCAGAGTGCCTAGTACAGGAGTGTCCAATCCTGATCCTGGAGGGCCACTGTCCTGCAAAGTTCAGCTCCAACCCCAATTAAACACACCTGAAACAGCTAATCAAGGTCTTATTAGGCATACTAGATACTTCTGGGCAGGTGTGTTGAGGCAAGTTGGAGCTAAACTCTGCAGGACAGTGGCCCTCCAGGACCAGGTTTGGACACCTCTGGCCTAGTAGGTACCGGGAGTAATTCATTGATTGTTTAGTCTCAAGTCCTAAGAGTAACATACGTTTATTGTCATGTACAAGTTATGTTTGTAAAAAAAAAGAAAGAAAAAGAATAAAAAAGAAAAAAGGGAGATGTCATGTATGTTGTGTACATGTTGTAATGTAATATAGTGAACGCTGTGAGGCGCTATTGCGTTACCATCTTTATGTTAGGGAGACACGAGTAAAAGCCAGTTCAGTTCAACCACATGGGGTCTCCTGTCATCAATACATTACATGGTACATAGTCCATCACAATGCAATGTCATCAGTTTACCTAAATTAGAACACATAAATGTTTTACGCACCATTTAAACATGGTGTAAATTTCTTTGGTACCAACTAACATTTTCAAAATACAAACATTTTCTGAATCCGAAAATAAGTCAGAACTGCTTTACGAAAGATTTACACAAAAATAAGTTCTGCTTGTGTTTCATGAATGAGGCCCGTTGTGAAAACAATGACAACTGTTATACTGATTATAAAGGAACTTTATATGCACACTTTCTAGGCTATATATAATCCATTCAGAATTTTGAAGAAAACATGTTCTGCTGCATTAGGTACGGCAATGGTTAGACTATTTATTATTCAAACTGGCTGCCATGCCAAATCATGCAGTATGCTTGCCTGTTCAAATTATAGTGATTTGTGAACATAACCACTTTAATAACAAATAATTTATCAAGAGCGTTTATGCTGGGATGTGTAGGTTGTTGATAGGCGACATGTAACCATTTCATGCATCCTATTTTTAACATGTTTAAGGAAAAAAAAAATCACATCTAGTCTTAACCCTAGAGTTGGTTCACCCTCTGCCTAGGCCCTGCACTATATTAGTATTAGTGTATTAGTATTTGTCAGGTTATGGACAGAGGCAGAGGATGAGGTGAACTCAAAGTGAACTTTATTTAACAGAGACACAAACACAGGTTGAACTTGGAATAATGGTGAGTATCAGATCAAGCACTTCGAAACAGTCACTTAGCTGTGGATAATGGAGCTTGTTGATTGCAGGAAACAGAACACAAGGAACAAGGAACTGAAGACGAGGGATCAGACGTTGACTGCTCAGGTGAGTAACAGGTAAGGAGTCCAGGTACGTTAGATGAGACCAGACACTGTGGTGAAGGGAGTGAGTGTTTATGTAGTGTCCGTGATGATCAGGTGCAGGTGATTAGTATTCAGGGGGTTGTGAACGAGTGGGCGGAGCGTGGAGATCTGGTGACGATGCATGTGCGTTGGTGGTCGTTGGCTGTGACTCTGTGACAGTATTAGTATTTGTATTAGTACATTTATGTATTTTCCAGATGTTTTTATCCAAAGCAACTTAATGCATTCAAGGTATTCATATTATCAGCTTATGTGTTACCTGGGAATGAAACCCATGACATTGGTGTTGCTAGCAACATGCTCTACCTGTTAAGGTATTTATTTAAAAATTTACTTTTAAAACAAATATAATAATAATTCTAATAATAATAATAATATAATTCTTAGGTTACAATTGAAAATAAATCTACCTTTTTTAAATGCAGTGTTCTTAAAGACACATATTCATGAATGTGTATTACTACAGTATACTAATGAGTTTTAATTAATATTTCTATTAAAGTGTCTATTAAATTATATAACCTGAATAATAACCTTTAAATTGGTAAACATTTATAAGATGGCAAAGATCAGGGGAAAAAATAGCTTTTTAGTAAGAAGAAAAAAGAAAACCCTGAAGGAGGGAACGTTACGTCGACATCACCGATGTATTGGGATCACTTCTGGGAGCCCTATCAGCTTCGAGTGTATACAGAACGAGCCAATGTGCATTGGCGTGCAAGATTTGCATCTCGAGCTCCGCCCCGCAGCGCGGGTATAAATACGGAATCGGATGCAGCGCACATTTGTTTTTCACTGAGGAGCCGAATCGTGACTCGTACAGCAACCGTGGCGATGGGACGTAACGTCTCCGTTCCCTCCTTCAGGGAACAAGGGTTACACACGTAACCGAGACGTTCCCTTTCAGTCGGTCATGTTCGACATTATGTCGACGTCACCAACGTATTGGGATCCCTATGGAAAACGCCGAGGCTGTTGCCACTTTCAGCACCCTGCGTAAGCCCGTTAGACCCCCGTCTGTTGGGGCAGAAACTTACGCAAGGAGAGTCACTGCTGCTGTTCTGCAAGACCCACTCAGCGGACTATTGGATAACGCTGGGAAAGTGTGCCCTGAGGGGATGCTGCGGAGACCACATCCTACCGGCAGGGAGGTATCATGTGGAAGATACACATATGGACTGGCCATCTGAGCAGTGCATCATACATACATCTAGGCGGGAGACTGCACCAGACAGAGATGGCAGAGTGGAATCTACCAAGGGAAAGACACAGGCTTGCCGTAGGGAGCCGTACCGTGGAAGAATACACATATGGGACCGCCGTAGGGGTCACAACATATGGCACCTGGCAATGCTACTCTCCCAGAGGGAGGCAACGCAGCTGAGTCTTCATCCCCAGAAGACTGAAGCTCCCCCTCCCCGAAAGTCACCACTGGACACCCTTGGGAGGGGCCAGCATGTTCTCTCTGTAACTCCACTGGCTGTGGCGCTACAGTGGGATTAGGGGCCCATGGAGATTGCCTCGGCGGGGTAGCCCTAACCGTAATCCTCAGGTCACCCTGGCTATTGGCTGAAGTAGCCCTATTAGGCTGGCCAGCAGGAAAAGCACTAGGTCAGGGTATAGGTAAGGGGACTCCGCCTTCCCGAAGGTAGGTGAGTCTCGACCTCAACGCCAAGATAGTCATGTTCCCGCAGAGAGGACTTCAGCCCCTGACCACAGTCCAGAGAGTACTCCAGCCTGTGACCAGAGTCCAGAGAGGCTCCAGCCCCTGACCACAGTCCAGAAAGGACTCCAGCCCATTACCAGAGTCCAGAAAGGACTTCAGCCCGTTACAAGAATCCAGAGAAGACTTCAGCCTGTGATCAGAGTCCAGAGAGGCTCCAGCCCCTGACCACAGTCCAGAGAGGACTTCAGCCCGTGACCAGAGTCCAGAGAGGACTTCAGCCCGTGACAAGAGTCCAGAGAGGCTCCAGCCCCTGACCACAGTCCAGAGAGGACTTCAGCCCGTGACAAGAGTCCAGAGAGGACTTCAGCCCGTGACAAGAGTCCAGAGAGGACTTCAGCCCGTGACCAGAGTCCAGAGAGGACTTCAGCCTGTGATCAGAGTCCAGAGAGGACTCCAGCCCCTGACCACAGTCCAGAGAGGACTTCAATTGGAGGGGGGTTACTGTACAACCCTGGCCATAGTGGCCAAGCCAGGCATCCGGGTCAAGGCCACGGAGGCCAATCCTCCCTGGCTTCCTGAAGTGACAGCACCGCACACCCTCCCACCCCTGTGGATTTTATACGGTGCGATGACATGCCTTCCGGAAGGGCGAGGTACTGTCACATTTGAGTGTGTTCATGTCTGTTTCTAGGTTGGTTTTCTTGTTCTGTTAATTAGTTCTGTCCTTTACCTGTTTTGTTTCCAAGGTAACCGATTTGATTTGAGTTTTAGTTCAGTTGTGTCTAGTTAATTAGTCTTATCAGTCCCTGTTTTTTGCTGTCTATTTAAGCCTTGTGTTTCAGTCTGTTCATTGTCAGTTCTACGTCTATACTTGGTTGGTTGTTCAGTTCATGTTAATGTTATTGTTATCCCTGAGTGTTATGTGAATTTGAGTTTGTTTTTGAAATAACCTGCTGCATTAGATCCTGTTTCAATTCTGCTGCAACCAACGCTGACAATAAGATATTAAAATATTATTTTAATAGAATAGAAAATATTATTTCTCTTTATTTTATTAAAGCTTTCTTTATTATGAGAGCTCCCAGCAGAACAACAAATGTAACAACCATTTGAAGTGCAGTCAGAGATGTTCACAAATCTCAAAACAACTCCTTTACAGCATTCATGAAACAAATATTTTGCGTCCATGACAGCAGTTCTTTATCAGCTGAAACTCTTCCTCATACCAAAAGAAATTAATCTACTGTAAGTCACAGCAACAGCAAAACGTGTGTACAAAATAATTAGTGCAAAATCAGTATAGATATAAGATCTCACTATAACTGTGAGGTAAAAAAATAAATAAAAAAAAAATCTAAAATAGACTACAAACAATATATCATGAGTAATAAGATAAAGAAAATAATAAAAAAGGAAGAAAATAATAAATGGGTTATAACACAAGCCTATGTGTACTCTTTGAAAGCATAGCCAAATAAACTGTTCTTCTTTCCCTCAGATAAGATACATACGTGCACAGATGGCTTTACAAAGTAATATCCCTTTATTTCCCAGCAACAGTCAAATGCAAGAAACTAATAAAACATAATTTATAAAGATTGCCTCAAAAGGCAGAATGCTCTGTGTTTTACAACTCTTTATATTTTAAGTAGAGCGGTTCTTATGTCTTTCTATGTCAAGCACACATTGGCCATGAACACAAGTATTTTCTCAAATTGCAACGCTGTTGGGGATTTTGTCTGGGGACAAATACCAATAATCCATTGTTAATCCATCATTCCGGCTCTTGATGATGTTGGTCACCTCATCTAGTTTCTTGCGGAAAGTCTTTATGGCTTCCTTCACTGGTTGCTCTGTGAAGCACATATCTGGATACATGCCTAAGAACAGCTGGAAAAAAGTAAGTTCTTCAGAGAAAATAACAACATCTTCCTGTTTACAAGGTAAACTGACCCTTCTCTAAATTCCACCCCCATGGTTACTGCCATTACTTTAGACAAGCTTATAAAACACCCCTGGAAAGAATTGGGGATTTTCAGAGAAATATGCTCATAATGTGGAAAAGAATGAATGGGTATTGCACAACAGAATACATGGCGTAAAATGTAATTTGTAACATATTGTTAGATTACTCACGGAAAGTACCATAATTCAAATACTTTTGGATTACTTATTCAACACGGTTTAGAATTTATAAAGTGCGAATGTGGCACATAATATTACTAGTACTAGTAGACATTTCATGCTGTTTTTTTCTTTGCATGCACACTAAAATTGTGGTGTGCAATGAACAGCACAGTTATTATTACGATTTATACTGGACTACAACAGATCAGAGCTCCTAATATTTAGTATTTTTAAATACGTAACACCATTAAATGAATTAATAAATATTCTGTTACTCCCCAAACATGATGGCATTATTAAAGTGGGACTTAGCGAAGGGTCAGTTAAATTAATTGCACTACCTGACTGAAAATACTTGTACGTTGGCAGTGCAGCAGAACACATACACTCTAGCAAGCAAACAATCTACAACAATAAGATTACATTTAAAATGTATTTGAGCCTACATACATTTAAAAAAATAATCTTAAATAAAAAAATTTTTTATCTTATACCGTAATGCTCTGTACCCTCAGCTAGTAACAAGTTAATTCTTTTTCACATTGATTTAGACTATACTGCTGCCATGTTCTCTATCCAAATCAGACGTCAAACCTCATTCTTCTGGAACTGACTGAGGGCCCAAACTGTTGCTAGAACCAGGCTGGAACATCCACGGTCAGGCAGACTCTCCATAATGTACTTCATATCCACTTGGCCCTTCTGTTCGGGAGGCGGCTTGCACATGGTGGAAGGACTGTTGGGGATCCAGCCATACCAGTCAAACTGGAACATAAAAGTAACATTTACTCACAGATATTAGCTTATATATTTTATCCTATAATTTTGCCTAGCAATTTTTGACGCTCTTGTTGTGTGTAATGTAGCGTTTAATCTCACCTGTCCAAAGTTGACTGCAGCATGTTGTGCTGAAGATGTGAATATCACAACAGTCAGGTACTCCGATAAATCCTCTCGAGTATTCAGAGACTTTGGAAACTCTGTAAACAGTGGCAGTATGCATTTACCTTGTGCACACATTTAAAGGTGACTTGATACACACAAAGATGCATACAAAAAGAACACAAACAATCATGCATGCTTGCACAGACATTCTGGCCATGTTTACACCTGGTATTAAGATGCGTTTTGGGTGATCGGATCACAAGTAGACAAGATAGACACATTCCCGTTTACACCTGGTGTTTTAATCCTTCTCTTTTGTCCACTTCTGACCCTGGGGAGGGGAGACAATGGGAAAACACGGAGAGCAGCAGCTTTCATTTCTTCTCTGATAGCTGCAAGAACACGGCGAACGCTGAGATTGTGTGCAGAGGTGGGTAGTAACAAAGTACATTTACTTCGTTACATTTACTTTTACATTTACATTTACTACATTGCTAAATTTTTGGAAAATTTGTACTCTGCACACGGCTCGAGTCTCTCTCCTGTGCGCTTCAGCACTGCTGACGCTGCTGAGTTTTTCTCTCATGTGCCATTCTTCCCGGAGGTGCATCAGGAAGTCACCAGGTCGTGGAAGTCTCCTTTGACTTCTCATGGTCCGGCGGCTTCCTCTGCCTTCTCTGCCCTTGACTGCAATGCAACTGTGTCCGCAGAGCGCTTCCACCTGGCGTGGTGACCCCCCTCAGTCTGCTTGCCGCTGAGGGCGCCCTCCTGTGGCTCCCGCCCCTCCCGCTTGGCCTCAGCAGCAGCCTTCACCCAGGCCGAAGCGCGGAGGAGGCCGCAGGAAAGCCTGTCTCTGCCACTAAGCCTGCCAAACGCCAGACAAAGCAGCGTTCCTGAGACGGGTGGCTCTGAGATAGGGCACAGTTCTTCTCAGGAGATGGTGGCAGGACCACTCCTTCCCCCGGGAGAGGGCCGGGGGAGAATCATTGGTTTTCTCTTTCCCCGTCGCTGGTTTTACGGCCGGCAGAACCCAATGTGTTCAAGAACTGGCTGTCTTACCTTTGTCAGGATGCAGAACTTGACCACGCCCCCACGCCAGGACGCTACGCCTCCCATGTCAGGGCCGTTCGTTCCGCATCACTGGGTACACCTGTAATTCTGACGACCCCGCTGGTTCAGTTTTTGGGAGCCTGGCTAGAGCTTCCCAATCTGTCCCGCTTGAACGATCAGGCTCGGCTATGAGCTTCAATTTGCACGGTCTCCTCCCCGGTTTCAGGAGGGTCCGCTCCACCATGGTGGGTGGCAATGCCCCTGTCATGCGTGCAGAGTTCGCCACCCTACTGGCGAAGGGTGCGATCGTGGTCGTCCCTCCAGCCGAGATGAAGTCCGGCTTCTACAGCCCCTACTTCATTGTACCCAAGAAGAGCGGTGGGTTACGGCCAGTCCTGGACCTGCACATCTTGAACCGATCTCTTCACAGGCTTCCATTCAAGATGTTGACAGCCAAATGCATTTACGAATGCATTCGTCCATCGGATTGGTTTCCAGCGATTGACCTGAAGGACGCGTACTTTCATGTCTCCATTATTCCTCGACACAGACCATTTCTACGGTTTGCATTTGAGGGGCAGGCATACCAGTACACAGTTCTCCCATTTGGTTTATTCCTGTCTCCTCGTGTCTTCACAAAGATCGCGGAGGCAGCCCTTGCGCCTCTCAGGCAGGACAGGGTTCGCATTCTGAATTATCTTGATGACTGGCTGATTCTAGCTCTCTCCCTGTGTTATGTGAGCACAGGGACCTGGTGCTCAGCCACCTCTCCCGTCTGGGCCTTCGGGTCAACTGGGAAAAGAGCAAACTCTCCCCCATGCAGAGGATCTCTTTTCTCAGTATGGAAATTGACTCGGTCACCATGTACGCACAGCTTACGAGCGAGCATGCACAGTCACTGCTGAATTGCCAATTCGAGGGCAAGAATGCGGTTCCATTTAAGTTATTTCAGTTCCCTTAGACCGAGTTTCCAGGCATGTTATTGTGTCAACAGATGCCTCCGCCACGGGCTGGGGTGCCATGTGCAATGGGCATGCTGCCACGGGCTCCTGGACAGGACCCCAGCGCCTATGGCATGTCAATTGCCTCGAGTTGCTGGCTGTACGTCTAGCTCTGCACCGTTTTCGGATGTTGCTGGAGGGCAAGCATGTACTGATCCATCAGGGTGGTCTGTGCTCCCGCCGTATGTTGCAACTCGCTCGCCATCTCCTCCTATAGAGTCAGGCGCATCTGAGGTCGCTTCGTGCCATTCACATCCCGGGAGAGCTGAATCATGCAGCCGACGAGCTCTCATGACAACGGCCATGTCCCGGGGAATAGAGACTCCATGAGGAAGAGACCTCCATTCTCAGAGATGGGGCACCCTTTGGCACCCGCATCCCCACCTCTGGAACCTGTACGTGTGGATTCTGTGGCTGCGATCTCTGCTCACCATGACTTGGTCGTCAGGTTCCTGCGGGGGGTTAGGAGGCTAAATCCTCCTCGCCCTCAACATATTCACTCTTGGGACCTCTCTGTGGTCTTATTTGCAATACAGAGAGCTTCCTTTGAGCCATTGCAGTCGGTGGAGCATAAATACCTTTCTTTGAAGGCGGCGCTCCTCACGGCTCTGGCTTCGGTTAAGAGGGTCGGGGACCTGCAGGCATTTTCGGTTGACGAAGCGTACCTGGAATTCGGGCCAGCTAACTCTCACGTTACCTTGAGACCTTGGCCTGGATATGCAGCAAACTCAAACTCATATGTGTCCAAAGTTCCCACCACTCCTTTCAGGGATCAGGTGGTGAACCTGCAAGCACTGCCCTGGGAGGAGGCAGACCCAGCCTTGGCACTGCTCTGTCTGTATGTGCTCTCCACACTTACATAGACAGAACACAGTGTTTCAGGACCTCAGGCCAGCTGTTTGTCTGTTATGGAGGACAGCAAAAGGGAAAGGCTGTCTCCAAGCAGAGGTTGTCTCACTGGCTAGTGGACGCTATAGTCTTAGCTTATCAGGCTCAAGGCCTGCCATGCCCCCTAGGGGTGAAGGCACACTCTACCAGGAGTGTTGCTTCGTCCTGGGCACTTGCGCATGGTGCCTCGCTGACAGACATCTGTAGAGCTGCAGGCTGGGCGACACCCAACACATTTGCAAGATTCTACAATCTCTGTGTAGAGTCAGTGTCCTCTCGTGTACTCGCTCCCAGTGGCCACTAAGTAGGACCTGCTTGGTGTCATTGCTTGCTGCACCATTCCACTCCATGGACTGGATACGTGCGCTATTCTGCTCAGGTGAGTTAGGCTAGGTGCAACCCCCACATGTGTATTTCCACGGCAAGTCTCCTCCGAGCATGTATCTTTCCTTGGCAAGTGCCCAAGGTTCCCACACCCCCTTCAGGGACCAGGTGGTGAACCTGCAAGTGCTGCCGCTAGAGGAGGCAGACCCAGCCCTTGCTTTGCTCTGTCCCTTTCACGCTTTGTACGTGGACCGCACGCGGAGCTTCAGGACCTCAGACCAGCTCTTTGTCTGTTATGGAGGCCAGCAGAAGGGAAAGGCTGTCTCCAAGCAGAAGTTGGCCCACTGTGCCCCCTTGGGGTGAGAGCTTACTCCACTAAGTGTTGCCTCCTCCTGCGCACAGCACCTCGCTAGCAGATATTTGTAGAGCTACAGGCTGGGCAACACCTAACACGTTTTGAGGCTTTACAGCCTAAGTGTAGAGCCTTTATCCTCCTGTGTACTGGCTAAAAATAGCTAGTGCATGAGGGGACTCGCTCGGTGTCTCTTGCAGCGCCATTCCCTTCTGAGGATAGGGTATGAGCACTTATCTTGTTCCCTAGGTGAGTTCCCTGCCTGGAGAACCCTGGATGGAGTTCCTCCAGCACCCTCGGCAGACGTCACTAGGTTTAGCACTCATATGTATGCCTGTAAGGTCAGCCCCTGTGCTAGACTATGTGCTGTGATTCTCCTACGGGTGATCCCACATGTGTATTCTTGCACGGTACACTTCCCTATCATTACAGATTGATCTGAATAAACAGGGTATGTGCAACTTTGGTGTATAAGACAGCAGGCTAACCGGGTAGCTATATTTTGTGCGATCAGTATAAATCATAATGTGATTTTGTAGAAATTGTAATCAGGTGCCAGAAAAAGAGTACCCATTAAAATGTCTTTACATAAAGGACCCGATCATGGAACAATGCACAGCAAAAGCGCAGCGTTGAGCTTCTTGAGTCTGTTCAGTAACGAGCGATTTGATTGGTGGATTAAAAGCTCAGTGCTTTTGGCTAAACAGAACATCCTCCAAAAAAAGATATTTAGGAATCTTAACCTGCCAGGAAGGTCTCAAAAATACCACACAAAAATGCAAAGCAGTCCACACACGTGTGACGATTTGCAAATGCAGATTCAACGATCCATAAATACATGTAACATCTTTCATAAATGTGTGATGGAAATTAATTCAAGAACTTGATATATACATATTTGTGTAAAGATTTTAAATTTATTTAGGTAAGATACATTTGTGTGAGCATTTGGGGAAATATTTATGCTTTTACTTCTGCATTTATGAATTTTGTTTTGAATTTACAAATCAGATTTTGTAAATGTGAATTGTGCTGTGCATTTATGAATTTTGTTTTGTAAATTGATTATTTTTTAGGCTGATTCGGTTCCATAATTATATACCCACTTCGCGGGCTGTGGTTTGCGATGCAAATCTCACTCGCCAATGTCCATTGGCTTGTTTTGTTTACACTCAAAGGTGATTTGGCTCTCAGGCGACATCCCAATTCGTCAGTTCAGTTCTGATGTAATGTCTCTGTTACCTTCTTCAGGGAATGGGGATTACATTAGTAACCAAGACGTTTTTCATTGGATACCTTTTTACTCTTACTTAAGTAACTATTAAGATTATTACATGTACTTTTAATTGAGTACAGTTTTTGGATACTCTACCCACCTTTGAATGTATGTTAGAAATCAGGAAAGATTCAAACCAAACTTGGCTCTTCAGCCGAAAAAGTTCAAATCCCATTGGCTAGCGATCTTCCCATAATGTTTATGAGTTCGGTCAGTAGGCGGAGAATAGACGTCTTTTGTGGCTGTTTAAACGCCTTCGACCACATGGGCGTTTACACTACGAAAGCAATCCGGTCAAATACGTTTTCGACTACCTCTGGAAATGGTCGAAAGTGGACAAGATCAAAATATTTTAGACCCCGTTTACATCTGTATTTAGTATTGTCCACTTGTAATCGGATCGACCAAAATGCATCTTAATACCAGGTGTACACAGGGCCTTTGATAAGTTAAATTTGTACTCACTGTCAGAATTATTCATGCCAAAGGAAACATCCTTAATAAATTCTTGAATCTCCACATCTTTTTGAACGGCCTCATTGCTGTCATAGTAGATCTTGACCACAGCAGAAACAAAACTACAGGAAGATCAATAAGATGACAAATTAACAAATTAATAAAAATACATTTGGATGCCAACATTTTTTATTGGAGTGTATGTGGCCTAATTTGTACTTTTGCACTAGTAGTACAGTATCTAACTGTTGCTACCCTACTACATACCAGTTTATTGTCTTCCAGATCTTCATGCCATCATCTCTATAATAGTACATGGGCACATCTTCCATTCCTCGAGCTTTTATGGCCTCAGGGAAGCATAGGGACTCGTAGGTTAAAGTCTTCATGGCCCTTTGCATCACTTTATCCATCCCAGCACTATCGATGCTGCTAAACTTTGGATACCAAGAATTCAGTTAATCTTTTGCCTAAATATTTTCAGCACTACTAATAAAGTGACCATATAGGGCATTATGGGTGAAGTTTTATTCTGGTGGATGTTTTTGCATTTGGGAAATTTAGGAAATACTTAGATCTGTCAGTTTAAGCAAACACCAGCTAACTAAATACAATGAAAGCTATGAAATGGAATTAAGAGCATTCAACAAAAAGATAGAATATCACATGCCAAAAAGTCAGGTAATGGCTCAGGCCTGCCATAATGAAGATTTAACACCATTTGCGTTTTTAAACCTATATCAAAACCGTCTCAGTTATGTATGTAACCCTCATTTCCCGAAAGGAGAGAACGGAGACGTACGTCAGAACTGACCGACAAATTGAAGATAATTTTCAGAGACCAATCTACTTTGAGTGTTTAAAAACGAGCCAATGAACATTGGCATGCGGTTCACGCATCCCACGCTCCGCCCCGCAGCGTGGGTATAAACAAGGAAGTGGAATACCGCATCCTTGCTTTTCTGCTGAGGAGCCGAACTAGTGACTCGGCCGTTCAGCGGAAGCACAACACCTGGCGACAGGACGTACGTCTCCGTTCCCTCCTACATACATAACCGAGACGTTCCCTTTCAGTCGGTCACGTTCGACGTACGTCGGAACTGACCAACGAATTGGGGATCCTACAGGGATGCTGGCCCTTCCAGCGCCCTGCTTGAGCTTGCTGAACCGCCCCCTTGTTGGAGCGGAAAGATAGGGCGGACTTCGCGGGACCCTGAGTGATTTGGGCACCACCCTTACACCCGGCTGCCTAGGTGGAGGCTGCTACTTAGGCTTAGCAGGGGTGGAGGCGGACGCAGGGGGGCGCCCTCGGCAACGAGCAGGCAGAGGCACTGCGGCCGACAACCGGATGGGGCCAACAGCTGGTCGTGGGGGCAGGATGTTTTTAATCACCTCCGTCTGCTTCTGGGCCACCGAGAACTGCTGGGCGAAGCTCTCGAGGAACCGCACTTTGTCTGTCTCACGCATATCTGCCAGGTTCAGCCACAGGTGGCGTTCCTGGACCACTAACGTGGACATTACCCGACCCACGCAGTTCCTGCATAACTCCTGGGTCGGAACTACCCTCGTGCAATTCCTTTAGAGCTTTGGCCTGGTAGACCTGCAGGAGTGCCATGGCATGTAGTGATGACGCGGATTCTCCACAGGCTGTGTATGCCTTGCCTGTAAGAGCGGACAAGAACTTACACGACCGGGAGGGGAGAAGCGGATTACCCCGCCAGTTGGTAGCGGTCTTGGGACACAGCTGCATCGCCACAGACCGCTCCACCGGGGGGGATCTCCACATACCCCTTAGCCGCACCGCCATCGAGGGTAATGATTGAGTCAGTCAATCGGTTTCTAGCGTTGTAAGGCGCTGTGCACGATTTTGTGATCTCCTGATGCACTTCCGGGAAGAAAGACACCGGGATGGGGCGCTAAGGACCAGCACAGGCAATCCCGAGAAACCAATAATCCAACCGTGAAGGTTCGGGACACGGTGGAGGGTTCCACTCGAGGCCGACACTTGTGGCGGCCCGGGAAAGCATAGCCGTGAGCTCTGGATCAGACTCAGGCAACGCTACCACGCCCGAAGGGGGCAACGTAGCTGAATCTTCATCTCCAGAGGACATTAGCTTGTCCCCCGATGCAGCAAGCGAAATCATCAGCCAGAGCCCCGAAAGTAACGACTGGCCCCCCATGGGACCCGTCGAGGAAGCCCTTACTGTAACCCTCAGGTCTCCACCAAAGTTATCAGCCAAAGTAGCAGCCCTGTGCTTTGCAGCGGGAGGACCACTAGATCAGGGGATTCGCAATGGGACTCAACCCCTTTTGAGGTATTCGAGCCTAGACCTTAAAAATGCGATGGTCATTCACAAACGCTGCCTCAGCATGCTGAACGCCCAAACACGTGAGACAACGATCATGACCGTCAACTGTGGACAGAAATAGATTGCATCCAGAAACACACGGTTTGAATGACATCTTGAAAAAGACGCAGGGTCAAACCGTGTTGCTTTTTTAGAAAAAAACACTCTTATCAGTGCCGAGGCACACAGGGGAGATGGCCGCGGCTCACAGCAATTCAAAGGTGCAAGCCTGCTGTGAGCACTCAATGGAGAAAATGCCCAGCGAGCTGTGAAAACAGCCGTTTTGTGTCTTCTCCACACTCACGACCGCCTCTGCAATGCGCCGTTTCACCAACACTGTGACAGAACGATCCTTTTCGCGAGACTCACTGAATAACACTCTTCGTAGAAAACACACTGAGTTTGCAGTAATGTTTGGCTCTGAAGTAGAAAGCAAGGATGCGGTATTCCACTTCCTTATTTATACCCGCGCTGTGGGGCAGAGCGTGGAATGTGTGAACCGCATGCCAATGTTCATTGACTCGTTTTTAAACACTCGAAGTAGATTGGTCTCTGAAAATGCTCCCCAATTCGTCGGTCAGTTCTGACAGACTGAAAGTGAACAGAAATTATGGCTTGCCAACCAAAGACGAAATAATCTAATATGAATAGAATTGCTTTGGATTTAAGCAAGATGCTGTTTATGTTTGGATATATTAAATTAGGTGTAAAGCTACCTTGTTGAAGATCCCGCCTTCATTGAAGAGCTTTTCACGGGCCGCTGCATTGATTGCAGTTGTGAAACGAACATGAGGTTTCAGTAACTGTAAGAAGCAAATGATACAAATAAACGTGCATGAAATCATACAAATTGATTCAAAAAGCATAACCTGAAAGAGGAAAAGTGGTTTCCATGTCATTTCCTGGAAGTTTTTGGTTAACATTAAACCATGGTCGAAAAAAAGGGAAGGATACCAGAACCACAATCTTCAGTTTAGCATTGAATCTAAATATCATGACCGGTACCTTGTATACAGGATGGACTGCAGAGAGCTGTCTGTACATGGCCATTTCAAAAACCTCTGATATCAGATGTGTCTTGAGAAGGTGTGTGACCAACTGGTGTACAATGAAGTCGGCAGATTTCACCCACATCTTGGCAAGCATCCAATCATATTCATTATCACTTGGGAGAAAGATTGGGCTCCTTTCTCCTGGGTTTTGACTGAGCTGATTCAGATATAATAAAGCCAAGCAGGACATTTCTACTTCAGTGAGTAAATTCACAGCAAAAGCACTTTTATTTTGAGGTAATTTTTGTTTTCATTTGGTATGGGACAGATACCTGAATGGCAATCGGCACAATTTGGTCCAATCTGCCCTTGTACAGCAGGCAGATGGGTGCAGTCAAATAGCGCTGGGTTCTGGATGTTGGCACTCCGTCCAGTATTTTGTAATCTGCTATGTAGATGTTTCCTGCCTGTAAACACGTGTACACAGGTGTATAGTTTAGAACAAAGGGTGTGTAGGTTAAAGTAACATTGATTTGAGTTATTTATAAATTAAATCATGTGAAGGGTGTCACGATCTGACCTTTAATTCCTCTTGTAGTGTGACACCTCTCTTCAGAAAGCCCTCCACCATCTCATGTGTGACTGGAAAATTCTTTGGAAGATCCACACACTTCCTGATCACGACAGGATTGCAGCCATTCAAAAACTGATAGCCAAACATGTAATCCTTACTCCAGTCTTGCTTCACATTCTCTGTCCACATTTCAAAAGGGAAAATTGAGTCAACTGTCAAAGCTTTACAGGTAGGAACATTTTTTACCTCTACATTGTTTGTGTCACATTTATGTTCAGTTAGTTTGTTTTCATGGACTTGGTTTCCCAGAACAATTGTGTTTTTGGATATATATTTTTTGTTTAAATGAAGAAGCAAACAAAAAACAAACAAACAAACATTCTTGACAAAGGAAGAAATAATCCAAACCTAGTAGAGTGTTCTCGATATTAAAATTTTCCAATATCTTTTCAAAATCTGCCATGTCTTTCCAGGAATAAAGGAAATCTTTAATTTTGTCAAGAAATGATTCCCCAATCCTGAAACAAAATGCATAGAGTATAATTATAGACATGACCACTATTTGCATGGTATTGCATTTGTTCTAAATTTCATTCTGGAAAACTGAGGAAAATTTCAGTATCACATTCCCCCAAACTTACACTTTCACGAAATTGAAATTAAAGTCCGAAGATTTTTCTGCATCAAACTGAACTTCTCCTGGAAGTTCATCCATTTTGCAATCTATGCTCTTAGGGAAGCCCTCCTTCCATCTTCAACAAGAAAAATGACAACATTAACTTGGACATCATGTACACTATTTTGTTAAGTTAGTTTTATTTTCATGGACCTTTAGTTTGTTTATCGTCAGTTTCCTGTTTCCCTTGTCTTAGATTCCCGCCCCTAATCTGTTTCTATGGACACTGATTCTATCATCACACCTGTTAGTCTTTTAGTTTGTTATCTTCTGTATATATATGCTCTATGTTTTCAGTTCCTCATTCTCATTTATGTTACCTCATTACCTGATTAATACATTTAATAAATCTTGTGTTATTTTGGTCCTGTTTGGTGTTTCTTCATCATCTTCATCTGGACTAACGTGACAGACACGGTTTTTACATGGTAAAGTGTGTTTATTTTTGGAGGGTCTAGAAGCCATTTACACTAACTCCGCCCACCCGGGATCGGCATTTATTATTTTCCTAATAAGGAGGCATTTATTTAATAATTATATTCATTTACACTCAATATGTTATTATTGCATACTGTTTTATAAATGTACTAAAATACATAGTATCTAACTACTATTTACACTTTACATAGTGTAAACAGAATCTATCGCTATTTTCACAGTGTTGTCACAGTTATGTTTAGTTTAGGTCATGGACTTTCAGTTTGTTTTCATTTGTCACGTGTTTCTTTGTTCAGTCTGGAAGAATTTGATAGAAATGTTGGTATTTGCTGGAGTTCCTTCCTCCAAACTTGCAGAGAAGATCCTTCTTCACAGGCAAGCTCAATCATTTCTGCACAACTCTTACTGTTGAGCTCCAAATAATTCTTAAGTCACTTGTAATATGTATCTTAACACTTATCAGAAGAATCATCGCACATCATCGACTGGAAGTCTTGCAGAGCCAGCTGCTGTTCAATCCATGTTTTCGCGTAGTTACATAGTGTTAACCCTCTGGTGCTCTTCGCACATTTTTGACAGAATTTTTTTTTTTAACTTTATTGGAATGGTACGAACCTTGGTAAAGGTTTTGTTATATGAACACAAACACACACACAAAATCATGGACATTATTAGAAAAGGTCAAATGTTCCTGAACAAAATAGTGACACTTGTACCTATCACGGTCAAAAATGAGCACATTGGAAATCAATGGGAAACAAATTGCATCTAGTGGAAATGTTTGGTATTGCGCCCAATGTAAGAGAGCTACTGCAAAAAAAAACTACTGCATAAATATAATTTAGTACCATAAAATCACCTAAAAATACAATATATTACATAAGAGAACATTATCGAACTAAAATATAGTACATTCATTTAAGGTTAGGTTAGGTTAGGTTTGTCACATGTTTCCTGTGTAGTTCAGTGTCTGTCATGTTCTGATTAGCTGCCACAGTGTCTGATTATGTTAATCCTCTCCAGCTGTTCTCGTTTAGTTCCCTCATCTACCCTGTGTATATACAGGTGCTGGTCATATAATTAAAATATCATCAAAAAGTTGATTCAGTATCTCAGAAAATTTGAATATTACTTAAGACCAATACAAAGAAAGGATTTTTTGAAATCTTGGCCAACTGAAAAGTATGAACATGAAAAGTATGAGCATGTACAGCACTCAATACTTAGTTGGGGCTCCTTTTGCCTGAATTACTGCAGCAATGCGGCGTGGCATGGAGTCGATCAGTCTGTGGCACTGCTCAGGTGTTATGAGAGCCCAGGTTGCTCTGATAGTGGCCTTCAGCTCTTCTGCATTGTTGGGTCTGGCATATCGCATCTTCCTCTTCACAATACCCCATAGATTTTCTATGGGGTTAAGGTCAGGCGAGTTTGCTGGCCAATTAAGAACAGGGATACCATGGTCCTTAAACCAGGTACTGGTTGCTTTGGCACTGTGTGCAGGTGCCAAGTCCTGTTGGAAAATGAAATCTGCATCTCCATTAAGTTGGTCAGCAGCAGGAAGCATGAAGTGCTCTAAAACTTCCTGGTATACGACTGCGTTGACCTTGGACCTCAGAAAACACAGTGGACCAACACCAGCAGATGACATGGCACCCCAAACCATCACTGACTGTGGAAACTTTACACTGGACCTCAAGCAACGTGGATTGTGTGCCTCTCCTCTCTTCCTCAAGACTCTGGGACCCTGATTTCCAAAGGAAATGCAAAATTTACTTTCATCAGAGAACATAACTTTGGACCACTCAGCAGCAGTCCAGTCCTTTTTGTCTTTAGCCCAGGCGAGACGCTTCTGACGCTGTCTGTTGTTCAAGAGGGGCTTGACACATGGAATGCGACAGCTGAAACCCATGTCTTGCATACATCTGTGTGTAGTGGTTCTTGAAGCACTGACTCCAGCTGCAGTCCACTCTTTGTGAATCTCCCCCACATTTTTGAATGGGTTTTGTTTCACAATCCTCTCCAGGGTGCGGTTATCCCTATTGCTTGTACACTTTTTTCTACCACATTTTTTCCTTCCCTTCGCCTCTCTATTATTGTGCTTGGACACAGAGCTCTGTGAACAGCCAGCCTCTTTTGCAATGACCTTTTGTGTCTTACCCTCCTTGTGCAAGGTGTCAATGGTCGTCTTTTGGACAACTGTCAAGTCAGCAGTCTTCCCCATGATTGTGTAGCCTACAGAACTAGACTGAGAGACCATTTAAAGGCCTTTGCAGGTGTTTTGAGTTAATTAGCTGATTAGAGTGTGGCACCAGGTGTCTTCAATATTGAACCTTTTCACAATATTCTAATTTTCTGAGATACTGAATTTGGGATTTTCCTTAGTTGTCAGTTATAATCATCAAAATTAAAAGAAATAAACATTTGAAATATATCAGTCTGTGTGTAATGAATAAATATAATATACAAGTTTCACTTTTTGAATGGAATTAGTGAAATAAATCAATCTAATCTAATTATATGACCAGCACCTGTATTCAAGTCAAGTCAAGTCTACTTTATTTATATAGCGCTTTTTACAATGCAGATTGTTTCAAAGCAGCTTCACAGTGTTAAACAGGAAAATAATGAACAGAATTTGATTCGGCTGTACAGCCGCTCTGGAGAAAACGGTAATGTCATCAGCTCATTTCAATTATCATATATATTCAAGTAATGTAGTTGATATAATTTAGTTTAGTAATTAAATTTATTTGTATATTTATTTGAAAATTTAGTGTCCCCAACTGAGCAAGCCAGAGGCAGTATTCTCCCTGTTCAGTTCCTTCCCTGGTTGGTTATTGTTTGTGCCTACCCGTTTACACGCTGTTACGTTCCTGTTCACATGCCTATTGCATTAAACCTTGTATATCGTTGTGGAAATCAACTTTCGTCTGTCTCCATCTCCAGTTTGTGACAAGGTTAGGTTAGGTTAGGTTAATTTATTAATACCCGCAGGTAAATTAGTTTTGCAGTACAATGATATAATAAGAAAAGATAATTGACATTAAAAACAATCTGTAATTTTTGACTGCCATGCGAGGAGCACCAGAGGATTAAGTGCCTATTAGATTTTATGGCCAATTTTGATTCTGTTGTGTTGTTAACTTACCCATCTTGTTAAATAACCCAAATAATTACTTTAGTAAAAGTAAGAATGTATTCAGTGTAAAAAAAAATACTCAAGTAGCATGTTACTCGTTACTTACTTTAGGATCTGATTAAAATCATGCAGTGGAGATTATTGTAATAAACTCTTTTAATATAGTGTGGAAGAATCCAATGTCCAGCCTTGGGTTTTGCTTTAAAGATTCTTTTTCTGAATGTTCAGCCACACTTAACAAGCATTCGGCGCAGAGCCACGCTCCAATATCCATACCTTTTACCGCTCTCCCTCTCTCTACTCACGTCATTCCTTAGGTCACCAATCCTACTCTATTACAATTATGATGAAACTGATGTGATGAAAACCATTCAATGAAACCATTACCAAGAATCTAGCAGAATGTGTAATTTCATATTTACGAGAAGGAACTCACTACTTTAGACTTACGTGCCCCCACCCCACACACACACACACACACACTTTTACATTCGCTGCTATGGACATGTGTATATGAGAATATAATGTATGTGACAATATATTTACAATATTATTGTGTCAACACACTGAACTGTATCTAGGCAGGAATAAGGAAAAAACGGCAACAAATAAATATTGTTCAAGACTGTAATTGTTTCTTCAAACCTGAATATTTTCTGTCTAGATTCCAGTTCATCTCGTCTTTGCTCTTTAAACAATTCAGTGTCATCATGAGGCAATCGAGCTAAATGAAGACACAAAGAAATACATAGCACACAATTTACACATAGAAAGGACAGCATTTAAGGCATGATTCAATAACAACTGAACAACTAAATTTTAACATTTAAAAAAAAAAAAAAATAATAATAAAACAAATTATTTTAAAATGCTTCTTTTAAAACTGGATAATGAAAAAAGTGAGTGTGCACGTACCAGTGCCTTCTCGGATAATCACTTCCTTTCCGTCTACTATCCAGCGATGACAGGGAAACTCAAAGCACTTTCCAGAGGGTGTTTTCACTTTGATATGCTTACAAAACCTCTGGAAATTGAAAAAGTGTTTCACCTTTTCAAGTTTCACCTGGACAATGTCTCCAAAGTCCTCCTTCACACAGATGTCGAAGGAGATCTCCTTTAACGACAACTTTTATTAGACACATAATATGGGGAAAAAAAAACCTAACAACCAACAAACAAACAAACAAAAAACATCTCTCCACAGGCTTTGGTGAAGAAAGATTAATCCTAATTGTCCCACTCTCAGGATGCCCAAGTTTTATAAAATGTATCTCGCCAGATTGTTTTTATTTCTCTACATTTGTGTATCCTAACTTTTATCAGAAAATGGTTAACAAGAAAACAAAATGAAATATAGCTGCGAACAGCTAAGACGGGCCCAAGCACAATGGTGCCATCACCACCTGGTGACTCAAGGTAAACAATGTACGATGGGTGCATGCATTTAAGTGTGTAAATATAAGTGAGCTATTTCAAAGCATATTGTTAATTCCACACTTCCTGCTGCCAGCTGGTGGCGCTATGACCATGACTCAAAATAGCCACATCCAATTTGATATAAATAAGACCATGCATATAGAATATACAAGAGTCTGCCGGGTTCCCTTTTTTGTCATTAATTTATTCCTTCACCAAGGCAAAACCATTCCATACATCAAAAATCCTTTGGAAATTTAGCTTCTTCGATGTCTTGGCATAATGGTGAGAATTGCATGAATGCCCTTGGAAGAGTATTTAAAAGTTCAGAGCCTGCAATTATCCAAAATTCTACATTAAATAAAAAAGGGCTGACTTCCTGTTGGGCGGAGCTAATGACTGTAAATCTGAAAGTTGTTCGGATTGATGAGAACAATGTTTGTACCAAGTTTCGTGACTGTAGGTAAAACTGACCCTATGCTACATAACACCCCCCCCCCCCCATGCCCATGTCTTAGCTTTTGCCTACACCTAACGACCAACAACTCTGATGTGTTTGCCAAATTTCATGAGAGTTGAAGTATTCTAGGAACCTCCAAAACGCCCGAATATACAAAGAAAAGGGCATTTACGTTGGGTGCATCACCATGGTAACACTATTTAAGATATCAAGAATTGTCACTCTTGACATTATTCTGACCAAGTTTGAAGACCGATTTGGGTGAGTATAAGAGTACTATTTCAAAGTCTTTGTAAGTGACACACTTCCTGCTGCCAGTTGGTGGCACCCTAATAATAATCCTAAGGAAAACAAGCACTTAAATATAGCTGCAAGCAGCGATTAAGGGCCCAAGCACAAGAGAGGCAAAATGAGGCGATAAACAAGTATGGCAGGGAACAACAGATCAATTGCAAATAAGTCATTGAAGACAACCGGAGACGATTTTAGGCCGATTTAGGCTGATTTAGGCCGATTTTATAAATACAATTTGTAATGTGACGTAATTGCTTTTGACCAGTGGGTGGCTATGTTTGGTGTCAATACACCGGAGTTTTGTAGAGATACAACATCAGATTCAGTTCAGATTTAGAACAATTTCTTTGATGTTTTAAATGATAATGGTTTGGTCTATCAACACGAAATCCATAACTTTATGCTGCCATGGACAAAAATCAGACAAACAATCTAGGAGGAGTTAAAAAAAAGCATGTTTTTCAAGAGAACTCGGAAAAGCAAGTTCGGCTGTAATTGGTATCATTGTTCTCGGCATGTCCCAAGGAATCTATTAAGGCCAGTCTCATGACAATATGCATTAATTGTTGCATTCATTTCCTATTATCACTGACCAGCGGTTTATAAAATGGATGGATGGATGATTCAGCTGCGGCGCCATCTTCTGGTCAGACGTGGGAATTAATTTGGCGCGTGACTCTCACAGTGCATTATGGGTATTCTCTAGCCGTTGAGTGTACACTCAGCTGTACACTCGCTATTGCGGCGCATTGTGGGATTGAATGAATGCACTCAATAACATCGACTGTTTTCAGACGCTACTACAAATGGCTGTGTGCCCTATTTAAGGGTATAGGGGGTGATTTCGGACACAGACTAGGTCACTGAATCACTGAACTGTGATTCAAAAACTGTGGTTCAAAACCCCGGATTCGTTTAGTAATGAAACACCACTCTGTGTTGCTTGTTGCAGAGATGCGTAACTCTTTTGCTGTAGCTTGTTTGGAACTATTTTTGTTGGAGAGACAGAGCAAAAACAGACAATATTATGTCTAAAATGTCACTTATCACAATATTAACTTTTTGTTTACTGAACTGTTAAAATCCATATCACATTTGCAATCGTGCTAATATTCTGGAAATATTGCTTATCAAACAATAACTCATACTAGGGCCATTTTTGAATTTTGGGTGCATTTTAATTCTGGTGGCATTAAATGAATTTAAAGTTTGATATCACGTTACAAAACATGCCGTTAATCATCAATAATCATTTTAATCTATTGACAACAACATTTTGTAAATAGGCATGCCATTTGACCATTATTCCCTCTAGGTATTTTGTGCTCGTGCATCACGCAATCGCACAGACTCTGATCACTGGTGTAGTAGCTTACATTTTGTTCATCAATTGATGTTGCGATGATTTATATTAAAAAAAAATGTAATTGTTTAATTGTTAATGTTTAGCAATGTAATGTGACGGCAGATAGTCGCATATTTTCCTAATGTCTTGTGTTAAACATGGTATCACGTGGATGAGAATATGCATGGAAATGATATGCAGATGATGTTATGCATAGTAAAACTAGGCATTGTAAGGTCCATATACCATATGGTTATTTCGGGGAGAAAACTTGGTTGTTTTTGCATATAAAAGGGTATTTTCTTTAGTTTTTTTTTTCTAAGGTACTTGCCAATTTCATATGTAGTAAATTCCTAGTTGCTGCAGTAACTGTTTTCCTCTAATACTTTATTCCAATATTTGTAAATTATCTTACTAATATCATCTTTTACTTCACTAAAAGAGAGAAATGAGTTGTTGAGTTTCCAATAAGAAGAGAAGCCACACATGCACATTTGCAGAAACTACAACATAGGTGCGAATAAAGATGCATTTATGGTCAGATAATGATGACGGCAAAATGTCAGTTGAGGTATTGCATCATAGTATTAAAAACTACTTGAAAGGTAGCCTACTTGAAATTCAAGTAGTAGGTTTATATTTATTTGAAATGCTTTAAAGATATATTGATATATTGAAATATATTGCATTTTAATATATTTCTAAAAAGTATACTAGACGTACTTTGGCAATAAATATATGCTTAGTTACACTTTTAAGAAATATGCTAAACACAAGCATACTTTTAGTGAAGTTTTTAGTGTATATACAGAAAACGTACTTATGTTACTCTTACATACTCTTATTTTATGTGTACTTTGTGTAAGAACATAGCAAAATGATTCAACTTTTAGTGGGTTTAAAATATATGTACTTCATAAACGTGTAGGCCTACTGCAAAATATTTTAAATATTTATGTATTTATCATTTTAATATTTTCAAGAGTAAGATATTTTGACAAATTTTTAACATTTACAATGTATCAACTTATAATGTATTATAAACATTTGTCAACTATTAAGCATTGCAATAAGCATACTTAAAATTAATATGTTCACTTTTACTTGTTTGTACTTGTAAAAGGTACTTAAAAGGCTGTGGTCCATTACGTGATATGTTTGTAATAGGCTACTACTGAAATTCCCACAAGGATTTCAACATCATATTATTTGAAATGCATAAATCAATTTTAAAAAGATGCTTAAAAAATCCCTGTTTTTAATTGTGTTTAAATTCAAACAACACGCGTAACACACGTGACTAAGCCTGATTGGTTCCAGAGCCTCTGATTGGTTCTTATAATAATGACCTCACGCCTCAGAGCTTCTATTTATCAGATATCAGATTGTGATGGCTAGACGACTGGGTCAGAGCATCTCCAAAACTGCAGCTCTTGTGGGGTGTTCCCGGTCTGCAGTGGTCAGGATCTATCAAAAGTGCTTCAAGGAAGGAACAGTGGAGAACTGGCGACAGGGTCATGGGCGGCCAAGGCTCATTGATGCACGTGGGGAGCGAAGGCTGGCCCGTGCGGTCCGATCAAACAGACGAGCTACTGGAGCTCAAATTGCTCAAGAAGTTAATGCTGGTTCTAATAGAAAGGTGTCAGAATACACAGAGCATCTCAGTTTGTTGCGTATGGGGCTGCATAGCCGCTGATCAGTCAGGGTGTCCATGCTGACCCCTGTCCACCGCCGAAAGCACCAACAGTGGCACGTGAGCATCAGAACTGGATCACGGAGCAATGGAAGAAGGTGGCCTGGTCTGATGAATCACGTGTTCTTTTACATCACGTGGATGGCCGGGTGCGTGTGCGTGGTTTACCTGGGGAACACATGGCACCAGGATGCACTATGGGAAGAAGGCAAGCCGGCGGAGGCAGTGTGATGCTTTGGGCAATGTTCTGCTAGGAAACCTTGGGTCCTGCCATCCATGTGGATGTGACTTTGACACGTACCACCTACCTAAGCATTGTTGCGGACCATGTACACCCTTTCATAGAAACGGTATTCCCTGGTGGCTGTGGCTCTTTCAGCAGGATAATGCATCTGCCACAAAGCAAAAATGGTTCAGGAATGGTTTGAGGAGCACAACATTGCCTCCAAATTCCCAAATTCTCAATCCAATCGAGCATCTGTGGGATGTGCTGAACAAACAAGTCTGATCCATGGAGACTCCACCTCACAACTTACAGGACTTAAAGGATCTGCTGCTAACATCTTGGTGCCAGATACCACAGCACACCTTCAGGGGTCTAGTGGAGTCCATGCAGAGATGAAATGGGACTTAAGAACATCAAAGGCCTCCTGAGCCTGGGAATTCCATCTGAATGGTAGCTCAGGTGAGGCGAGTGCTAAGGTGTTAAGGGTGCAGCAACCAGGCTAAAGTTCCAGATGAATTACCTATAGAAGTTAGCGAACCCCAGGAACCGCTGCAGCGCCTTCCGAGAGTCAGGGGTTGGCCACTCGGCCACAGCCCTTACCATAGCGGGATCGGCCTTAATCCCCTCCGTTGAAATTATATGCCCTAAGAACGAAAAAGACTTGGCATGGAACACGCCTTGACATAGAGCTGGTTCTCTAGTAGCTATTGTAGCACCTGACGGACTTGTTGAGTGTGTACCTGCAAGGAGGGAGATAAGATGAGAATATCATCAAGGTACACAAAGACAAATCTGTTTATTATGTCCCTCAACACGTTGTTCACCAGGGCCTGGAAGACAGCTGTGGTGTTGGTGAGCCAGAAGGGTAGGACCTCACGGTGACTGCCTGAGACAATAAAACTTAGAGGGAGAAGAATGGGTGATGGAGGTGATGAGAAGGCCATTAAGGGAACGGACAGAGATAGTAGAGGGAAGAGGAATGGCAGGAATTCCCCACAGCGCAGCAACGGAGACATCCAGGAAGTTGCCTGCGGCACCTGATTCAATCAGAGCTGAACAGGAGTGGACAGAGTCTTTATACTGAACAGAGACATTTAGCAGGGTACGTGAGATGGGGGAGTCGAGACGAGGTGTAGCGCCTACCAAGATTCCCCGGATTTCTGATGGGCTCCGGCTTTTAAAGGACACCAAATAGCCTGATGCCCCGGCTTCCCGCAGTAAAGGCAAAGGCTCCGAGCCAAACAATCCTACTTCTCCTTCGGGGTAAGGCGAAGACGCCCCACTTGCATGGGCTCAGGGTCTGCTGAAGGAGCAGCACTGGAAACACCCTCATCCAGCATCCAGGAGGATCGAGCTGTCCACCGCTGGCGTCGACATTGAAGATGTGGAAGTACCTCCTAAATTCCCAGAGTGCCCCCCTCCACAATTCCCCGCCAATTCCACAAGGGCTTCAAAATCGTGAGGCAGCTTGTGAGTAACGATCTCGTCCAGGATGTCACGCCCAGTCCCTCCCAAAATCTTGCACGTAATGCCGCTTCGTTCCAATCACAGGTTGCCGCCAGAGTTCTGAACTGGATAGAATACTCTGTAACAGAACGACTGCCCTGACTCAACTGCACCAGCTGGGAGGCCACCTCATCGCCCTGAGCAGAGCGGTCAAACAACTTTAACATCTCAGCTCTAAAGTCCTTGAACGTAGAATAGAATGGGGCATGAGCATCCCACACAGCAGTTGCCCAGTCACGGGCCCTTTCTTTCAGGAGGGTAATAACAACCGCTCCCTGGGACTCCTCTGTGACATAGCGGCGAGGCTGAAGAGCGAAGACAAGGGAGCACTGGGACAGGAAGGCCCGACAAGAATTGGGATCCCCATCATAGGGCGGCGGACTATTGGAATGAGGTTCAGGCTCAGCATGAGGAAGAGAATGGCCGTACGCAACAGCTGATCTGCTGGCCATAGCTTCCCGCTGGAGTTCTTGTATCTGGAGCTTGAGATCAGCTACCTGGGCTGTCAGGCACTCAACATCCCGTGAAGTGGCAGTTAACTGGCTGGAATGCTGTCCCAGAAGAATGCCCTGTTGACTGACTGCGGTTCTGACTTGGTCTGCACCTGCTGAATCCATCTTTTGGGTCAGACCATTCTGTCAGGGAAAACTACGGATTCAGTTGCAGGTAACAGAAATGTTTATTTTGACCTCAATGGGCACAGGAAAAAATAGCAGGAACACAAAAGCAGAGAAAGAGTCCAAAAAATAGGCCAGGAGAGCACCATACAGCAAGTTTCAACAGAACCGAGATTGCCTGGGCAGGTAGCAAAGGAAATAAAGTCTGGCGGGGCAAGAGGGAGAGAGAGGAAGTAGGACAAAAAATAAAAACAAGAAAACAAACAGAACTTGGAGTCTGAAAAAGCACGACAAGGCAAGACTGGGCAATAACGAAAGTTGGTCACGAGCGAAAGCATTGCACAACATACAAGTCTGACAAAAGACTGAGCACGAGAGGATCTAATATAGGGGAGAATGATGAGGGAATATTTGCAACAGGTGTGTTGGGGAACACAAACGAGAATTAAGGATAGCAAGTGGGAGGGGAAACTTCTAAAAAAAACTTTATTTGATAATTTTATCAATTTCTTGTCTTTTGTTGTTATTTTATTTGTTTGTCTTGCATAATTGCTTGATGACTGTTGTTCAAGTCGTTATTAATCGCTTAATGTCATTGTTTTATATAATATTTATATACAACTTTGTATATAAAATAAGTAAAACCAGTAACCTTTATTTGCATTTATTTATTTGTCTGTTTAGTTATTTTGTAAATAAATCCTTATTAGGTGCATGGCACCAGATGTGGGCCTTCATGACCATATCTTATAGGCCTAACGTTACCTTATATGATATGAGTGGAGGGCGTTGGGGGCCCACATCAAAGTTTTTTCAGGGGGCCCAGAATTCCCTAACTACACCCCTGACTGTACATCATGTTTAAGACTCCAATAAAATTATTAGGTGATTTTTCCCTCACAAATAAATCTCTCAATGAGTTAAACTGGCTGTGTCTATATTATGATAGACTACATAACATTATAATATTATTTGCTAATTTATTTTTATATTTATATTTTTGTCCCTGGTTCACATTAGGGTACTCTTGTAAGAAAGTAGCAGTTGCTGGGACAGTCTTTAAGGATCACCTCGACTTAAAAAGATGCAATCTAATCCTGTTTACATTAAACAAGCCTGCTCCCGAGCCGGTTTGAGTTTACGGACCTGTTGCTATGACAGCGACTCGTCAATAATGAAATTCTGCTAATTGAGTAATCCACGTACAAAGAACGGACCCCAGGATTCAAAGAGCTGCTTACACTGGTTGATTGATGTGCTTAGCTAGCTAGCAAAAACGTCAGATAATAACTGTTAGCGTTATAACAACATAGTGTACCTGTAATTCAATGCTGCAACAAAGACTACATGATGCCTTTAAAAGCAACAGGCGAACAAATGATGAACATTCACTTAAATACCAGTTTGTTTAGTGACAGTATGTGAGCACACAGCCAGACCCACCTGAGCAGCAGATATGCTAAGATGTTTTGTTTACCTTGCTTTGTCGCGAGTGCGAGTAGGCGCGATTAGTGAAAACACAGAATGGAGTTTAATTTATTATGGCATTCCTCAAGTGGAATGGATTTGACTGACAGAGCTCTGAAAAGTGAACTGATATATGCGCTGAATTAGAGACGGTAAAAGTGAGTGGGTCCAATATCATTGGTCTTAAAAACCCACATACAATGGTTCTGACGCCCATGATCAGATGTAAAACGGTTTAAATCATTCTGTTTACTTCATTACTTCGCTCCCTCAAGTAAAAGAGTGCGTACGCACAGTCTAGAGTATCCGCGTCCGCACATATCAGTGCCTTTTTTGTGCGTACACAACGTTTATACATCAGGCCCCTGATGTTTTACAAAGCTATTATTATTTTTTACACATTATTGATTATATACAGGGACTTGACATTAACTTTTTTGCTCACCAGGCACTGTGGCTAGTGGTTTTTCAAAATTACTAGCCGCCCACTCAGCATTTTCACTGGCCAAAATGTTGTTGTTGGGAATTTTGTTGTTGGCTATATGTATATGACCACTGTACACACCCAAATCAAGTCTACATGAAATGTATAACATGACATGTCATCAAATAGCTCTGATGTGTAAAGCTCCTTAATCCAGACACAGAAACACTAAAAAATAAGTCTGAAAAAAATAAGATTTCTTGGTGCAAATATAATTTTTTCTCAAGCAATATTCTCATCAGCTATAACATATTTAAATCTAGCATATTTTGTGTATGAGCCCATTCAGTAGCATATCCATATTTTCACGTGATTTGACAGTTTATTTTATTAAATATAAAAAACTGACTGGAAGTCATTCTCTTCAAATGCTATTGAGGTTAGAAACGTGTTGTCTGTAACTTTAGAGACGGTCCCTAAATTTGTGAACGTCCAACGTCAAACCAAATGCCAGTCACATCATATGCGCTGTGGTTCTGCTGTGATCTTTGTTTAAAACTATTTTCGCTGCTGAAATAGAACAAAAACAGTCAATCACTGTATGAATGAATCTCTACGTACATCGCACACATCTCTGCTGTGTTGTTTATGATGAGAGTGAAGATTTCAGTGAGTCTGAACAAAACTCTGGCTAATCTGAACGCCTCTGATTATTAGACATTGCATTCATAAGCTCAACAGAATCGCGTGTGATTGGTTATAATGCGAAACGCGATTATAACAGATGCCTTTTGAGAAGACTACAATAAAAAGTGGCTGGGTGTTAATGTCAAGCCCTGATTATATATATATATATATATATATATATAATATGATTAAAAAAAAAATTTAAAAAAAAAAAATAAATAAATAAATAAATAATCAAGTCCTTAAAGTTCTTACCCTTTCAAGCGCACCAAAAGTTTTGTTCACCAGGGTTCTTTCACTTCTCTGATCCTTCGAGTCTATCAGTGTCAGGTAAATGCTGTTTGTTTTCTCAGCAATCATATGTCTAACAGTAGATACAAACACCTTGTAGGTCAACATTGTGCCTGCATGAAAGATGTACAATCTCTGGATCCTCAGTTTTATTCTTAATCAACTTTATATGAAGTTCACTTCTGGCTCAACTCTCCACCTCCTTTGACATTATAATGTGGGTGTGGTCTACCAGTCAAAAATGTCATGTGCACACCTGCATATGTGATCTTTACCAAGTTTCTGAACTTATAGAAGAGATGTAGAGGTATTCCTGTGGTACACACAATCCCCTTTCACTGATAAGCTTCTCCAGTTACAATTGCTATTTAAAATGTGCTTCCTTAATAATATCATTATTTTTTATTTTGAACATACATACACTCTTATATTACCCTTCACTCTTCTTATATTATATTATTTTATATATATATAGTATAATATAATATAAGAAGAGTGAAGGGTAATATAAGAGTGTATATATGTTCAAAATATCCTTCCGCAATGTACAGTAAATGTGGGTCAAAACAAAGGGTAAAAATTAGATGATTTGAGATCATTAAAGGAAATCTGAACACTCTCTTGTGCATTTAACATCCCCACCCGAGACGCAACCACACTGAGTCAAACTGAGTCAAAATGTACATTTCATTCCCTTCATCTCTCCTCTCCCCATGTTGAGATTGAAATTCACACACAATCTATATGGGTTAATGTGAACAAGTACTATACAGTATTATACATGTTTGGTACCATTTGAAACGTCTCAGTGCGACTGGTACAAAGGTCTCATTCCCACAGAAGTACCAAAAGGTAATAAAGGTTTTAAGAGTTTAGAGATATTTTGCTTATTGTGGTGGTTGTGTCCTCTGCCAATTGGTCTTTCATATTACCTCATGTCCTCAATAAGGTGTAAAATAAAGGTCTGGAGGTTTGATTAATGCAAATTCCCATTGTGAACTCATGTGAACTTACATTTGAAAGACGTTTCTGTCTTGGTCTGGTATTTAAGGAGTGTTGCAGGAGGGTCAGGGCGCGATCTTGTACTTAGGTCCAGCCCGTAATGCTGGGTGTCTTCCAGACACTCAGTGTTATGTGATTTTCAGATGTCAGGAATGCACCATTTACTCTTTACTTAAGAGCATTTGATGTTATGTATTGATTATCTTTGAATTGATTATGTAATTGGCATGATACATTTACCTGACTAATAATAAATTTGGTTTGGTGAAGCATAAAGACTGATGTTCTAGAGCTCCGACTAACACATTGGCATTAGTTACGTATACTTAGACTGTAGAGGCTAATAGGCCCAATGGGTTTTCCATTTAGAGCAACAGAGTGTTGTTAGACCAATCTAAATAGGGTCGCCTCAACATCTGATTATTGTAATATTATTCTAACTACGTATACATGGGAAACCACGGCATGATTATGCAAAGTTACCATGAGGAAGCTAAGTTGGTCAGCTTGGTTCTATGGTAATGATTATGGCCTCTGGTTAGATATAGTCTTGCCTTAAGTATGTTCAGATCAATGGGGACTAAATAATATATTCTAGAAAGAGCAAAGTGGGTACGGCCGGTAGAATATTAGTCAATCGCCTTTGTCTAATGATAAAGAGATCATAACTCGGTCGGTGTGAGACTCAAAGTGTTATTGGAATCTGGATGAACGGATAAAAATTCAATAATGAGTTAAACAAAGTAATCAAATGTGTAGGTAAACTAATATACAAATGACCAAATAACCAATCAGAATTCTAACCTAAATTCGGAGTCATGATAAAATGGAGTCAGATAAAAGTAAATTGGAATTAAATCACACTTTGCTGAAAAGACCGAACGCACAGAAACCTTCACCCACTTATCGGAAGCCGTCATTGGGACTATTGGGTGGGTCTTACAGTATATATACAATAACTTTACACATCTGTAGCCTCTTCAATATCTCCTTCTTTAACACCAAGGGAAAGACAGCGAGCATTCTTCCAGCATAAGGCAATTGAACATCTTGCTTGTAGAAGTCTACCAGTTCTCCTTCTTTGTTGGGCAGAGAGCTATTGTCCACATACATATTCACTACACATTACAGGGCTTAAAGGAATAGGAGAAGTAGTAAATTAAGATACACACTGAGTCACCTTACATCTCCTCACATTCCCACAAACAATGAAAAAAAGTACCTTGGAACTTATTACACTTAAAACATAAGTCAGGAATACTAGGGTAAAATGTATTTAATCTCACAGGAGTGATATAGGTTCTCATTATCCAATTATATTGTAAGAGGCTCAACTGGGTGTTTATAGTTTGCATTTGTGCTTTTTAACATATTGTACCCCACTCATCTAATGAAATGTCTTTGTTTTTAAATCCTGCATCCATGCTTGTCTTTTATTTTCAGAACTTTCTTTATGATCCTTAGCTGTACGGTAACTATTCTGTCTTGTATTTGCAGGAAGAGACTTTCAGAAGAATCACTGGATGTGGGAGACGGATGACTGAAGACAGGTTAAGAAGATCCAGTAATGATTTCAGGTAAGCAGCACAGGTTGATAGCCGGGTAAGTTGAAGTGTGTATACAACAACAAGACCAGACAAATGTGATGCATTTTTCTGCTAATGAGTGACTGCAAATGATGGGTGAGATAATGAGCCGGTTGTGTTAGTATTCTGGTGATTGGGATTGGATGGGTGGAGCTGGATGATCTGGTGTTGAGGGTGTGACAGATCCTGTAACAATCTGAATGAATTATAGGGTGTGATCTAATTGCTATTGCTTGCGGTTCCATGGATAATACAAAGAGTAAAGGCGAAAGTGGTTAGCCTTGTCTGGAACCATGACTTAATTTAAATGGTTGCGATATAAGATTGTTAGTACCTCTGTAGTAGAATCAACCAATAGAATTTCCATCCGTCTATGGAAATTGTCACCCAAACCAAACCGTGCGAGGCGAGCACCTCCATCAAATACGGCCATTCAAGTCTGTCAAATGACTATTCGGCATTGAGCGACAGGAGGGTCGAATGAGGGACGCCATCCCCGGCATGTACCAGATTGAGTGCCCTCCTAACAGTGTGGAACCCTTGACAATTCAAGCCATTCTGGTCTGAATATACCAGCAGAGGCAGGACCTTCTCAAGTCTTTAACAATCATTTTTGCATCCGTATTCAAAAGTGAAATTGGCCTATATGAGCCACATTTTACAGACGACTTTCCTGGCTGGGCACTTTTCAATTAGGGAGGTAGACACCCTTGTTGAAAAGCTTCTACATACATATCCAGTAACAGATCTATTAATTTATCTTTAAATTCTTTATAAATGTCAATTGGGAGACCACCCCTAATTTCAAGAATAGCATCAGAAACCTCTTCTAACTAGCTCTAGCCTTGTCTTTTCGGAAAACCTCTTTTGATATATTGCATGTTCAGATATTCATACAACAAAATATTCTGGGGCCATGAAACTTTTGTAAAAATGATAAAAAAAACGCTGGTGGGGAAAGAGTTAAAATCACCTGCTACTATCACACTCTAAAAAATGCTGGGTTAAAACTTTAACTCACTGGTTGGGTTAAATGTTTGCCCAACTTGCTGGGTAGTTTTATTTAACTCAATTATTGTTTAAAAATGTGTGTATTGCTTGCTTAAAATGAACCCAAAGTATGTTGGAAATGAACATTTATTAATATGACAGCCTATCAGTAGGGTCATGTAGGGTCATGAACACTGATCAGTTTATAGCAAAATGGAAGAAGACAGTTCCTCGGCACAGTGTGTGCACCCATGGCCATACTTAGGAAGTATGTTTCAGTTTTCTGAAAAGATTAAAGATTAGTTTAGTTGGCATACACTTTATGCATGTCTCATAAAATGTAAAATAAAATGTAAACGTCTGGGAAAAAAAGAAGAGTAAACAGTTGGGAGATTATCAGATGTGTATCAGCGTATAGGGTCCGTGCATTCGGCCTTAAAGTGAGCTTAAGTATTTAAATGAGTTTAAGGCAGTCGTCTGCTAGCATGTCGGATGGAGCATCACTGACTGGCTTATGATGGCATAATGTGCATTTATACAACAATAATAAAATAATGCGTTGACATAAAAAAGGAAATTTACTTTTGATACTTAAGTACTTTTAAAAACAAATACTTCTGTACTTTCACTTAAATAAAAACCTGTTTTTAGAACTTTCACTTGTAACGGAGTAATATTTGACCAGTAGTACTTTACTTTTACTCAAGTAATAGAGTTGTGTACTTTGTCCACCTCTGGTCCCATCAGAAACAAACCCTACTGTAGCCCGGGGAAGAACAGTAGCTATGCCTAAACATAAATGTCAGAAAACGGTTTAGATTAGTGGTAGTTATCAGTCTGTTTTCCACATCTGTGAAACGAATGGCTAAATAAACGTGCCATTCCAATTATTTGCCACACAGATTATATATGTTTAAATTATGACAGCATTAAATCACGTTTAAGTCAAATTCAGAGTACTTCTTTATTCTTACGGAGACTGGTTGATTTAGTTTACTCCTAAATGGTAATTAATGCATTAACTATCAAACAAGTACTAACATGTAGTTAAGGCTGCTGTTATTAATGCATGAATCCTTATGACTCCTGTTGTAGTTAAGGATTAAGGAAGTAGGAGCTAATTTTGTTCCCCCAAAAGGCATTCCCAGAACCAAAATCATTTCCAGTTCCTGCTAAGAGCACTGAAACTTCTTCCAGCCTCAGCTGATGACTAAAAGCAGCCTGACAAGGGTTTCAACTTGATCCAACAGGCCTCACTTCAACAAGACCAAAGGTTGTGTTTTCCTGTTTTATGGGGACTGTACACAGACATGATGTTTATACTGTACAAACTGTATAATCCATCCCCTTACACTAAACTTCCTGCATTTTTAGAAATGGGGACCAAAATATTTTCAAGATATTGCCATCGTTGCAGTGAGGAGTGAGAACCCATGTGCAGTTTTATAAATCAAAACGTGAACAAAATACAAAACATGACATAAATCAGAGTAGACTTGAACAGACTGAACTAGAACATGACATGACAACGCACCAAACAATGGGTTACACGGACAATACTTGACAACAAGGAAAACATGAGGGCTTAAATACACAAGGACTAATGACTGACCAAGACACACCTGTGAACAATCAGGACAATGAACCAATGACCACATAATGAGACTAGAAGCACATGATCACAAGAGGGCAAGGAAGTCACATGATTCACATAACTATATTCAAAAGTAAGAAACAAAACCAAAATACTAGACGTTACAATAGGGTTAGGATTAGTTGCACAATTTATAGTTACTATAGTAACTCATATGTAACAATGACACTAAAATAAAGTGTTATGCTCTGTGATGACAGCACACTAATCAAAAAACAGGAGCGCATCCTTCCTTACCTCCTTTTCCATTCCTCATCCATATTCACTTCAACTCTGTCCAACAACCAATAAGTCATTTTGTCATTATTTTCAGCCATCGTTTGAAACCATGTCACCACCTAAATTGTATATTTTTAATGAAGGCACGTCTCTGAAAGGTCTGGGAGGAAAGAAGGATGTGCATTATTGTCATGAGGTTGCGTGGCCTTTTGAAAGCTGATTTATGGTCATCACCATGATCCATTAACTGAGTTGAGGATTCTGATATCTGTGTGTATGTTTGTAGATTTCTGAAGGTGCATGACTCCTCAAAACCCTCAACTGGGAATCTAATACGGGAAAGATTTGCATTTCTTTCCCAGACATCTTTAGAGGAAGTGCGAGTCTCCGAGCAGTGAAAGAGCTGAAAAACTCCTGTAATGTTTTATCAGGCTGTGGTTGCACATCAATAGCGATCCCCTTCTCTCCCTCATCTTCTTCAATCTTTCTATTAAAAAAAAAAGAGGCGTGCAAAACAAAGATGAACTTTGTAAAAGGTTGATTTAGGTGGCTAGTCATATAGTCATATTCACTTGATACTATATTTTGTTGTGTTATTTTCACCCTTTTGAAAAATAAGTGTGCTTAATTATATTGAATGTGTACTTGTAGTGTACTTCAAATCTTCAGTAAAAAACTGACTGTCATACACTCACACCACCAAGGACTCTTTCTCCTTGCCTTGTTTGTCGTCACTGATTTGATGTTGCCATTGTGTTCAGGTGTGCTAGTGTCATTACCTCCCCTATTTAAGTTCAGCACAGTTTGTGTGTCTGGGTCGGATCTCGTCTATGTGTAGTGTGTGTTGCTGCCGCCTGTTTGCCTGTCCTGTGGAGAACTATAAGTGTTATTAAACTTGTTGGAACTTTATTCATCATAGTCATCATCAAAACGAGGCTTCCTGAACCACTGAGACCTCGCAGCCCATTGCTTCACCAAAAGGTTCATTACCCAAAGCTTCATTCATCATTGCTCACTAGTGACACCTAGCGACTGTGCAAAGAAATAGCAGACAAATACATTAATCCTGAGCCAATGACCTGAGCAGACATTTGTCCATTGCCTGGGTATAAAATAAAATATGTATTTTTCTCTGTTTGACTTTACTCGCACAAAGACAACTGTCAGACACTGTTAATTAATTAGTGACAGTATGAACAGCAAAAGTGATGCATATGGTGGAGGGAATGAAATAAAGCTAACTGCAACAGAGCAGTCTGAGGTGGGAAAAGTGAAGAACTGTTAGTTTTTTTGTGCAGTGTGCACAGTTTATTGTGCAGTGTAGTGGTTATGGGTCTGAGGATATAGTGGAGCAAACTGCAGCACAGCAGTTTGGGATGGGTGAAGAAAGGATTATCATCGAGGAACAGTTTTTTTTTTTTTTTAAGTGTGCACGGGGTTTAGACAATTCCTCTTCAGCTTCGGAAAAGATCCTTGTGAGGATACTAATGATTCTGTTGAGCCCAATATACTAGTGGATCCTCAGATCTTGTGAGATTTACTTCCGATAAATACCGGTCCACTTCAACACTAGTCTCTTGAGCTCCTTCTACTGCAGGGGTGGGCAATTCATTTTCCCAAGGGGCCACATGAGAAACTGGGGTGGTTGTAGAGGGCCCGACCAATTGACTTCAGTAAAGAAATACTTGGAAGTTCATGCCTTGTTAAAAACTCTATATTCTGCATAAATTTTTTTTAATGTCAGCTAATATATTTAAGGGTTAACAGCAAAGCTTTCTTGAAAGCTGTCCTACATTTGAGTGCAGGTGCATACAGTTTCTGTAAAAAATAAATAAAAGCAGTGCGGTTGTAGGCCTATTGCGTGCACCTAATTACACCTATTTGCGTTTGACTTTTAATTGACCAATTACAGGGCTCGACGCTGAGGATTTTTTCTATTGGCTCTGTGTTTTAAACATGAAATGTTGAATATTGATATTTTAAGTTATTTAAAATGTAAAGATATTTTAAATGTGAAAACCGCCAGTAGGTGCAGCAAGTCACTGTTAATGAGTGAGATTGAACCGATTCATTCAAACGGCTGATTCATTCAGGAACGAAGCGTTTGTCTGCGTTAATAAGTGGGTCATTGAGATCACCGTCTTTCACCGTCGCGTGTTGCTCAAAGACGCAAAACAGTGCTGTAATCTTTGTTTGGAACTACTTTCGTTGGCGAAATAGAGCAAAAAAGGCAATATGGTGTTAAAAAGTAAGTATCTTAATATTAACTTCTTGTTTATTGAACTGTTGTATAAAATGAATGTCATTTGTAATCATACTGATATTTGGAGAAAAACGGCACTATTTGTGTGATGTTGGTTATCTATATTAAATTATACACTCACCTAAAGGATTATTAGGAACACCTGTTCAATTTCTCATTAATGCAATTATCTAATCAACCAATCACATGGCAGTTGCTTCAATGCATTTAGGGGTGTGGTCCTGGTCAAGACAATCTCCTGAACTCCAAACTGAATGTCAGAATGGGAAAGAAAGGTGATTTAAGCAATTTTGAGCGTGGCATGGTTGTTGGTGCCAGACGGGCCGGTCTGAGTATTTCACAATCTGCTCAGTTACTGAGATTTTCACGCACAACCATTTCTAGAGTTTACAAAGAATGGTGTGAAAAGGGAAAAACATCCAGTATGCGGCAGTCCTGTGGGCGAAAATGCCTTGTTGATGCTAGAGGTCAGAGGAGAATGGGCCGACGGATTCAAGCTGATAGAAGAGCAACTTTGACTGAAATAACCACTCGTTACAACCGAGGTATGCAGCAAAGCATTTGTGAAGCCACAACACGCACAACCTTGAGGCGGATGGGCTACAACAGCAGAAGACCCCACCGGGTACCACTCATCTCCACTACAAATAGGAAAAAGAGGCTACAATTTGCTCGAGCTCACCAAAATTGGACAGTTGAAGACTGGAAAAATGTTGCCTGGTCTGATGAGTCTCGATTTCTGTTGAGACATTCAGATGGTAGAGTCAGAATTTGGCGTAAACAGAATGAGAACATGGATCCATCATGCCTTGTTACCACTGTGCAGGCTGGTGGTGGTGGTGTAATGGTGTGGGGGATGTTTTCTTGGCACACTTTAGGCCCCTTAGTGCCAATTGGGCATCGTTTAAATGCCACGGCCTACCTGAGCATTGTTTCTGACCATGTCCATCCCTTTATGACCACCATGTACCCATCCTCTGATGGCTACTTCCAGCAGGATAATGCACCATGTCACAAAGCTCGAATCATTTCAAATTAGTTTCTTGAACATGACAATGAGTTCACTGTACTAAAATGGCCCCCACAGTCACCAGATCTCAACCCAATAGAGCATATTTGGGATGTGGTGGAACGGGAGCTTCGTGCCCTGGATGTGCATCCCACAAATCTCCATCAACTGCAAGATGCTATCCTATCAATATGGGCCAACATTTCTAAAGAATGCTTTCAGCACCTTGTTGAATCAATGCCACGTAGAATTAAGGCAGTTCTGAAGGCGAAAGGGGGTCAAACACAGTATTAGTATGGTGTTCCTAATAATCCTTTAGGTGAGTGTATAAAAAAACATACAGGCATTTTTGCCCCTTATCTTGAATTTTGGGGGTATTCTAAATGCATTTTAATAGACAAAATCACACAGTGAAAGCATGCACTCTAATAAATATGCACGCGCACGAGTCTAACATGCTAGAGTACATTGCAGAGTGTATGCATGCTCTCCATAGGTGTGTTTCTGTTTGGCTTTTGTAAAGTGAGGGACATACTTGATAATGTCAGATCATTAAAACAACACTTATATTATCGTAGTAGACAGTATCACACACCTGGCCAGGGGCCAGCGGGCAGTCCTTACTCTCAAACCCTGAATTACCTCACGCGGGCCGATCAAGGATAGCCAGAGGGCCGGATGTGGCCCGCGGGCCGTACAATGCCCAGGTCTGTTCTACTGTGATCAACCGTGCTATCCAGCAGATGCCAAAGGACACCTAATAATAGAGGAAAAAATAGTAATAATGTAGTATACTGTAGTATAATGTAATAATATATATGAATCACAATAACGACAATGACACAACTCTCTGACACTACACAACAACCACACGGTGAGCGTATTCCGATGACGTATTCCACACAAACCGAGGCCTCGTCTGTCATTGGTCACGTGATTTCTCTACGTTAACAACACAAGGCTCGAATCTGGGCTTCATCTGGCACGCCCATTTATTCTCGACACAAGCTCCGACGCCTCGGTTCAAATGTCACATCACTGCTTGCATGCACTCCCGACATGCAAATCTCGCATGCCATTGGATCGTTTAGTACACACTCGAAGGTGATAGGGCTCTCATGCGATATCCCAATTTGTCGGTTCACTTCTGACGTACGCCGAACGTGACAGACTGAAAGGGGACAGCAGAACAGTCTTCCTCTATAATGCCTGATGAGTTTGGAGAACCTTTTTTATCCAAAATGCACTTATTGCTCAAGGACACACTGGTGGTGGCGACTGCTGGGATCAAATCAGCAACCTTCTGTATATCAGTTCAGTGGTTTAACCCACTAGACCACCATCTCCAGATGATCAGAGATGCAATCCAGATGGAATGGTTCCTCCATACAGAATCTCTCTAGATCCTTCAGATTCCCAGCTCTTCTCTTTAAGTCACCCACTCGTTTTCTATAGGGTTCAGGGAACTGGGATGGTCATGGCAGAAGCTTCATATTGTGCTCAGTGACACATTTTTGTGTTGATTTTGAAGTTTGTTTTGGATCATTTACCAACCACGGCCCATTATAAGATTTCTAGCAGAAGCCGTCAGGTTTTGATTTTTTATCTGTTGGTATTTGCTAGAATCCATGACGCCTTGCATGTGAACAAGATGTCCAGGACCTCCAACAAATAGGCATTAAAGATCCAGTAGTTATTTAACTGTGGGCATGGGGTACGTTTCATCCCTGTTTCCACCAAACCCATCTTTTGACATGACTGGAAGTTCATCTTTGAAGCTCCAGTCGTGTCTGACCACTGAATATCCTGGAGTTTGTTTCTGGATGAGCGAGGAGGATTTTTCTTCAAACCTTCCCGAAAAACTTGTAGGTGCTGTTTGATCATTTTTTGGGGTCTTTCTGAGCCCAAGACTCAACTAATCTCTTGGAGAGTCTTTGTCTACTCAAACTCTCCTCCTCGCCGTGCATTAGGACGATATACACACACGTCAGATTCATAACATCTTTAGTTGATTGGAACTTCTTAATTATTGCTCTGAATGGGGATTTTCAGTGCTTTAGCTATTTTCTTACAGCCACTTTCTATTTTGTGAAACTTAATCTTTTGCTGCACATCCAAACTATATTCTCTGGTTTTACTCATTGTGATGATGATTAAGGGAATTTGGCCTTTGTGTTTCCTCATGTTTATACTTACGTGGAACAGGAAGTCGTGGCTGGACAATTTCATGTTTCTAGTCACCCTGGTTTGCTAAAAAAATAAATGGGAATATACTTCAGCGATATTTTACTCATAATTTTATTTTACTATTTTACTCATAATTGTGTCCGTGTTTTGGAGAAAAACATTTATTTCATAATGTGATTTACCCCCCACTTTCAATTCTTTTACTTCAATGAAAGATTTGATTTTTGCATATTTTTTGCATGAAAGATCAAAAGGATAAACAATGCAGATTTATTTTTACAGATCATATTTACCAGGGGGGCCAATCATTCTGACCATAACTGTATCTCAGAACTAGTTTTGATTCTACCCTAAAGTTTCAGCTAACATCAAATAATCCATGTTCTAAGGAAACTGAACAAAGGTCTATACTGAAAACCTTCTATAGCACTTTTATTGAGGGTATATATGCTAGTTTTTATCACTTTCTATAAAGAGTAAGAATAGTTTGCAAATTATAGTTAGGACCTGTTCAAAAATTACCAGCGTGTGGAGTTTAATTGAGTTTTATGAGCAGCAAGTGAATTTTGAACACGTGTAGAAAGAAATTACATATGTAATCAGAATACCAAAGTGTGACAATGCCACAAGGCTGCTATTTATGTTAATAAAATGTATATTTTTTGTTGTTAAATCTGTTCTTGAGTGTGCATTGAGTGCTCCCCCAGACCTTACCTGGACTGAATCCGAAATCACACCCTAAACCCTCATTCACTATTCCCTACGTTAGTCCACTAATCCAGTTCACTTGAAGGAGTGAATGAAAACAAGTGAGTGAATTCGGACAGCCGTTGTGTGTACATTGGCTGTAGGGGAAAGTGAGTTGTGCCAGTTTTTACTCAAAGTGACTTTAAAGTGAGGCCATGACAGTAATGCCTTCAACTTAAGAATGTACATATATTTCCCTGAGAACAATAGCTTTGGATCTGAAATAAATTGTTTCAGAAATATAGCTTTTGGGAAAAAAAGTGGTCTTGGTCTTTGGGGAGAATACGTTGGGGTAAATTGTGCCAGTGATTTCTGAAGTAAAACAGAACATTTTAATGTTATCAACTGTAATGCTATATGAAAGCAAGACAAATTCAATACTAAATTACTCATTTAAGGTTTATTTAGATATTGTCACTCTATTAAACTGTTGGAATTAGTCATATTTTGTAGTTTTGGGGACAACACAAAAAACTCAAATACACAATATATGATATTTGTGATTCATTTCAGGCAAAAAGGCTTTGGTAATAGATTATGTGACTATAGGCTAATTTCTAAACATCCTATTGTGACTTAGGCCACTTAAAAACTAAATATAACATTTCTCTTTAATAACAGAAATCAGTGTTAGCTAAATTAAACAGATGGCAGGTAAGTGAAACACTGATGAGGCATGCCCATCTCCTCACTTCTCCAGATTATCCCCTGTGGGTATGTAGGTCTAGGTGGTCTGGATCTGGCCTACTACTTAACATCCCACTTGTCAATGCTGCAGGGGAATATAAACTTCTGCTCCCTTCTGGCTGTACCACCAAGTTTTTGGGGTGTGGGCAGTTTCTTGAGCCCAACCCTAAACCTACCCATCACACACACACACACACACACACACACTACCCCTACCGCTAAACCTACCCATCACACACACACACACACACACTACCCCTACCCCTAAACCTACCCATCACACACACACACACACATACTACCCCTAAACCTACCCATCACACACACACACTACCCCTGCCTCTAAACCTACCCATCACAAACACACACACACACACTACCCCTACCCCTAAACCTACCCATCACACACACACACACACATACTACCCCTAAACCTACCCATCACACACACACACACACTACCCCTGCCTCTAAACCTACCCATCACACACACACACACACTACCCCTGCCTCTAAACCTACCCATCACACACACACATACTACCCCTAAACCTACCCATCACACACACACACACACACACACACATGCTACCCCTACCCCTAAACCTACCCATCACACACACACACACACACACTACCCCTACCCCTAACACTACCCATCACACACACACACACACACACACACACACACACTACCCCTACCCCTAACACTACCCATCACACACACACACATACTACCACTAAACCTACCCATCACACACACACACATGCTACCCCTACCCCTAAACCTACCCATCACACACACACACTACCCCTACCCCTAAACCTACCCATCACACACACACACACACACACACACACACACTACCCCTACCCCTAAACCTACCCATCACACATACACACACACACACACACACACTACCCCTACCCCTAAACCTACCCATCACACACACACACACACACACTACCCCTGCCCCTAAACCTACCCATCACACACACACACACTACCCCTGCCTCTAAACCTACCCATCACACACACACACTACCCCTGCCTCTAAACCTACCCATCACACACACACACACACACTACCCCTGCCTCTAAACCTACCCATCACACACACACACTACCCCTGCCTCTAAACCTACCCATCACACACACACACACACACACACTACCCCTACCCCTAAACCTACCCATCACACACACACACACACACACACACTACCCCTAAACCTACCCATCACACACACACACATGCTACCCCTACCCCTAAACCTACCCATCACACACACACACACACACACATACTACCCCTAAACCTACCCATCACACACACACACATGCTACCCCTACCCCTAAACCTACCCATCACACACACACACACACACACACACACTACCCCTACCCCTAAACCTACCCATCACACACACACACACACTACCCCTACCCCCAAACCTACCCATCTCACACACACACACACACACACACTACCCCTACCCCTAAACCTACCCATCACACATATACACACACACACACACACACTACCCCTACCCCTAAACCTACCCATCACACACACACACACTACCACTACCCCTGCCCCTAAACCTACCCATCACACACACACACTACCCCTGCCTCTAAACCTACCCATCACACACACACACACACACTACCCCTACCCCTAAACCTAGCCATCACACACACACACACACACACACACACTACCCCTGCCTCTAAACCTACCCATCACACACACACACACACACACACACACTGCCCCTACCCCTAAACCTACCCATCACACACACACACACACACACACTACCCCTACCCCTAAACCTACCTCTATGGATGAATCCATAATTTTTCTTTAAATGTGCCACTGGCACAACTTAACCCAGGCCATTTGGTACAAATCACCCCAGACCCACAAGTTTGAAAAACTAGTATGATCCAGCAGTTAAGAGCTAACATCATGCTAACTGTATAGACTCATTGCGTAGCCTGCTAAAGCACTAAAACACGTGTGAAATGTTTTCAAACTTGCCTATAATTGTTCAGCCACTACAATCAAAAAACCTTGATCATAGAAATTTTACTTTGAAAGGAAAAAAGCTGTTTTTTGAGCTAAAATGTGCTTACCTCTCATGCCATGTGTCTCTCTTCTCTGGAGGATGAGTAAAAAGGATGGCCTTTCAAAATTATGGGGTCACATGACCAATTTCTTCTATGGTTTTCCAGAAACAATGGGTGGAACTACTTCCTCCCTGGCACAAATCACCCCACTCTCCCCTACACTCGTTATTGCGGTGCATTGTGGGATTGAATGAGTGCACTCAATAACGTCCACTATGGTTTCAGACACGACTACAGTTGGCTGTCCGCTCAAATAGTGCACTATTTGAGGGTATAGGGGGAGATTTCGGATCCAGCCCTGGTTAGGTAGTGGCAGCATAAGTGCAAGCCTACGATAAGAAAGCTCACCAGTGCCTCCCCTTGTGGCGGCTGGGTTTATTACATTACCATTAATCATAAGTTTTAAAACTTGGTTGTTTTTGCATATAATGGTATTTCTTTTTTTTCTTTTTTGCTAAATCACTATTTCTAAGGAACTTTCATATGTAGTAAATTCCTAGTTGCTGCAGTAACTGTTTTCCTCTAATGCTTTATTCCAGTATTTGTAAATTATCTTAATAATATCATCTTTTACTTCAATAAAGGAGAGATCTGAGTTGTTGAGTTTCCAGTAAGAAGAGAAGCCACACATGCACATTTGCAGAAGTTTCAAAATAGTTGCAAATAAAGATGCATTTACGGTCAGATAATGATGACGGCAGAATGTCAGCTGAGGTATTGCATCATAGAAATGAGCCACAGGTCAATTCAAAGCTGGGAGGAAAAAGAGTTAGTGCTCCATGTAAAATGTCTCTTTTGTGAGAGATGCAACTCCCTCCATATATTGACTAAGGAAAATCTTTGCATGAACGTTTTCAAATACAGATTATTGTTGTCAGGGAGTTTTGGAGGCCATCTGTCTGTGCTGCTATCCGGAGTCACATTAAAATTTCCTCCAAAAATTAGCAAGGGATTGGGGTATTTATTTTAACACACGTTCCACCAATCCAGAGGTAATCAGTTAAAGTTTCAAGAGGTCATTGGAATAGTTATACATTTCCATCTGGGCACCAGTAGTGCTTTGCAAAAGGGAAAAAAAATCCTAAACAGTAAAAATAGTCATCAAAGATGAGGATATTGGGCCATTAGAAGCAAAGCAGTGGAATATACACTCACCTAAAGGATTATTAGGAACACCATACTAATACTGTGTTTGACCCCCTTTCGCCTTCAGAACTGCCTTAATTCTACGTGGCATTGATTCAACAAGGTGCTGAAAGCATTCTTTAGAAATGTTGGCCCATATTGATAGGATAGCATCTTGCAGTTGATGGAGATTTGTGGGATGCACATCCAGGGCACGAAGCTCCCGTTCCACCACATCCCAAAGATGCTCTATTGGGTTGAGATCTGGTGACTGTGGGGGCCATTTTAGTACAGTGAACTCATTGTCATGTTCAAGAAACCAATTTGAAATGATTCGAGCTTTGTGACATGGTGCATTATCCTGCTGAAAGTAGCCATCAGAGGATGGGTACATGGTGGTCATAAAGGGATGGACATGGTCAGAAACAATGCTCAGGTAGGCCGTGGCATTTAAACGATGCCCAATTGGCACTAAGGGGCCTAAAGTGTGCCAAGAAAACATCCCCCACACCATTACACCACCACCACCAGCCTGCACAGTGGTAACAAGGCATGATGGATCCATGTTCTCATTCTGTTTACGCCAAATTCTGACTCTACCATCTGAATGTCTCAACAGAAATCGAGACTCATCAGACCAGGCAACATTTTTCCAGTCTTCAACTGTCCAATTTTGGTGAGCTCGTGAAAATTGTAGCCTCTTTTTCCTATTTGTAGTGGAGATGAGTGGTACCCGGTGGGGTCTTCTGCTGTTGTAGCCCATCCGCCTCAAGGTTGTGCGTGTTGTGGCTTCACAAATGCTTTGCTGCATACCTCGGTTGTAACGAGTGGTTATTTCAGTCAAAGTTGCTCTTCTATCAGCTTGAATCAGTCGGCCCATTCTCCTCTGACCTCTAGCATCAACAAGGCATTTTCGCCCACAGGACTGCCGCATACTGGATGTTTTTCCCTTTTCACACCATTCTTTGTAAACTCTAGAAATGGTTGTGCGTGAAAATCCCAGTAACTGAGCAGATTGTGAAATACTCAGACCGGCCCGTCTGGCACCAACAACCATACCACGCTCAAAATTGCTTAAATCACCTTTCTTTCCCATTCTGACATTCAGTTTGGAGTCCAGGAGATTGTCTTGACCAGGACCACACCCCTAAATGCATTGAAGCAACTGCCATGTGATTGGTTGATTAGATAATTGCATTAATGAGAAATTGAACAGGTGTTCCTAATAATCCTTTAGGTGAGTGTATAATTTAATTTTTATAGAAAATAATGGCCAGGGGTGGCAAACAGACCTCCATAGTTTTGCTTCAACCCTAATCAAACACACCTGAACAAGTTAATCAAGGTCTGACGGGTTACTAGGAAGCTACAGGCCAAGGGCCTGTACCATGATGGTAGTTTAACAAACTCAGGGTTACAGGATTAGTTTTGAGTTGACAAAACCAAACCAATCTATTCAGGCTTTGTTGGTCCCATGATGCTGATCATCAGCTTTCTCTGTGAGCTCAGGCTTTGATCCGGAGTTTAGCTGTGACATCCCTCACACGTCCCGGTTTTTTGGTTAAAATAGCAATTTTCTCACGATTTACAAATAGTTGGAAACATTTGGGATATTGTAAGTACTCAATTGAACAAAATATATAACACTGGCCTAATGGTTTTTGGATATTTTACTGCAAAAATGTTACATAGTGCACCTTTAAAGTGTAATTCAATATAAATTGTATTTCAATTTTGATCAGTGTTTCATCAACTTGTAACACTTTGTCTAGATTGTAAACCCAAATCAATTGTCACAAGATTTACATTAGGGAGGGAACCGCCGGCTAAGCTCTGTGTATGTCACAGTACTCAATAAGCAATAGATGCAAAAGTAAGTATACTTTAAACAATAACAAAATAAAGAATACATACAGCCATCAAAATACAAGAGATGAATTCACACTTCCACATGTAAAAACCCCAAAGTGAAATATTTTACCCAATGGGAGAGGAAAACCACACACATCAAAAACACTGGTCACTGGTGCAATGGTTGTACAACCTTTTAACTGAATAGTCAGTAATGACAAAGTCCTTGCTGCTGTAGTTAGGTAAGCAAAAGTCTTTGAATGATGTGGACTCAAACAGGTTGTGTGGATGATGTGGACTCTGTCCTGCAGAGTTTAGCTCCAGCCCTGATCAAACTCACCTGCCTGTAGCCTTCTAGCAATCCTGAAGACATTGATTAGCTTGTTCAGGTGTGTTTGATTAGCTAAACTCTGCAGGACAGTGGCCCTCCAGGACTGGAATTGCCCACCCCTGACATAACTGAGTGGGAAAAATAATATGGCAGCAATGCGTCACAAAACTAACGATTTCTCGTTTTGGAAACATTACTCAAAGCTTTTGTCCAGTTATTTACTAACGTGAAAAGTATCTGTGTAATAAGTTGTACATGGGGTAGGATCATTGCTGAACATGAAATCTTAGCAATTACATTAAAGTATGATAAAGAGGTGTGATCTTTAATTAATATGTTTAATGTTAGTAGAGATTAAAATATTCCAAAAGTTATAGGCTATTGTAGATAAACATACCCTATCAATTCATAGGCACTCCTTTGGCTAAAATGATCCGTGCTGAATTTGTCTGGTCTGACTCAGTTCATCATCGATTGGGTGAGAACAGTTCAAACTTACTGGCTGCGGAAATCAGTGGGAGTGGCTCATTATACTATAAGCAAAACGCAGTAAAATAATGCACTCTGTGTAACCAAAACGGCGTTTTTTACGCCGTCATATGGCAAGCTGAACAGCGTAAAAAGCGGTGCTTTTCAGGCACACTAAAACGCAGTCAAATACGGCGTCATTGGCATATTTTGCGCAATTTTTACTGCGTTTGTAATCACAATGGCGTATTTTGCGGTGCAAATACTGTTTAAAACGCCGTATTTTATGCCAAATTTTGCGATACACTCAAGGGTTGTGGTTGCACTATGCATTTGATGGGTTGAAACTTAAGTCTGACAGGCGAGATGGCACAAGGTAAAGCGTTTTTTTATGTAACTTTTAAAAAGCTACTGATAGCAGTTTTCTTACCACAGATTCCCATTGCCTGTATGGCTGTAAAAGACAGACTTGAATAAAAAATATTATATATGAACTGTTCCTGTCCTATATAAATATAACACATTTTAAAGTGCATTTTTATCATTTAAAATGAAAAACATTCAATATCAAATTGACTGACCCAGCACTTTAAAAAAAACAAACCAGCAAATAGGTTAATGTATAAAACCTAACAAGCTGGGTAAAAATAACCCAGCATGTGTTCATCACAATTTTTACCCAGTGCTGGGTTGCCAAATAACCCAGAAAAGGTTCTTTTTAACCCAGCATTTTTTAGAGTGTATAAAAACTGGTGTAATAATTTTGCTGATGGGGATTCTGTGATTGGTCTGAGATCCTCCTGGCCGTGATTAAAGCATATTCGAAGGAGAGCAGATGGGATCAGGTGACACCGATGGTCCGGAACCAGAGCCGGTGTAACTGAGGACCAAGGCGGAGCCGGAGGGAAGGCTGAGCGCAGTGGAACCGAAGGGGTGGAGAGACGGAGCACAGCAGTTGTCCAACAACCAGTGGTTTATGAGGGTTTAACAAAACAGGAATCATGTGGACCATGTAAAACTATATATATTTTTTTTTTTTTTTTTTTTGCATGTCTGAGAAATGCTTTAAGAAATCAATGCTCTGAATACAGTTGTACACTCACCCTTTCCATGTAATTTGTAATTTCTCAAATCTTCTCAATGAGCAACAAGTGAATTTTTTTCTGTAATATATTATAGTTTGTTAAAGGGATACAACATTAAAATACTGTTATTTACAGTGTGTGGTTTCAAACTGATATGATTTTCTTCCCTGCATGGAGACGTTAACACCTAACGTCTAGAACTAACATTCACCTTTTGTTCCTCACTGGAAGAGAGATTGCTCGAGCCACAGAGAAAAACACTTGACTTCAATGTCCTGCCCATTTCATTTTTTTTTCTATAATCAGTACATTTCATTTTTAGGAGTTCTTGTCAGAAATGAGTCAAAATACATTAAAGTTGATCGCAACGGTTTCATACAGACTTAAAAATCTTCATTTAGCAAGGGTTGTGTGTGAAGTAGGGCTGCACGATTATGACAAATCATAATTGTCAATTATTCCCTTGAAATTAAAATTGCGATTATTAAGATTCACAATTGATATTGAATAGCTTTATACCATCGTTTGAAGCAACTGCATGCTATATTATGAAAATAAAATATGCTGAAAACACTCTTCCTGAAAAACCTTTGCTTTTCTATAGCATTAAGCCTTAAATGTCAACTACACATTGGTTTGATTTCCATTTTAAAGTCACAATATGTAACTTTTCACCGCTAGAGGTCGCTTATTCAAAACAGGCGTGTCTTGACCCGATTGGGCGGAGCTTTTATTCTGTCAGACGAGCGCTTCCGCTTCGTCCGCTCATGCGTGTGTGTGGAAACGCAGCGCTGTTTTATCATAATTACACACATCTGAGTGTGTTAAAGTGATGTTATAATGCTACTCTGTGCGTTCGCTCGGCGCTACTATGAGACACTTGTTCACATTGCAGTGAGCGAGATCATATTAGGCATGGTAAAACATGGTACTCGCGGTAAATCAAGAACACCAGATTTAAACTAGACAAACTAATTCTCCAGCTCAACACAGTTAATCCATGAATGATCCAAACAGTTGCTCTCCTGTCTAATAAAACACATCAGATATTAAAGCGGCTTTGGTGTTTCCGTGGTTTCTACAAAATAAAACGGGAGAGTAACGCGGGTATGATATCATTGATGGGCGACGCACAGTCCGTGTCCTGGTTAAAATTGCCGATTTCTCTAGATTTAAACAGTCAGGATAATCCAAGTACACGTCAACAAAATATACAAAACTGTTCTAGTGGATTACTGATATTTTGAAACGAAAAAGTACAAATATGCACGTTATTATAATGCTATACTAAAAGTAAAATTAAAACAATGTAAAAAAAAACCTCAACCTGTAGAACACATCTTAAGCACACAGAACAATCTTAAGTGGACTTAGGTTTGTAATTGCGCCTTTGAACGATTACATAATTGCGGCATCCGTAAGTGATTAATTAGTGTGAAGTGTGTTATAGAGTGAACACTTGGAAACAAAAACAGTAAAAGTTATTTAATTAAAAAAAAACAAAAAAAACAAGCATCAATGTAAAAAATTAATGCTGAAACAAGCATATAACTATATAAAAAGAAATAAAAGCATACATAAATGCAATTAACATCTTTTCAGTTGAGGGGAAAGACAGAAAGAGAGACCTGCATATCATACAAAAAGTGTTTGAAAATTCAGTGCTTTTCAAAAAATTTAACAAAAAAAAAAGTAAATTTACAGTATAAATTCATGCTTTGGATCAATCTTTAATGCCAAGGAAGTTGTAAAAATAACCATTACATTACATAAAATATACTGGGCAAACAACTTAAATTTAGGACATACATCTTAAGCTGCATTTCAGCTTCTTACCCACAGAGCAATCCCAACAAATATTGAATGTCTCTTCAATTGGGAGCTTCTTTTAAGGGTGAAAAAAAGCCACGTTCCTGCCTAGACTGCTCCCATGAAAAGAAAACATTTCAAGTCAAAGAATCTTTCCTTTATGTTGACGGGTGAACAGTGTGATTTATCCAGTTCCAACTTTAAACATTCAAATCACCAGATCATAAGTATAAAATGCTAATTTTTTGCACTTTCAAACCATCGATGTACCTCTTGCACAGAGAGAGAAGTGAACAAACAAAGTCTTAATCCTCGCCTCCTCCATACATGTCTGCCAGCTTCTTGAAGCGTGGGCCCCAATCATTGATGAAGTCGTAGTCTTGGTCCTCTCCTGAGCTAGAAGAGTTGATGGAGCTGAGCGAGCCTGCGTCTGAGCCGCCTCCTTCATAGTCGAACACCAGGAGGGAGTCGTAGGGAGGCGCTGTGGGGTCGTTATCCGCAGCCTTCAGATTCTACCATGCAAAGAATTGCGTTACGGTCATACTTAAACAAGGCTTTAAAAAGGAATTATTTTTGAGGTTTAACAAAATCACTTACATCATCAATGAATGTGCCAATCTCATCAGGGTTGGCAGGGCGAGGTCTATACTGAGGTGCGGTCATGAAAGTGGGCGCCACATCGTTTCTGAACACTTCAGGTCTGTTGTCCAAGCCTCGATGCAACACACTCAAATCAAAGTCCTGTGTTAGAAAAAGTTTGATATTAAAAGTAACTGCAAACCATCTACTACATAGCAGAAGACTAATGTAAAAATCGCATCAACATAAGCGTCAAGCATTCATGCAGACTTCTGTTTTACCACGATATTTCCTTTTATAATTGACTCGTCTAGTTTCTCTGCGAGTGGGCCATTTGCAAACTACAGCTGCATGATTAATCGTTAAAAGATTGATCTTGATTCAAACACCCAACATGATCTTATTCTTAAAATGACAAAGATTCACTAGGACTATTACACCTTCGACAAGTCCGGTCACAGCGAACACTCAGATCTGCGTTCTGATCCAGAGAGAGCGGTTGTCGTGTATAGGTATAAAACCTCCTATAGGGCCTCCATGGATCGGACTTGTTTGTTCAGCACATCCCACAGATGCTCGATTGGATTGAGATCTGGGGAATTTGGAGGCCAATCGACACCTCAAACTTGTTGTGCTCCTCAAACCATTCCTGAACCATTTGTGCTTTGTGTCTATCCTGCTGGAAGAGCCACAGCCACCAGGGAATACCGTTTCCATGAAAGGCTGTACATGGTCTGCAACAATGCTTAGGTAGGTGGTACGTGTCAAAGTAACATCCACATGGATGGCAGGACCCAAGTTTTCCCAGCAGAACATTGCCCAAAGCATCACCACTGCCTCCGCCGGCTTGCCTTCTTCCCATAGTGCATCCTGGTGCCATGTGTTCCCCAGGTAAGCCACGCACACGCACACGGCCATCCACGTGATGTAAAAGAACACGTGATTCATCAGACCAGGCCACCTTCTTCCATTGCTCCGTGGTCCAGTTCTGATGCTCACGTGCCACTGTTGGTGCTTTCGGCGGTGGACAGGGGTCAGCGGCTATGCAGCCCCATACGCAACAAACTGAGATGCACTGTGTATTCTGACACCTTACTATCAGAACCAGCATTAACTTCGAGCAATTTGATCTCCTGTAGCTCGTCTGTTTGATCGGACCACACGGGCCAGCCTTCGCTCCCCACGTGCATCAATGAGCCTTGGCCGCCCATGACCCTGTCTCCGGTTCTCCACTGTTCCTTCCTTGGAGCACTTTTGATAGATCCTGACCACTGCAGACCGGGAACACCCCACAAGAGCTGCAGTTTTGGAGATGCTCTGACCCAGTCGTCTAGCCATCACAATTTGGCCCTTGTCAAACTCGCACAAACCCTTACGCTTGCCCATTTTTCCTGCTTCTAACACATCAACTTTGAGGACAAAATGTTCACTTGCTGCCTAATATATCCCACCCACTAACAGGTGCCGTGATGAAGAAATAATTATTTACTTCACCTGTATATATTAAAAACATGACTTTTGGCTGGATTTTGCTGTTGCAGATAAACTCCCAAACTCTGGGACAAAACCCCCAGATCACAGCTTGTTGCGGTTGATGATGCAAATTTAGTCAGAGCTAGTCTTAAGCAGTCACAGACGCAGCAATATTTTCAAAACGCTTTGCTATTAACCCCACGTGATCTTGTGCGATGCAACGGCAAGACAACCATATGGGCAGGTTTTATCAAAGACAAAAGTTTTATTAAATGTTAAACCTCACATTTCTGCCTTTAAACCTTTTCTTAAGAGAGAGGAGTCAAATTCGGCCATCTCCTGGCATAACCTGGGATGTGCTGGACCAACAAGTTCAATCCACGCTGATTCTACCTCACAACCTACAAGACTTAAAGGATCTGATGCTAATGTCTTGGTGCCAGACACTACAGCACACCTTCAGGGGTCTTGTACAGTCCATGCCTTGGCAGGTCGGTGCCGTTTTGGCAGCATGCGGAACAGCATATTAGGCAGGTCAAAGTTTTGGCCAATCGGTGTATACAAGCAGTAGTCATTGCACCGTCCCAGCGGCAATTCTTCCGGCATTCCTCGACCTCCCCATCTCTCCCTCATTCTCTCTACGTATAACCTTTAGTTGTGTTCAGAGCTCAAGCCGAGCCTCAGCAAACCAAGTTCATTCACCATTAACTATTAAGACTGACTGGAAGGGCAGGAGAACTTGATAACGTGCTTTGAAAGTGCAGTGCTCATTTACAATTAGTAGCCTTTTGAAGTTTAATAAGCAATTACATCAAGCCATATCACAACTCCTTTTTCTGTTCCCAAATTTAAGATCTCCTGATAGAAGCAGTTTCTTGTACCATTTGTATATCTTGTATGGTTTTCATGGCCTTAAATTTGATACAATAGAATTTCAAGGAGGATCATGGTGGACCCTTAAATTGTGTAGTGCGAGCAGCACATTGATTCAGGTAATGAATCACTGGACCTTGAATTAAGCCCCATAAGCACTTTGAGGGGTAAGGTGGTCACCCCATTATTTTAGAGCTCCACAAATGCTTATACTGCAAAACGATGGCAAACAAAAAGACATGTTGCTTGTGCAAAAGCCAAGTAACAGCAAGTTTGACTTTCAATATTCGGTTTTAAAATTAACCAAGAAATACCAATTAATTCAGCCATCAAAAACTAATATACACCTTAATTTTCCAATTAAAACCAACCTGATCATCTTCTCCACCGCCTTCCTCATCATAATAGTAGATGTTGTCCCTTATATCATCTTCAGGAAGGAGAGGTTCTTTTTTGGCACCACTTTTCCTCCTCATGAACAAGAGCAGAAGGAGAGCGAGCACTGTGGTACAAGGAAAACAACTTACTTACAACAGCAAACCCTAAAGAATTTAGCAGTAACAATACATTAATAATTAATGAAAAGGGTCTCTAAAGAAGTCAAGGAAAATTAGATGGGAGTTTGGAATAGCTAACTAGCATTTTATACTTTTCTGCAGTATAAAATATGTACATTAAACTTTCTGTACACATACAACACTTTAAAGACCATGTATATACACACACGCATAGAAGTTACATACATAGCAGAAGCAAGATTCCTCCCAGGATCCCAAGAACTCCAGATAGTGGTATTCCTGCTACTTGTCGGTCATTACAATGGACGGTTTCTCCTTCACAGTCACACACAGATGCTTGAATGGTGCTTTCCTGAGACATTCCTTGCTGATCAAGAACTCTCAGTATAACATTGTATTTGCCCTGCTCCAATGTTAACTTTGGTGTCAGAAAGACACCGGTAGCTAAAATGGGAACATTATAATAATTAGACATCAGCCAGTTATTTCAATGTGTAACTGAAATGATATTAATTTCTCCTTTAAACATTAGTAATGGCTCACATGTTTCGTTCATAGACGTGGACCAATTTTTACTGGTTTCTCCTTGGGTCTGAACACTAAAGGGACCAGCATAAGGAGGTCCATCTTTGTCCGTGATAGAGAAAAGCACTGGGGCTGAACCACGATTGCAAATTTGTATAGTCCGTTCATTGATGACAGGAGCGTTGTCATTTACATCCTGCAAATTAATTACCAGGGTTCCTGTGCCAGTTGCCGGAGATTCATCTGCACACAAGCACAGAAATTAGAAAAAGGCCATGCCAGCAAGAAGTCTACTCTTACAAAAGAAACAGAAATTACCATCGTTATCCACTGCCCAAATTATAGCTCTGTATATGCCATCTTTCACATAGGAAGATTCTCTATCCATAAGGCTCTTGACTTTAATAATTCCAGTGTCCGGAGTTACACTCAGCCATCCGGCAGGATCATTGCCAACTTTATACCTGGAAGGAACCAAATATGTTAAGTTTTGAAGTTCAAAAGATATACATGCTATGATTTAAATTCAGTGTATGAGAGATTTGACATTGGAAGGGATATAGGCCATGATAGGTAGCTGCTAGACCAGGGTTCCTCAAACTCAGTCCTGTAGAGTTTAGCTCCAACCCTGGTCAAACACACCCGAGCAAGCTAAATCAAGGTATTCAGGATCACTAGAAAAATCATAGGTAGAAGAGTTTGACCAGGGTTGGGGCTAAACTCTGCAGGACAGTGGCCCTCCAGGACTGAGTTTGAGGAACCCGGTGCTAGATAGTTGCTAAGGTGGTTCTCAGTGGTTACTAGTTCTAGTGAGGCTGTTTGACCAAAAAAAAAAAAAAACCTCATGAAAAGTCCATCAATGCAATCCCATGGGATTTTATTGTTCTGAATCTCTAGAGAAATCGGTCAGAATTGTCAAAATGCAATAATGAAATTTTGGTGGTTTGATTGTCTTGGGAGGAAAAAAAATTCTTACGTTATCTTCTGTGATCTTGCCACGTCTGGATCAGTGGCTGTATAAGCAACCAATTCACTATCAATCGGCAAATCTTCAGGTTTGGTAATAACCTTCTCCTTTGGATTAAACTCCGGAGGCTCATTCACATCTTGAACATTCACCGTGACTGTGGCAGTGGAAGTGGCCAAAGACCCGACAAATGGGTCATCGTTCTCAACAATCACAGACAGAATGTATTGCGGGTTCTTCTCAAAGTCCAGGGGCTAAATGTGGAAAAGAAAGTGTATTTTACTAAAGGCACGTCATAACCAATTGCCTGTTCAAACACATGAGCAACACACAGTACCTTTACAGTGGTGATGATGCCCTCTAGCCGGCTGGGTCCAGTACTGACATTGAAAAACCCAGCCTTGTCACCGCTAATAATCCGATATTTGGTTGACCAGGCAGGAGATCCAACTTCATCTCCATCAGTAACCGTGAGTTTGGCCACTACAGCTCCTAATTCATTCTCTGGGATGGATACAGTGTGCTAAACAAAGAGATGTATGGTGCATACAAGTATTAATAAAGTTAAAACAATTGTATATTTATATATTCAGAATATTATAGTATAATACCGTGGTTTGCTCAAACTGAGGTGCGTTATCATTGCTGTCAGTCACAGTAATAACAGCTGTGCCAGTGGTTGCATAACCTTTTCCTTCCAGGTCAGTAGCCACAACGGTTAAAGTGTATTTGGACCATTTCTGAAAGGGAAGATGTTTTCAGATGAGTTTGTTTACATGAAATCATTCTTCGTCACTGCGAGATCCATTCATCAGATTTCTCACCTCTTTGTCCAAGCCTTCAGAATTCACATAAATTCCTCCGGTAAGAGAGTTGATTTGAAACATGTTTGGATTTGGCAATTCTGGTTCTTGCTTGACTATCGAGTATCTGAGATCTGCATTATAAGTCTCTGGGTCATCTGCATCAGTGGCTGTGACGGTCATAAACTCAAGACCTTCAGTGAGAGAAGAATAAAACACTGATTAGGTGGTACGAGCTAAAGCTGCTAAGACCATTTCATTGAGAATCTGCACCATACACCTACCTAATTTAACAGCTTCAGGAACTTCTCCATTGAACGGATTTTGTGTAAAAACAGGCGGATTATCATTTGCGTCCATCACATTTACAATAATTTCCATTGGCTTTTCTTCCACACCGGTCACATCAACTGCAGTAGCATGAGCTATAAGCTAAAGACAGGAGAAGAAATACAGGCATGTTGAGAGGCAAATATCTGAGGTTGTTTGAAAACACAATCAAATAAATTTGAGTTGTATATTTTAGTCCATGTCTGTTTGCTTTGAGACATGAATATGCAAGTGTAGTCCTAAAGAAAACAGACTTCATTTTTAGTAGATATACAATAAATAAAAAAATGCACACTCTGCAAACACATAAAAACAAATAACGGTTAAGTTCTTTCTTTTTTTTTATCTGATTAACTGATGACAGCTTTCAAAGAATTAAGAATGTGCAGACCATCCTATGCTGAAATACACTAATAACTAACTGTTGATTTTAAAAGTTAGAGACACTAAAAATAAACTTACTTTGTATGAAGCTTTTGTTTCTCTGTCGAGAGGCCGAGTCACAAACAGATTCCCTGATAATCTTTCTATAGTAAAAGTCAACTTAGGGTCCAGATCTGCCCCTTCACCCGTGATCCTGTATTGCATCTGAGTTTCTTTAGAAAAGTCAGACTTTATCTAAATACAGAAAGAAATATGAAAAACAGAGTCAATAACAGACAAACCTCTCTCTCGTCCATCTCATTTTGAACATTCCCTTCATGACTTTCACTCACCTGGACCAGCTTTATTGGGAAAGGACCTTTGCTGTTCTCAAGTACATTGAACGGAGGAATAACCCAACCTCTCTTTGCTCTCTTCAGACCCGTCGAAGACTTTGGAAACGTCAGAACCAGATCATCGGAGGGAGATTCCATCTGAAATTTAGTAAATGACACTGAGCGACATAGTCAAGAAACAATCTGTACATTATACAATTCAGGGCTTTGTATAATGCCTTTTTTCCTGCCGGTGTGACTCAATTTTGTTAGAGGTCACACAGGGGCCACCATCACATAGGCCAACTGTAGCGCTAACTAACCATGGTATTGTGGCAGAAATAGTCAAATGTTTTTACATTATTCATCTCAGGGTTCGTACAACCTTTTGAGAGTGAAATTTAAGTACTTTTCATGGGCTTCCAAGCACTTCACACTTTTCCAGCACTTCAAAGCTCTTAAATATTACCCAGTTTAAATGTTATTTTTAATAAGACTACCAAAACATTATATATGTTCATCCTTTGAAAAATGTCCCCATTTGTAAAAATGAAAGGTTTCAAGTAGGGCAGCCCCCTAATAGTCAATTAGAAGAGGCTAGGACGACCAAAATTGTATTAGTTGTAGGAGGAGAAAAAAAAAAACCCCACAGGAAACATTCGCCTATCATTCATCGACCTCAAATATGGCTCATCACTTGAAACATCATAGGAGTAGCAACTTTACAAGTCTGCTCTAACGTTAATCTAGATAAATGTGCTTCTATATAGATGCATATCTGCGCGTTACTGTCATACAGGCGTCGGCGTTATCACTCGCATTTACTTTAAGTACTCCGTCATTTTTGGTCATACAGGAGTAATGCAAACTGTAAAAGGCCTACTTTTATTTCTGTAAACTCAACAACAAAACCTTGTGTTTTTGTAAAATAATGAAAACAATCAGGATGCGCCTTGTCTGCCGTCTCGGTGAACTTGAACATGTAACAAATGAACAGACATGAGAAATTGATCTATAGAAAAACTGAAATGTCTTTTAAATGAACCAGTTAAAGTGGAAAACAAATATTCTCAGATTATGTGCGTTTTATATAGGCAATTAAAATGCGCATATTATGATTTATGGCTTAATATAAACGCGTGATTTAAAAAAAAACTAAAATAAAGCATGTCCCGCACTAGACTGCATTTTACGACAGTCATGTTACATGATTTGGATTAAGTTTGTGCTTTTAAGGAGGGGCAAAACATTAAAGCAAAGGAACAATGATCATTTAATCTCGATGGTCACGTTTTCATAATCATTGGAAGCCAAAATCAAAACTGGAACTGAAATTTGACTCGTCAAATGCGTCACCACGTATGCAAGACAGATTATAGAGGCACATTATATAATTTGGCCATCTAGTCAGCCATTGCTGTATTTTAACATCACGAGGGCATAAAGATCACAAGCTCTACATTTCAACTTGAAAGAGATCACAGATGTTTTCAAGATCGATCACAGTATAAAATTGTCAGATCGCCCACCCAAGTAGAATATTTAAACTTTTCCTTGTAAAAAATTGGGTTTTTGCATGTTACTGTTGTTAATAAGTTAATTTTATCTGCATCTCAACTCAAACTCAGTGCTTAACGGTCATTAGGAACTGCACTTATTGATGCAAAACAATAGTAATTTTATGTTTAGGTAATCTTAGGTTTGGATTAGAAATTAGGGATTTAACACTTGCCCTCCAATACTAATTTGTAAAAATTTACAGAAAATCATCATTGAATAGGTTCATAGTAAAGTAGCACATAAATGAAATGTCCAGTAGAGGTCAGGCTTGTGCTGTACTGACAGCAGTTTCTTGAAGGAACTAGTATGTACCTGTGAAGAGGAGATGTCCATGTGATGGTCCTCGTGATGGTGGGCACGCTCAACTCTGACAGATACCGTGTGCTTCTTGCCACTGGAGTCCCAAGCGTGCACAGAAAACACCTTGTGGCCTTCATGAAGAGTCACTTGTCTCTTGAGTGTTACAGTCCCATCAGTGTTCACATCAAACCGCTTGTCAACGGACTGAAAGAGCATTCTTGTTCTTCCATCACATGTATTGAAAGTTACTGAGGGAGGAAAGGAGCAAAAACTTAAGACGGGGAACAAACTCAAGCTATGACTTCAATGGGATTTTATAAAAAGATGACTTTTAGAAGTAATAAGGAATTAATTTATATGCTGACACTTGTACGCGGCACACACCCCAGTTGTATTTCCGCAAAAGCTTCAATTTAAAAACTACTTGCCATGTGTTTTACCACCTACCGGAATAATGGCCAATTTATAACATAAATTCCTGGTCTTGTAAAAGGGTTTGAGCCTCTTGGATGAGACCCCCAAAAAAAAATTCAATTTGCAATATTCACATTCAATGTTTGTCTACAGGCATGCTTTACACCCTACATGTCTCAATGTTTGTTTGTTTATTAATGCAATGCCAGCTTTTTATTTTTTGCTAAAAACTGAAACTATATTTGGTTTAACGTCTTCAAAAGTGTTAAAAAAAGTAAGGCTTCTCACAGGGTTAAAAACAAGCACAATCTACGTAGAACGATGCTCGCTGTCAATCCTTTTCCCAAAGCATAATTCATTTAAACAAACACTATCCCATGTTACAGAGGTTTTGCAATGGCCATAGTGCTGCAAATCCATTAGAGGTCGGAAGTGGTGAAACCAATCAGCCCTTAGAAACAAGCCACCATTAGTGGGACAATAAAAGGAAACTCCTTAGGAGGTAATACGAAACCCAAAAAAAAAAAAAAAAAAAAAAAAAAAAGTATATTATTCAAATTAAAGAATAAATCAGTATAATGCAGCATTAATTATTCACACAAAAAAACTAAATGAACAATGTTTGTGAGATGAGAAACTAAAATGATAAAATTGCATCACTTTTCATGGATGGGGGGGGACCAAAACTTACAAAACAATGCATTAAATAGAAATGCTTACACTTAATGGCCAATAAAGTAGAGGCTGTGTCAAAAACAAAAAAAAATAGCTGGGTTTATTTCTCAATGGTTAATAAAAAGAAAAGGAGAAATGACATCTTAAATGATTTGTTGACCCTGATCTCCTGGTTTCACTCCCACAGAAACTCCCTGAGTTTCACCTGCACACTAACTGAAGCATTACATTTATATAGAGTTAGTTTAATTCAACACATGAGATTTAATTCAATATTTGTAGGGTTCAACCTACAAGCTACACAAAACAATCCTACAGGAAACACAACAAAGCTAAGAGAATAACTAGCATCTGTACAAGTTGAAGTCGCTCTAACTAAAAATGAGTTACTGTAAAACAAGGGTGTACATTCGACAAAACACGAGGCTCAATTAAACTTGAGGAGAGCAGATTTACCGCTAGCACTTTTGAATTAGCGTACTTCGCGCCGTTTGAATGCTTAACACATTTAGAGTATTATAAAGAGATGTGTTGACCTACCTCTTCCTAGTCTTTTCCCCCTGTGAAGGTGTTCCCTGTGCACTTTAAAAACGACTAACTCCGACTCAAACCCAGGTGTACATGTCGACTCCTCCGTGTATCCACAAGAAAACACCTAGTTAAATGAAATTAGTAAATAAAACATTTGATAACCAACCGTTCACAGTGAGAAACAAAAAAAACTCACCTGAAAGAGAAAAATGACAACTCCTAATCGCACAATCCTCACACACGCCATTCGATAGGATAAAATCCACACCAAATCCTTAATCTCTCGGAAGTTTTATAAAGTGAAGCGCGGCGGTTTCTTCCACCCTCTCGACAGCCGCGAAGTGAGGAAATGAACTTCAGCAGGTAGCGCGGCTTCGGCTCTGACGTCGGCAGCCAGGTGACCTCGCCCATCCGGTAATTACCATGTCCATATATGGATATTTATGGCCTACACACACAGGTAAAAAAAAAAGAGTTCGAAAATCCCCGGATTAGTGACCTGCGTGTGAAACATGAAAACGCTGCTCTTCTCAAACACCCTAAATATCATCCCACACATTTAACTCTTTAAAAGACTGTCTGTGCAACTGCTGTGTTGCTAAACAGAAAAACTCCTTTCATGCCTTTACACTGAAACACACACACACACACACATCCTCTGTCTGCTGCTGATTTGATGTTGAAATTGATAACGCACTGCAAAAAAATGCTTCTCTTACTTAGTATTTTTGTCTTGTTTCCAGTCCACACATCTCAAAATCCTTAAAACAAGAAGCATTTACTAGACAAGTAGGAATTATTGTCTTGTTTTGGGGGAAAATAACTCAACTTTAAGTGAGTTTTTACTTAAAATAAGCAAAATAATCTGCCAATGGGGTAAGATAAATAATCTTAATTTAAATAGAAAACAATATTATTTTGCTTACCCCACTGGCAGATTATTTTGCTTATTTTAAGCACAAAAAGTCACTTACTTTTGAGTTATTTTTTCCCAAAACAAGACAATAACTTTTGCTTGTCTAGTAAATGCTTCTTAATGTAAGGATTTTTAGATATTTGGACGAGACAAAAATACTAAGATATGATTCTGAACAGAAAAACTCCTTTCATGCCTTTACACTGATCCCCCGCACACACACACACACTCACACACACACACACACACACACACACACACACACACACACACTCACACACACACACACACACGCACACACGCACACACTCACACACACACACACACTCACACACACACACACACTCACACACACACTCACACGCACACACGCACACACGCACACACTCACACACACACACACACACACTCACACACACACACACACACACACACACACACTCACACACACACACACACACACACACTCACACACACACACACACACTCACACACACTCACACACTCACACACACACACACACACACACACTCACGCACACACACACTCACACACACACACACTCACACACACACACACACTCACACACACACACACACACACACACACACACACACACTCACACACACACACACACACACTCACACACACACACACACACACACATCCTCTGTCTGCTGCTGATTTGATGTTGAAATTGATAACGCACTGCAAAAAAATGCTTCTCTTACTTAGTATTTTTGTCTTGTGTCTAGTCCACACATCTCAAAATCCTTAAAACAAGAAGCATTTACTAGACAAGTAGGAATTATTGTCTTGTTTTGGGGGAAAATAACTCAACTTTAAGTGAGTTTTTACTTAAAATAAGCAAAATAATCTGCCAATGGGGTAAGATAAATAATCTTAATTCAAATACAAAACAATATTATTTTGCTTACCCCACTGGCAGATTATTTTGCTTATTTTAAGCACAAAAAGTCACTTACTTTTGAGTTATTTTTTCCCAAAACAAGACAATAACTTTTGCTTGTCTAGTAAATGCTTCTTAATGTAAGGATTTTTAGATATTTGGACGAGACAAAAATACTAAGATATGATTCTGAACAGAAAAACTCCTTTCATGCCTTTACACTGATCCCACACACACACACACACACACACACACACACACACACACTCACACACACACACACACACACACACACACACACACACACACACACACACTCACACACACACACACACACACACACACACACACACACACACACACACTCACACACACACACACACACACACTCACACACACACACACACACACACACACACACACACACACTCACACACACACACACACACACACACACACACTCACACACACACACTCACACACACACACACTCACACACTCACACACACACACACTCACACACACACACACTCACACACACACACACACACACACACACACACACACACACACACACACATACACACACACACACTCACACACACACACACACTCACACACACACTCACACACACACACATCCTCTGTCTGCTGCTGATTTGATGTTGAAATTGATAGCGCACTGCAAAAAAATGCTTTTCTTACTTAGTATTTTTGTCTTGTGTCTAGTCCACACATCTCAAAATCCTTAAAACAAGAAGCATTTACTAGACAAGTAGGAATTAATGTCTTGTTTTGGGGGAAAATAACTCAACTTTAAGTGAGTTTTTACTTAAAATAAGCAAAATAATCTGCCAATGGGGTAAGATAAATAATCTTAATTCAAATACAAAACAATATTATTTTGCTTACCCCACTGGCAGATTATTTTGCTTATTTTAAGCACAAAAAGTCACTTACTTTTGAGTTATTTTTTCCCAAAACAAGACAATAACTTTTGCTTGTCTAGTAAATGCTTCTTAATGTAAGGATTTTTAGATATTTGGATGAGACAAAAATACTAAGATATGATTCTGAACAGAAAAACTCCTTTCATGCCTTTACACTGATCCCACACACACACACACACTCACACACACACACACACACACACACACACACACACTCACACACACACACACATACACACACACACATCCTCTGTCTGCTGCTGATTTGATGTTGAAATTGATAACACACTACAAAAAAATGATTTTCTTACTTAGTATTTTTGTCTTGTTGCGTGATATATACGTATTATAAGTTATAAAGTCAGAAATTGCAAGATATACACCAATCAGGCATAACATTATGACCTAATATTGTGTTGGTCCCCTTTTGCTGACCCGTCGAGGCATGGTCAGAAATACTAAGTAAGAGAAGCATTTTTTTGCAGTGCGTTATCAATTTCAACATCAAATCAGCAGCAGACAGAGGATGAGGGTGTGTGTGTGTGTGTATGTGTGTGTGTGAGTGTGTGTGTGTGAGTGTGTGTGTGTGTGTGGGTGGGGGATCAGTGTAAAGGCATGAAAGGAGTTTTTCTGTTCAGAATCATATCTTAGTATTTTTGTCTCGTCCAAATATCTAAAAATCCTTAAATCAAGATGTTTTTACTAGACGAGTAAGAACGATTGTCTTATTTTGGGGGAAAATAACTCAAAATAGCAAAAACTTACTTCATTTTGATTTTATATTCTAAAAAAACAAGAAAAAATGTCTTATGTCATTGTACTAATCTAGTAAAAGCATCTTGATTTAAGAAATTTTAAATATTGAAACAAGACAAAAAATACTAAGTACACTATAAAAATGCTTTTTGTCTTGTTTCCAGTCCAAATATATCTAAAAAATCCTTAAAACAAGAAGCATTTACTAGACAAGTAGTAATTATTGTCTTGGTTTGGGGGAAAATAACTAAAATTAAGTGAGTTTTTACTTAAAATAAGCAAAATAATCTTAATTCAAACAGAAAAAAATTAATATATTGCTTACCCCATTGGCTGTTTCTTTTAAGTTTTGTAAAGGGAAAATGTTTATAAAGTAATAGCTCGTTTGCGCATACTGTACACAAACAGTGCTTTATGTCCCCAGTGAATCCCATACGGTCATGTGAAGAAATAGCTAAAATCATATTGCACATCTTCCATGGTAGCTTACTGATTTGATTTGGTATTTCTTGTGACCCTGATGATTTACTTCAAGATTAGTAACACAATGGTTATGACTTTCCAAGAGTCACCAGGCCACGTCCCAGCCAATGCCACAATAATAGCCTCCCTAACAAGGTCTATAGTGCTTGCTCTGTATTATATCACTGACCCTAATGCATTTATTAATTTAATGGATTACCCAGATTATATCCATAACTAATTGCGGGGGAAAGAACAGAAAATAGCATGTCTTGTTTGCTTTCTGTTCAGCCTGGAAGCCTCAGGCTATCAAAGATAGTTTTTAGTGTTAAGTTTGATCATGAGTTTCCAATGTGATCATAAAACCATTAATATAAGTATTTTGTTTCCAACAGAGCTTCGTAAAAATGTCCAGTTTCCAAGGAGTCTTTAGCCGTTCTATCTTTTTTTTTGTAAACAACAATATATGTTAGTGTAAGATAACTATCTATATTTAATGGGTGTCTTAAAATACAGATAAACCAGCACAGCCAAACCTATATATTTTTTTTCCCCATGTGTCCACATTTAAGTCGTCACCTTTATTTTTTTACTGCTTCAATAGAAATGTTTTCAAAGCAGCTTCACAATAATCGACAGGAAAATAACAAAATTAATGATGCATATTTGATCAAATATAAGACTCTAATCATTCAATTGCGTGATATATACGTATTATAAGTTATAAAGTCAGAAATTGCAAGATATACACCAATCAGGCATAACATTATGACCTAATATTGTGTTGGTCCCCCTTTTGCTGACCTGTCGAGGCATGGACTCCACTAGACCCCTGAAGGTGTGCTGTGGTATCTGGCACCAAGATGTTAGCAGCAGATCCTTTAAGTCCATGGATCGGACTTGTTTGTTCAGCACATCCCACAGATGCTCGATTGGATTGAGATCTGGGGAATTTGGAGGCCAAGTCAACACCTCAAACTCGTTGTTGTGCTCCTCAAACCATTCCTGAACCATTTGTGCTTTGTGGCAGGAGCATTATCCTGCTGGAAGAGCCACAGCCACCAGGGAATACTGTCTGTTTGATCGGACCACACGGGCCAGCCTTCGCTCCCCACGTGCATCAATGAGCCTTGGCCGCCCATGACCCTGTCTCCGGTTCTCCACTGTTCCTTCCTTGGAGCACTTTTGATAGATCCTGACCACTGCAGACCGGGAACACCCCACAAGAGCTGCAGTTTTGGAGATGCTCTGACCCAGTCGTCTAGCCATCACAATTTGGCCCTTGTCAAACTCGCTCAAATCCTTACGCTTGCCCATTTTTCCTGCTTCTAACACATCAACTTTGAGGACAAAATGTTCACTTGCTGCCTAATATATCCCACCCACTAACAGAGATCATCAGTGTTATTCACTTCACCGGTCATAATGTTATGCCTGATCGGTGTATATCGCGTTTCTGAGAAATAAAGGCACAAGTGACAGATACAAACTCGCAGTTGTGAGTTATAAAATCCAAATTGTGAAATATAATCTTGCAATTGCAAGATTTGCAAAATCATCTCATAGTTCTGACATCTTATCACAATTGTGTGTTTATATCTCGCAATTCTGACTTTATAACTTTATATCTTGCAATTGCGAGAAAAAAAGTCAGAATTGTGAGATAAAAAGTCCCAATTACCCTTTTTTTAAATTCTGTGGTGGAAACAAGCCTCTATTGAAAACAGTTCAATGTTGATTAAGATCTGTTAAAAAATACATTTTTAAAAAGGGTTATTGTGACTTTTTTCTCACAATTGCAAGATATAAACTTGTGTTTCTGAGACATTAAGACAGAAGTGAGAGATATAAACTCATATTTTTTTCTCTCCAAATTACGAAATATAAACTTGCAGTTGTGAGTTTCTAAAATCCAAATTGTGAGATATAAACTTGCAATTGCAATTTTTATTTTTATTCCGTGGTGGAAACAAGCCTCTATTGAAAACATTAATGTCGTTATTCAGCTCGAGTCAGTTCAATGGCCATTCAGTTCTGTTCAATAACTGGATCATTACTGGTCTCCCCAACTAAACAAGATCAACCCCCTTCTTTTAGTTTTAATTATAAAACCTTTTGCTGGATGAATGTTCATGACCTGTTTTTCATCTGGCAATGTTAGATAGGTCCCTAAACCGTACTCCGACTGTGAGAGTTTGGTTCTTCTCACAAAACTCGAAAATATGAATGTTATTCAGTTGACCTTTATACGAGAACACGTACAAAGGATCACATTGTGTTCTTCATCCTTGGGGAAACTGTTGAACTAATTGCTATCAGTTCTGAAGTTGCCTTTAATGTGCCTTTCTACTTTCTGCCTTTGTAGTAGAGACTCACTGACGTTCTAGCATGACGACAACCCTAGTTTAAGCTGTTTCTAGTTGGGAGGTTTCATATACATCGAGTGCAAACGCCTTCAGCTTCAGTGTGTTTCCACAGCGCACCATGTGTGGATTTGGAGGAGGCTTGAAATCCATCTGAGCACCTTGGAAGACAATGAATATTTTGTTAATCATTTGTTTGGAGTCTGCTTATCTGTGGCTGATAAGCCCCAGAGGACAAATATTGCAGGAGAAAACACACAATACTCTAATGTGACCAAGGCCCGCATACCATTCCCAGACCAAGCCAACGGAGAGAGGTCGCTTCAGGCATGAGAAACCTTTGTTATTTGGAAATGCATCTTCACATCTTCGGGTTTTATAGTATGATATGAGTTTTATTAATATATGACAAGTATTGCTACTTGATTTTAATATGTGTGCCACTTTATCACTGCCGACTGCACACATAATTTCAGCTTTTAGTCCTTGACTTTAGGTCTAAATGTGTAATTATGTTTTGACTGTGTTCAGACTTGAAATGTGTCTCTACAAATACTAATAGTGCACTTGGATGGGAGAATGACATTACAGGCCGTTTCTTTCTTAAACAGTGAAGAATAGGCTACATATCAAATCTGAATTCTGAAATGTCACATTTTGCTCAAAAAGATAATCCACTAGTCCTCAGTGGCGTAACTTTGTTTTAAAAAGTGGGTTCAACAATTTCAATAGTACATTGGGTTTAATTTAACGATATACAACTCATGTTTAATGTGATAGTTCAATTCTTGCATCTAAGCACAATATACACCGATCAGGCATAACATTATGACCACCATGGGTACCCTGACTATGCAGCCCCATACGCAACAAACTGAGATGCTCTGTGTATTCTGACACCTTTCTATCAGAACCAGCATTAACTTCTTGAGCAATTTGAGCTCCAGTAGCTCGTCTGTTTGATCGGACCACACGGGCCAGCCTTCGCTCCCCACGTGCATCAATGAGCCTTGGCCGCCCATGACCCTGTCGCCGGTTCTCCACTGTTCCTTCCTTGGAGCACTTTTGATAGATCCTGACCACTGCAGACCGGGAACACCCCACAAGAGCTGCAGTTTTGGAGATGCTCTGACCCAGTCGTCTAGCCATCACAATTTGGCCCTTGTCAAACTCGCTCAAATCCTTACGCTTGCCCATTTTTCCTGCTTCTAACACCAACTTTGAGGACAAAATGTTCACTTGCTGCCTAATATATCCCACCCACTAACAGAGATAATCAGTGCTATTCACTTCACCTGTCATAATGTTATGCCTGATCGGTGTATACCTTTTTTTTTGTTGCAAAAAAAACATTGTTGGACGGAAACCTGGCTATAGACAATCTAGGAAGTTGGGGAAGGTCTCGTTTGTTAATTTTTGTCACAAGCTGTTCACACATTGGCAATAAAAAGTGATTAATACATGAAATTCTTACATATAGTCCCTTTAATATAAGATGCATATTAAATCATAACAATGCAAAATAGAAGCATTTTCACAAGGGAAGCCCAGTCTGTTAAAAACAGCAATACTGTGAAATATTATTACAATTTAAATTAACTATTTTCTGTTGTAATCTATAGTCAAATGTAATTTATTTCTGTGATCAAAGCTGAATTTCTAGCATCACTACTCCAGTCTTCAGTGTCACATGATCCTTCAGAAATCATAGTAAGATCATTTAAAAAGAAGAGTTTTTGCAGAGTGCCCCTAGTTTTATGTACAGTTTTCAGTGTGAAATCATTTACACTGGTTAATGCAGTACATGCACAAGGTCAACAGTCTAAGTTAATGATTACGCAGAACTGTTTTGGTTTGAAAAGACACCGTGCTCTGTCTGAAATTAAAATGTTTGGTTCTGTTGGATGTGCATTTTCAAAGAATTTATTGTTTAACACTTGCATTAGGACTTGCCTGAGGAGGAACCTGTGAACGTCCTCTGAGCTGTGTTATGTGGTTTTAAACAAACAAGTTAGTAGATGTTTGGTGAGTGTTTAAAGCTGGGCGAGGCACTGTCGAAAGCATGGGGGATGGTAGGGTTCGCTTATCTCGCGGTGGAGAAACCAGTTCCGCATTACACTATCAAAGCCACTCATCCACTTCAAAGTGCTCTGCTTCGATACTATGACTCGTCCACTCAAATCAATATTTCCTGTGCTAATAATTACGCATGCAACTGTATGCTATTATAAGAGCTTTTACCCGGCGCAATGCACAACATGTTGCTTATTTGTTAATGGCCATATGAACTCTAATAAACTTTGTCAACATGGACTCCGGCTCGAGTGCTGTCTGTCTTCCAATGATTGACCCCTCACGTCCATCAGCCTTAAAAGCCCATCATTATCCAAGAAGGGCTTTTAGGCTCCATGAAATGTTTATGCTTGTACAACTTTCTGTATCATGTTTGCTTTGCGGTGTCGTGTTCGTAGCGCATCGTGACTCGTCTTCCCAGATTCGGAAGGGAAAGTCTGATAGCACCTTGGTTTCACGGCCATAGGACAAGACTGGTCTTGTGTTGCGTCGGGCCTTTTGTTACTTAAAAAATGCATGAGAGGACCTCCCATCTCCTACTGAGCCCTATAGCTGGAGGCATGTAGTCGTCTTAATGCCTCTGTAAATTAAACACCCTCCCCCTGAGTCAATACTAGTCTGCTCAGATGGTCTGACAATGCTTTTAACAAACAAGGAAGTCGAGCCGACGTTCAGACTTTAGTTCAGTTCAAGGAAATCTTACTGGAAACTGTTGTGATGATGTCACAAGGCAGATACTGAAGATAGGGCTGACAGGGAGGGGATTTACGTCATCAACTAGTCACTCCTTTCTGTTTCAAAATCTCTTATATGTTTTAATAATATCCCTGAGGTATGTATAATTTGTCAGCTTCAAATGTATCTGTCACATACACATCCTTAACTGCACAACAGCCATACACAAGTAATAAAAAGAGATATGGGACTAAATACACTATATTGCCAAAAGTATTGGGACACCCCTCCAAATCCCTAAGTTCAGGTGTTCAATTCATGGCCACAGGTGTATAAATCAAGCACTAGGCATGCAGACGCTTCTACAAACATTTGTGAAAGAATGGGTCGCTCTCAGGAGCTCAGTGAACTCAAGCGTGGTACCGTGATAGGTTGCCACCTGTGCAATAAGTCCATTCCTGACATTTCCTCACTACTAAATATTCCACGCTCAACTGTTAGTGGGATTATAACAAAGTGGAAGCAATTGGGAACAACAGCAACTGTGATACGCCACGTAAAATCACAGAGCGGGGTCAGCGCATGCTGAGGGTCACAGTGCAGAAGACGCCAACTTTCTGCAGAGTCAATAGCTACAGACCTCCAAACTTCTGTGGCCTTCAGATGAGCTCAAGAACAGTGCGTAGAGAGCTTCATGGAATGGGTTTCCATGGCCGAGCAGCTCATCCAAGCCTTACATCACCAAGAGCAATGCAAAGCGTGGGATGCAGTGGGGTAAAGCACGCCGCCACTGGACTCTAGAGCAGTGAGACGTGTTCTCTGAGTGACCAATCACGCTTCTCTGTCTGCAATCCCATGGACGAGTCTGGGTTTGGCGGTTGCCAGGGGAACGGGACTTGCCTGACTGCATTGTGCCAAGTGTAAAGTTTGGTGGAGGGGGGATTATGGGGTGGGGTTGTTTTTCAGGGGTTGGGCTTGGCCCCTTAGTTCCAGTGAAAGGAACTCTTAATGCTTCAGCATACCAAGACATTTTGGACAATTTCATGCTCCCAACTTTGTGGGAACAGTTTGGGGACGGCCCCTTCCTGTCCCAACATGACTGCACTCCAGTGCACAAAGTGTCGGTCCATAAAGACATGGATGAGCGAGTTTGGTGTGGAGGAACTTGACACAGAGTCCTGACCTCATCCCGATAGAACACCTTTGGGATGAATTAGAGCGGAGACTGCGAGCCAGGCCTTCTCGTCCAACATTAGTGCCTGACCTCACAAACGCTGTTTGATCAAAAATACAGTAAAAACAGTGAAATATTATTGCAATGTAAATCAGCTGTTTTCTATGTGAATATATAATAAAGTGTAATGTATTCCTGTGATCAAAGCTGAATTTTCAGTCTTCAGTGTCACGTGATCCTTCAGAAATCATTCTAAGATAATTTCTTATTATTATCAATGATACACTGCCATAAAGTGTGTCAAAAATTTGGGAGAGAAAAAAAGAGAGAGAAATGAATACACAAAAAATATTAAGCCTTTTTTTTAATAAGGTTTATGCATTAATAGTAAAATTCCATCAAATTGAATAATCCTTACATATTTTAATTGAATAATTTAACAATCCTTAATTAGTTATTCAATAAAATATGTAATGATTAATTAATTCAATTTGATGGAATTTTAATATTAATTGAAATGTGTAATCTTTTTGAGTGTACTTTTGTTTAGCAAAGGCATTGCATTGAAAAAGACCGTAAAGACAGTTATGAAATTAATAAAATTACAAAAAATATATATTTATAATAAATGCTGTTCTTTTGAACTCTTCACCACTGATAATAATCATAAATGTTTCTTGATCATAAATCCTCATATGAGAATGATTTCTGAAGGGTCATGTGACACTGAAGACTGGAGTAATGATGATAAATTCAGCTTTGATCACAGGAATAAATTACACTTTACTATATATTCACATAGAGAATCATATTTCACTGTTTTTACTGTATTTTGATCAAATAAATGCAGCATTGGTGAGCAGAAGAGACTCATAACATTAAAAAACCTTGTTCCCATATAGTCACCCCAGTGACACAGTGTTTGAGTCCAGAACGTTTGTTGATAGTAAATAGCCTCTGTTGACAGTCTCTTTCCCCCCGGGGTATAAAGGTGACACATTAGCTCTCAGACAGACGGCAGGGATTACAGAGCCTGAGTTTGATCTGAGATCTGAGCAATCCCACCACACCCCAAATCCCCCATTTAACCCCTGCTTCAGGTCGCATTGTTAACACACAGTGGGTTTGCTCAGTCAATTGCCTGATCAACACGTACAATGCAATTGAATTATCTTGTTCCGCATTTGGAAACATCTCAGCTTTAAAACATGTGTTGAGTGATGTTTGTGCCGTTGATTTCCAGTGATAAAACGGTCACTTCCTGTCATCATCATTGCGAAATTGTCTCTTATTACTTGAAATATATTTCCAAAGGCTATCAGGGTGGAAAGTGATATAGGAGGAAACGGATGATTATCAATTAAAACCATGTTCCATTCATATCGCATTTACATGTAAAACGGGAGCTTACTGCATAGCGGGAATTACAGATGGCTTATATTATGACTATATAAAAGTACTGTTTGTATGGATCAGCTTGTGAAAACAAGTCTGCTTTTGTTGCTGGCAGTGGAGAGACTGCATGCATGAGGCACTCTGAACTGGGCAGAAACATATGGCATGTGGGAAGTGTATTCACCCTTCATCTATAAACAGGTTTTTCAAGCTCAGGCAGGTTGACGGAAACAATGGAGCCTCATTGTGAGAGGCAAGAGGCTCAAACCTGTTGAAGAGTTGATTCATGGTCTCATTATAGCATTTACACATCAATGGGAAAGAGCCAGTCAGCTGGAAAATAATGTAAAGTAAATATAGAGATTGAAAGATGCTATAAATAATAGAAAACAGCTAATTGTGCGGAATCTGTGCACAGTGTGGTTTGAAACCGGATGATTCTAAACTCTAAACAATATGAGGAAAAATGAGTTTAAACTTCAAATGTTACATGTTTTTGTGTTCTTTAAAGCCTGTACAACGTTAAGTTAAACTAGATGAGTAAAGATCGTTGGGACAAACTTTGATGTTGGATTGACAAAGCCGTATGAAAGTTTGAAAGTTTTATAAGCTTTAAATTTAGTTGAAAGAGAAAGAAAGACATTGCCAGCATTAATTAACATGTTCTAACACATTGCTAGCATGAATTATCATTTTTTGCTAGCATGCTTTAACAAGTTGCTAGCATGAATTAGCATTTTGCTGACATGATTTAACATGTTGCCAACATGAATTAGCATTTTTAGCATGATTTAACATGTTTGCTAACACTAATGAGTATGTTGTTAGCCTTTTTAACACATTGCTAGCATACATTAGCATGATTCTATTACGATTTTGCATGTTGGTAGCATTAATTAGCATTTCACTAACATTATTTAACATTTTGCTAGCATACTTGAACATGTTGTTAACATGAATTAGCATGTTTCTATCATGATTTAACATGTTTGCTAGCATTTTGGCAGCATTAATTAGCATGTTGCTAGCATTATTTAACATGTTGTTTACATTAGTTAACATGTTGCTAACGTTGTTAGCATGATTTAGCATATTTTTCTATCATGATTTAACAATATGTTAGCATTAATTAGCATGTTGCTAGTATTATTTAACATGTTGTTTGCATTAGTTAGCATTTTTAAACACATTGCTACCATGATTTAACATGTTGGTACAATGTTTTAGCACATTGTTAGCATTAAGTAACATTTTGCTAGCATGTTTTAACAGATTTGTAGCATGAATTAGCATGTTGCTAGCATGATTTAACGTTGCTAGCACGATGTAACATTTTGCTAGCATTTTTTAGCAGATTTGTAGCATGAATTAGCATGTTGCTAGAATGATTTAACATGTTTGCTAGCATTATTTACCATTTTGTTTGCATGTTTTAACATTTCTAACACGAATTTACATTTTGTTAACATGTTGTTAATATGAATTAGCATTTTGTTAGCCTGATTTAACACATTGCAAGCATACATTAGCACATTTATATCATGATTTATCATGATTGTAGCATTAATTAGCATGTCGCTATCCTTATTTAATGTCTTGTTTGCATGAGTTAACATGTTGCTAGCATGATTTGGCATTTTTCTATCATGATTTATCATGTTGTTAACATTAATTAGTGTGTTGCTAGCATTATTTAACGTGTTGTTATTTAACGTGCATTTTTTAGCACATTGTTAAAATAAAGTAACATGCTGCTAGCATTTTTTTAGCTTGTTGTTATCATTAATTAGCATGTTTCTAGCATAATTTAACATTTTGCTAACATAAATTAACATGTTGCTAGCATGATTTAAAATGTTACTAGCATGTTTTAGCATATATGTCTAGCATTAATTAGCATTTGATTAGCATTCTGCTAGCACTATTTAGCTTCTTGCTAACATGTTTTAGCACATTTCTAACATGAATTAACATGTTGCTGGCATTTTGTAAGCGTGAATTAGCATTTTGCTAGCCTGATTTGCTAGCATGTTTTAGCACATTGGCTGGCATGAATTAGCATGTTGTTAGCATGTCCTAAGCTAATTGCTAGGATTTGCTAGTGATAGATAAGTCTATGGGATGTTTATGATTTTTTTTAGTCTTCATTAAGAAAACCATAAATCTGATCGGTTTATAAAGATAAAGCACACCAGTCAGAAGAGTCTGAGTTTGGAGGTTCTGGCCGGTAAGCTCTAGGAGGAGAGACTGTTCAGAGTTTGGCTCAGAAGAAGAAGATTTGTCAGCATTTAAAAAAATATTTTTTCTTATGAACTTGCTGTCTGCTTATGTGCTTCATAATCTCAGGATGTGTTTTACTGTTACATGTGTATCATTACCATCATCACAGTTATATAGCACAGGTGTTATAGGCCTATAGATATAATGTTTCTCTTAATTACATCAAACCCAGCCTGAGTGAGACAGCACAGATGGATCTTCTTATATCTTCTATGAACTTTAGTCCTGAAAACATACAGTAGGCGATGAGATGACGGATTTATGATCTAAAACACCCTTGTCTAATCAAAGACTTGCTAAATAGATTCCAGAAAGAATCCGTTCACTCTGGAGTCGATTCCAAATGTCAGCTTGACTTCGATCAGTGAATTTGAGGGAAAATTTGTATGATTAGGTAAAAGGAGAATTATAAGACTGTATCAGACTAGACTCTACTGAGAGAGCAAGAGTAATACTGACATCTAGTGCCTAAAATATATACATTTCGATTGCATTAAAAACAATGATTGCTCTTGTGGCAGATTTAGCAGTTTATGCCAGAATGTCAATGTAAATATGAGTATTTGATTTAATGTTTTTAGAAGAAGTCTCTTATGCTCACCAAGGCTGCAATTATTTTATTAAAAATACAAAAATACAGTAAAACAGTGAGATATGACTTCAGTGTAAAGCAGCTGTTCTCTCTGTGAATATATAGTAAAGTGTAATTTATTCCTGTGATCAAAGCTGAATTTATCATCATTACTCCAGTCTTCAGTGTCACATGATCCTTCATAAATCATTCTCATATGAGGATTTATGATCAAGAAACATTATTAATTAGTTGTGCTGTTTAATAGTTTTGTGTAAACCGTGATCTATGGGATGAGTTTAGTCTCAAGATGACTAATAAATGCATGCACAATTATCCATGAACTTGATAAATACTGCAGATATTACTATCCACAAACAAATGCCTTGTGCGTGCAAAATTCTGAATTACATGAATGTGCTGCATTTTGTACAAATAGAGACATAGTTGTGAATACAAAACTTCGATTTTGTATTAATGTAGGTCAGAAATTGTGCATGCAACAAGTACGGTTTTTGTGGATCTGGTAACACGCGAGCATTCATTAAGTCAATCTTATATTCATTTGGATTTTAAGACTTTCATTTTGCCAGTTTTGTCTGTACAAGGTAAACTATGTTTTATTAATAAGGTGTGTACTGAATTTGGTGCTTTAATATCACTAATATGGTTGATATACACTCACCTAAAGGATTATTAGGAACACCTGTTCAATTTCTCATTAATGCAATTATCTAATCAACCAATCACATGGCAGTTGCTTCAATGCATTTAGGGGTGTGGTCCTGGTCAAGACAATCTCCTGAACTCCAAACTGAATGTCAGAATGGGAAAGAAAGGTGATTTAAGCAATTTTGAGCGTGGCATGGTTGTTGGTGCCAGACGGGCCGGTCTGAGTATTTCACAATCTGCTCAGTTACTGGGATTTTCACGCACAACCATTTCTAGAGTTTACAAAGAATGGTGTGAAAAGGGAAAAACATCCAGTATGCGGCAGTCCTGTGGGCGAAAATGCCTTGTTGATGCTAGAGGTCAGAGGAGAATGGGCCGACTGATTCAAGCTGATAGAAGAGCAACTTTGACTGAAATAACCACTCGTTACAACCGAGGTATGCAGCAAAGCATTTGTGAAGCCACAACACGCACAACCTTGAGGCGGATGGGCTACAACAGCAGAAGACCCCACCGGGTACCACTCATCTCCACTACAAATAGGAAAAAGAGGCTACAATTTGCACGAGCTCACCAAAATTGGACAGTTGAAGACTGGAAAAATGTTGCCTGGTCTGATGAGTCTCGATTTCTGTTGAGACATTCAGATGGTAGAGTCAGAATTTGGCGTAAACCGAATGAGAACATGGATCCATCATGCCTGGTTACCACTGTGCAGGCTGGTGGTGGTGGTGTAATGGTGTGGGGGATGTTTTCTTTGCACACTTTAGGCCCCTTAGTGCCAATTGGGCATCGTTTAAATGCCACGGCCTACCTGAGCATTGTTTCTGACCATGTCCATCCCTTTATGACCACCATGTACCCATCCTCTGATGGCTACTTCCAGCAGGATAATGCACCATGTCACAAAGCTCCAATCATTTCAAATTGGTTTCTTGAACATGACAATGAGTTCACTGTACTAAAATGGCCCCCACAGTCACCAGATCTCAACCCAATAGAGCATCTTTGGGATGTGGTGGAACGGGAGCTTCGTGCCCTGGATGTGCATCCCACAAATCTCCATCAACTGCAAGATGCTATCCTATCAATATGGGCCAACATTTCTAAAGAATGCTTTCAGCACCTTGTTGAATCAATGCCACGTAGAATTAAGGCAGTTCTGAAGGCGAAAGGGGGTCAAACACAGTATTAGTATGGTGTTCCTAATAATCCTTTAGGTGAGTGTATATACCGCTTGATTGTGGTGCCGTTGTCTGTTTTAGCAGGTAACGTTACTGCCATCTAGTGGTAGAAGGTTTTCTTAAACAGCTGTGTGTGTGGATCGTGCAAGGCTAAAAGAAAGTCTTAGGGTGCTTTCACACTTGGACCGAACCCGAGTTCGATTGCTCCCCCTCCCCCACTGGACTGTGTTCATATTATATTATTCGGGTCCTAACCGGGGTGCGTTTGCGTCATCAAAGCAGCAGCCGTTTACCCGGTTGCTCACCTCACTTTTATATTTTTGTTTTTGAGCCGTTGGTTTTGTTTCCAAAGCTTCAGTTATCTGCCGCGAATGTACTGCAAATGCTCTAAAGAACGCTGAAGACGAGCAGAAATTAGTCACAGGAAAATGAGTGAAACACACACAAACACACATTTTTATCAAATCATTAATAGTGGTTCACTTCTGCAATTTAGTACGATTGCTTTCACATCAGCAGCGAACCGTACCGGAGTTCACATGAACCGAACCCCAGACCACCTTTTTAAGCGGACTCGAGTATGTTTCGCAGGTGCGCAGCCGAGTTCGGAAGACAGCGTTCACATCATCCAAACGAACCGACAGCAGCCGGTCTGATCTGATCTCACCATCATCGAGTCTGTCTGTGATTACATGAAGAAACAGAAAAAAGACTAAATCCAGAAGAACTGAGGCAACGTCTCCCAGACGCTTGAGGAATCCTTCCTGCAGAACTCCATGAATAGGTGTAGGAACAGATGCAGGTGACAAAAGCTGTTTTAAACGCAAAGGGTGGTCACCCCAAATATCGATTTGATTTAGTTAATAGAAGTTAATTCATAAATAAAAGCTATTTATGTTATTATTTTTGACAGCATTCTCACTTTAAAGCATTCTGACAAGTGCCTAAACTTTTCCCAGTACTGTAGTTCTGCAGGAAGGTTTCCTCAAGTGTCTGGGAGACGTTGTTTTTCTGGATTTAGTCTGTCTCAGTTTTTTCTGTTTCTTCATGTAATCACAGACAGACTCGATGATGGTGAGATCAGATCAGACCGGCTGCTGTCAGACTTCTCACTGGATTATTACAATTAATTGCAAAATGAATGTTTGGAAATGTAAACTGATATTTACTACTGACACACTACAGTAAAATATATAAATAACATTTTTCATGTGAAAATACCAACGTGCCTAAAACTTTTGCACAGTACTGTATATTTTTTAACATTATGCAATCTCCACAACCCCACTCACTCCACACACACTCCCACTTTTTAAAACGGCTACGCCACAGATTTTGTGTGAAAGCAATGAAATAAAAAAATAAACAAAAAAATAGATATAGCCCACTCTTTAGTCTCTTTAGATTTCTGTTTTGCTAACGGTGTGAAGACAAAATGACTTCAGTTTTGACCAATGCATGTTATCAACCAAAAAAAGTAAATTTATCAACCAAAAGAATAAATTTATTTAAAAATACTTTAGTATTGAATAATGCTTGTTAGCTATTTAAAAAACTGACCAGTTTTTTTTGTGTAGCCAAATAACAGTATATTGTGTATTTTCCAACATATTTAGTTTTTTTTCTTTGTCACCATTACTACAAAAATGGTGTAGTAAATGTAAAAAGAAAACTTTAAACTTTAAAAACACTAGAAATACAGTATTTGTTGTGTTCCCTATCAGAACTCCTTGCTCCTCAAGTCATATTTTTGTTCTTGGAACATTGCATCACTCCATTTGCCGCACCCTTAGGCAAATTCTCCTAAAAAGATAATAAACACCCAATGTGCATGCATTTTGGAGCATTGAAGTAGCTGCACAATCTTAAAAACCAATAAGAAAATAATCCCTGAAGGACTTTTGAGGCATCCAAATGGAGACAATGAGAATTGTGCGATTGGGAGTTGTTATTTTCCTTTGTAAGGTAGGACTCGTACCTCATATCAGGGGTGAGAAATAAACCTCTAAACATCTTTACAAACAAAAATGAATATCAAACATTTAAGGGAGAAAAATGTATGTGTTGCTGTGTAATTTTTATATTATAAGTGGTCGGACAGAGTCTGGGAAATTAAAATTTCAGTTACTTTTATGTTGCAGGGGTTTAGTCTTTTCAAATGCCTTATTAATGCCTGATTTCCCCTTGTCCCAAACCCAAACTTTCAATCTAACATGAAAATCCAGTTATAAAAGTTTTTATTATAGAGTGTGGCATTTTGAATCGCGGTGTTTTCCAAATGAAATCAGTTTTGAATGCTATGTCTAATGAAGAGAACGTCTCGGTTACGTATGTAACCCCGTTCCCTAAGGAGGGAACGGAGACGTAACGTCAGTGACTGACGAATGGGGGTTTCGCTTAGAAGCCTATCATCTTCAAGGGCATCATCATGGGCATGCGTAATTTGCATAGCGTAACTCCGCCCCACCTCGTGGGTATATAAGGAAGTACGCTTGCAACATCGCATTATGTTTACCTGCTGAGGAGCCGAGACTGAACTCCCGGCTGTTCCAGTGGTACAGCGGAAGTGGCAGAGGGACATTATATCTCCGTTCCCTCCTCAGGGAACGAGGGTTACATACGTAACCGAGACGTTCCCTTTTGTGCAGTCACTCCGAGTAACGTCAGTGACTGACGAAAGGGGGTCCCAATTTAATCACGCCACTCGGCTGTCATCCAGTGCCCTGCGTAAGTGTGAGCTCCCTGTCGTAAGCTAGTACGGATGAAGGACTCCAACTTAACACAGGAATACCAAGGTACACTGGGAAGCATATTCCACGTGGAAACATGCACCAAGTGCCTGCCCGTAGGGAGGACTTAGAGACACACGTATGACCCGCGAGGGGCTGCATACGGAAGAACTCTGGGGAAACCAGCTGAAAGTGGAACTTTTACCCCCAGGGTGGCAAGCTTGCCAAGGGAAGACACATGCTCGAGGAGACTTACCGGCCGTGTTGTCTGAGCGGACTGTTAAACCTTGAGCAACACCCGGAAGCGGTGCAGGGCGAACCGTACCGCAAGCAACTCGAGGCAATTGACATGCAGGCGACGCTGGGGTCCTGTCCAGGAGCCTGCGGCAGCACGTCCATTGCACATGGCACCCCAGCCCGTGGTGGAGGCATCTGTCGATACGACAACATGCCTGGAAACTCGTTCTAAGATCGCTGCAAACCAATCTGCTGGACGAATGCATTCGAAAAGGCGTTTGGCTGTCAACATCCTGAACGGAAGCCTGTGAAGGGATCGGTTCAGGACGCGCAGGTCCAGGATTGGTCGTAACCCACCGGTTTTCTTGGGTACAATGAAGTAAGGGCTGTAGAAGCCGGACTTCATCTCGGCTGGAGGGACGGTCTCGATCGCACCCTTCGCCAGCAAGGTAGCAATCTCCGCACGCATGACAGGGGCATTGGGGCCCACCATGGTGAAGCAGACTCCCCGGAAGCGGACTGAATCGCATAGCCGAGCCTGATGGTCCTGGCGACCCAGCGGGACAACCTGGGAAGCTCTAGCCAGGCTTCCACGGGGGTCTGCTCTGACAGGAGGCTGGCGCCAGAGGGGGACAAGAGTGGCGTGGCCAGGGAGCGGTGCACACTGCCATCCGGACTCTCTGGGTGCTCAGGGATGGGGGAATCAGTTCTTTCTTTAACCACATTAGGGTGCTGCTGGCCTGGGGGCGGGGGCCTTAGGAGGGCGCCCTCGGCGGCAAGTAGGCTGAGGCAACTGTGCCAGCGGCGGGGTGAAGGACCAGCTTTTAACATTTTTTTTTTTTTTTAAACAATTGCTAGAACAAATTTCTCAATAGTTAGCTTACTTTTTCCAACACTCTTCATTCCTAACCAACTTTCAGCTTGCAAGTACACTAAAATGTCTAAGGGTTACGTAACCTGGTTCCCTGAGAACGCTGCATCATGGTGTTGACACTATTGGAACGCCTTTAGTGTGCACCGGTGTCTGAAGCATGTGTGAAATCACACCAATCTCATTGGCCATGCCAGTCACATGACACCACTGGTGCACCGGCATGACTATAAAAGGATGCCCGCATGAAACATCATCAACTTTGATTTTTCTGAAGGTAGATGCGCAGGCATGCCTTGAGTACGGCAACACGATGCAGCATCTCGTTCCATTCTCAGGGAACTGGGTTATATTCGAGGGAACTCAACGCTGCGTCATGGTGTTGATGCTGTGGGAATGTTAATACCCACTATGCCACAGTGAATGAATGCCTGCTCACCAGCTGTGAAAATAAATATATCGTTGTCCTGTTCTGTGCGGTGCGAGATTCGATACGCTGGCGCCAAATATTGATATTTTAATTAATAAAATAAGGGGCTATAAATAGATTTACCTGCTCCCAGCGTCCCTACTTCATGGCTCCTCAACACATAAATGAGGGAAACGTGAACAAAAGTTAACTAGCCTAAGAAAAAGAGGGTTTTAACAGGATGGTGGACAGCAGTGTGAGTAAAATAATAGATGCCACAGCCACATTTAAGTCCAAAGTCTGTAAAACCTGCACTTAACTTTTTCACAGCCATTTTGTTTTCATAGTCAGACAGATAACGTGATATATCATTATAGGATATTCTAGCAATATATTGATGATCACAGAATTGCTGTATTGTGATATTATCGGTTTCGTGAACCAAGTATAGCTTTGAACCTTGGGTTGCCATATAAGATGCATACCAAGTAACCAAGAGTTAGAGCCGTTCCGCAGCTCTGATCTCCCTTTTTAATACTTACCTGGTAGAGACGCTCCAGCAACCAGACTGGTCCAGGAGCAAAAAACCTGTAGGTAATCTTTCAAAGGAAGAAATCTCTTGCTTGATCTAACCAGACAGAGCTAACCAGGAAACAAGCCGGCAAGCTTCCACTACTCTTGCCTCTGGCAAATTGTAACACACTTTAAAAGCAACATGATCGAGGGGAGCATGTACCTTAGCATCCAGTCTAAAAGAACTGGAGGCTACAGAAGAGAGCGAGGGGCGCCATTCTTTAGCGCTCAATCCATTTGATCTAACAACTGCCCATTCTAATCCTCAATCCTCTTTGGAAGAGAATAGTGTAGCCCAGTGGTCGGCAACTTTGAAATTGGCCCGCCAGCAATAATATCTGGCCTGCGCCCGCAACCAGATTGTTTTGATAGCGACTGGTTCTGAAATAGATCTGTCATGATAGCGCCTCTTGAATCAGGGGAGTGAGGTCTACACACTCAGCTCTTACTGGCCTATGTCTGTTACACTCACCCTCCCTAAACCTCACTCCCATCCCCACACGGTTCCACTAATGTAGCCCCTCCAGTTCGAACCGCAAGGAGGCTAAAGACTGCAGTGTCTAGCGTCAGTTACTAGAGCGCCTCTTGAATCAGGGGAGTGAGGTCTACACACAGCTCTTACTGGCCTATGTCTGTTACACTCACCCTCCCTAAACCTCACTCCCACCCTCACACGGTTGAGAATAACTTCTAGCCTATAAGTTTGAAGGGCATGAGACAAGAGGGTGGGTTGTCTGTAGTGGTCAAACCCATCTCATGCTGTGACAATCTCGCAGACCACCAGGGAAACTACTTGAGAATGCTTGAGGGTGTGACTGATGAGAAAGTAGGACACTACTGGCAATAAAGCCCAGCTTCTGTCAACTGCCCTTCTTCCCAGGCGTCACCTTAATGGGACTGAAAGACTTTTACAGCAAGCTGTCTCTACACCTTCACCTCCAAGCCAAATGTGCTAGAGGGGGCAACAGATGAGAAAGTGGGATGCTGATGGCAACAAAGTCCACTTTTCTACTCTGTCAATGTCCCATTCCTGGCGAACCTCCAGGAAGTGTGCTAACATAGCTGTAGCTATGTCTACACTATTGCTTATTGTGCTTGAGGGGGCGACAGATAAGTGGGAAAGCAAATAGTGACAAAGTCCACTTTTCTGCTCTGTGAATCCATCCATTGTGGATTATGAGGGAAGCATATTGATATCACCTCCATACTTAATGTACTGGAAGGGGGTGACAGATTCGGGGTGTGCTATATAAATAAAGTGAACTTGAACTTGAACAGATGAGAAAATGGGATGGTGACTCAATCCTTATTCTGCTCTGTCAACATTGTCTGTATCACTTCGTTGTATCAAGGAAGAATTATATCGCCTCCATAACTAGAATAGGAGAGGACGACAGACAAGAGAGTGAGATGCAAAAGGCAATCCAGTCCAGTCCCTGGTCTGCAACTACCCATTCCCTTAGCCCCTGCAGCATGCAGTATGTAGTCATTAAGTAGGGTTCCTCCAGAGGAGCAAACAAACTAATTCTGAATTAGATCTGCTAATAATATGCTCTCGGATATATATACCATGAAAAAGTGTTTACGTTATGCTGCGTCAGTAGATGATGCTATGAGGACACCCTCCAACTGAGCTTCAAAAGGATGCACTATCGCTCCTCAGATTTTCTTATTCAGGAAGTGAATTATCCGCATGTGTTTTGTTAGAATTTCCAGCAAACCACAGCGAGAGTTATCTTTGCCCAGGTAACACTGCTTTTTCATAAGTGTGTGTTTCTGTGTTCAAGCGGAGACACACACATTAAGTGCTTGGGAGTTTTTTATACTCAAGCCACACTTACATGCTCTGCTCACACTGATAACTTTAAAATTAAAAGTGTTTCTGTCAGGACCACTATTGTCGAAGATGATTAACAAATAGCATACAGTTTGAATTAGTGGAATGGTTCTGTTCTGGGCAAGAACTCCCTGCCCTTCCATGCAGCCTAGCATGGATGCAACATTGCTAAAAAAGTTGCCCCGTGTATCATCACCTTTAGCAATAAGCATGTTACACTATAAGCTTAAGAAACAAGCATGATGCAGTGTTATGTTGGCAATAATACTAGAAAGTCTAAAGTAACAGAAAATTGCCTTGAGCAAAAAGCATGGTACCTATAACAATGAAAATCATGTTGCTATACCCGGATAAGCTCAGCACAGCATGTAGCCAATGATACTAGATAAGCCTAGAGTAAGTAGCATGTTTACAATAACAACTAGATAGCCTTAAGGAGCAAGCATGTTGCAGATACCCGGGTAGTTTTAAGCTTAGCATGTTGGCAGTGACAACAGATAAGTATGCACATTGCTAATATGATTGCATATTACTGAAAACAACTAGATAAGCCTTAAGCAACAAGCATGTTGCCAACAACCTGATAGCAGAAAGAGGAAAACTTAGCTTAGCTTCGTGAAGACATTCAGAGATGAATGTAGGGTGAAATATGTGATGCAGATGCTTGATCTCCTTCTTGATCTCTTTCTTCATGCTGGGAGTGCTGATCTTGTCTAAACTTTGTTCTTGAGGCAGTCACATTAGCATAACTTCAGCGAGTTTTAGGGGCAAAGAAGTGATGCAAGAAGCAATGTTACTCAGGTCACTTTCAAATCAAGCAGCTTATATTGATCAATGTGGTGAATTTGCCTCTTCAAGTTCACAAACTTGAATCTGCTGTGAAATCCGTGTGGGGAGGGAAAGCGTTGCACACTTTCCGATTGCACAGTTCCTATTGATATTTGCATTTGCAAATTCGTAATCTAATTAGCTTCTGAGCAACTCGATAAAGCTGCTGATAATACTGAATGGACTTTATATACACTGCCCGGCCAAAAAAAAAAGTCGCTGTTTGGATTTAAATTGGCAAATGCTTGGATGATTGGATCATTATTGCAGTGTTTTTTGTGTTTCTAGCATGTTATATGTTTGGCAACAGTGATGAAAATAAATGCTGTGGTGTTATTTCCATCAAGATGTGCATCAATTTTTGGTCCATATCTTGTATTGACAATGCAAGAGTCCAGCACTCTGTAAAGTCTCCATCAGCACATCCCAAAGACTTTCAATGAATTTAAGGTCTGGACTCAGAGGTGCCAATTCATGTGTGAAAATGATCCTTCATGCTCCCTCCCAACCATTCTTTCACAGTTTGAGCCTGATGAATCTTGACATTGGAATATGGCTATGATGTGTCTTCCTGCATAATTGTTTAAGAAATGAAAAGCTACACAATCCATCAATGGACCCTTTTCACATTTCTGGGTTTCTCAGAAGCGGAAGTCGTCATAGTTGGGTTAACTTTTATAGAGGTGAATGAGAGTATACATTAAATATATTTTTGTAGTATAATAGTGAGTTCACAACTTTCTAAAAGAGGGAACAAATAGAGTGAGATTGATAACGGCAGTGAAAAGAGAGAAAGATGTTAATTTTACTGTCACTCCCATAGATGCTGTATTAGAAACACTCTCACAGCAGCGGTAACTTGTTTTTTGTAATGTGATGCAAAAGTAATATGATACAAAGTATTAGTGTTATAAATGTACATACATTTAAAAAAAAAAAAATTAAAATACAAAAAACTTTGCAGGATTAATGATATTGATGACCGTTAAAGCGTGTCATCACAGTCTGTGAAAAGGGTCAATTAGAGTTAGAAGAACTGTTGCCAAACATATAACATGCTAGAAACATAAAAATAACTGCAATAATGATCCAATCATTGACTCTTAAGCATTTGCCAATTTAAATTGGCCGGGCAGTGTATATTTAGGGATGCTGTGATAGACGTGGATCAGCTGATGCGAGCATGACTGACGTGGCCTGCCAGAACTAACGCTTTGCATGAGCCAGATGTTGAGCTTGAGGCTATAGAGAGCAGGCAGATGGATTTCTCCCTTTTTTTCTCAATCCGGTGGAGTTTACACTTAAGGAACTGTGCCTAAGACTTGAAGTTCGCTATGAGATGTCTTCCAGTTGGAATGATGTTTTTTGTACTGTCGCTTTAGACTAGTTTGGCAGCAGGTAGGCCAACGTCTTCCCCTGAGTGGTCAGGAAGCGTGGCCCTCTTTGGCATATTCTGAGCTTTTGAATATGGAGACTTGTGCCATAAATAAGTTGGACTTAGTCGGATGCAGCCCAGCTGAAAGAGAAGTCTAAGTTAGACCACACTTCTTGGCTACCTCTGACCTCATCTCTGGTATGATGGAGTAGGGTAAAAGTTATACACAGAAACCAAGCAAAGTGCGCTCCCTTTATAAACATTGAAGCTGATATCACAGCCTATCAGTGGGTACTGGGTTGACCTGGTACTACAGAGCGGCTGGTATTGTTACATTTTTAAAATTAAGTATTGACTTGGTAACCCTGATTTCCTGACTAATCACAAAGTTGATGTACTGGTATTTTTGACAACACTATTTCAGATCATCATCACACCTGGAGGGTGTTCCCATAGCATCAGCTACTGACACAGCGTCTTGTTCCCCACTCAGGGAATCAGGATTACATGCGTGACAAGATGCTTTATTATGATTGAATCTCTTTTTCTGACAGTAATGTTTAATGAATGCGATGGAGAAACAAAAACGCACTTACAGTCCTCTGACAAGTGGTTTGATGTGTTGACGGATGGGACTGTAACACTCAAGAGACAAGTGACTCTTCATGAAGGCCACAAGGTGTTTTATGTGCACGCTTGGGACTCCAGTGGCAAGAACCACACGTTATCTGTCATAGTTATGCATGACCACCATCACGAGGACACGGTCATGAACATCTCCTCTTCACAGGTACAAACTAGTTCCTTCAAGAAACTGCTGTCAGTACAGCACAAGCCTGACCTCTACTGGACATTTCATTTATGTGCTACTTTACTATGAACATACTCAATGATCAATTTCTGTACATTATTGGTGACGTGTTAGATTCATGAAATTTCCAATCCCTACTAATAAATGTAATTTGTCACAGCCCTCTCTGACTGGTTTCAAACAAAGCTAAAGCCTAAAATCTATGATTACCTAAACTTTTACACTGTTTTACATTCTACTCCATTTATCATATGTAAGGGAATATACAGCCAGCCATGAAGAGTAAAGTTCTCGAATCACCCTAAATTTGTTTATTGAATAGGGACCCCAAAATGTACCCCTCGCCATAAATGAAAGTAACACTTTATAATAACGTTCAGTTATAAGTCACTTATAAGTTATTAGTTAATAATGAGCTAATCATTTACAAAACTTGACTATATGGTCGAGTCTGAATCACAGGACAATGAACCAACAACACCTCAAATACAAAGGATACTCCAGCCTGTGACAGCGTGTTATCGTTAATTACGTTTAATTAGACACGTATACATACTCAGTAGATATCAAACGATCTGTGACAACACAATACTATCACATATAAAAACATTCACATTTTATTCACATAAGTGTTGTAAAGATCTAATCTCTGGGCTGCTGTTCCACTCCTAGCCTGCAGGGGGCGCCCTCAAGTTTCCATGTCATGCTCCCTCCAGGTCTCCAGATGGCACTTTAACCCCATGCTCAGTGCTCTCCACTCCTGCAGATGGTGCTAGTGTATTTAATCGTACTCAGAACTCTCCTCATTAGCCCTGATTCCCTTGGTCTTGCCCTTTATAAGTGTGCTTGTTCCCTGCCATTATGTTCAGTCTTGAACCTATGTTCTCCAGTCTCCAGATCTCAAGATAAGTTTTGTGCCTTATAATACCTTTTGACCCTTGTGTCTGTTTTTGTTTCTCTGTTTTATGGAAGCTCTGCTTTCCTAGTTCATTTGTACTTTGTGCTTTGATTTCTCAAGTAAAAACTATTTATATTTTTTGGAAGACTCAAGTCTCTTGACTCTTCTGCTCTTGGGTTCCATTGTCTGGGAGTTAGCTCAGTGGAGAACACACCACACTTAGAACACCATAGACCCGGGTTCAAGGGCGACATCCTTACAAGTGTTGGATCCAATATAAAAGGCACAGCATCATTTTTTAATCTCATTTTGTCTCTTGTTTACAAATGAATCCACGGTGAAATGAAGCGAACATACGCGCAATGTCTTCCCCACGTGAGCTGGATCTTCATTCAAAATAATTGCTAATATTGGAATCTGAATAAAGCTTATGGCATGTTTATTCCTTGGTAGCTCAATCCGGTTAAGCTCCACGTAGACCTGTGTTATTTATCTATTACATGTCATACGCGAGTTGGTGGGCGGGGCTACAGAATTAGGCGTTCTTCTTCTTCGGTTAAGGCAGCTCTATAAATTACTTATAACTGAACATTATTATAAAGTGTTACTGTTTGAAAACTTGTGTGCTGTTTAATTGTAAACAAAAATGTTTTGTTGCTCATTGCCTTTTACTAACATTTTCAGATGGAATCTCCCTCTGACGATCTGACGGGTCTGAAGAGAGCAAAGAGAGGTTGGGTTATTCCTCCGTTCAATGTACTTGAGAACAGCAAAGGTCCTTTCCCAATGAAGCTGGTCCAGGTGAGTGAAAGTCATGAAGGGAATGTTCAAAATGAGATGGACGAGAGAGAGGTTTGTCTGTTATTGACTCTGTTTTTCATATTTCTTTCTGCATTTAGATAAAGTCTGACTTTTCTAAAGAAACTCCGATGCAATACAGGATCACGGGTGAAGGGGCAGATCTGGACCCTAAGTTGACATTTATTATAGAAAGATTATCAGGGAATCTGTTTGTGACTCGGCCTCTCGACAGTAAGTTTATTTTTAGTGTCTCTAACTTTTAAAATCAAAAGTTAGTTATTAGTGTATTTCAGCATTGGATTGTCTGCTCATTCTTAATTCTTTGAAAGCTATCATCAGTTAATCAGATAAAATGGCCCTATGAAATGCCTTGACACACAATTTTCTTTTTTGATGTGTGTGCAGAGACCATAAATTTTTTTCATTTGTATATCTATTAAAATTTAAGTAAGTTTTAGGACTACACTTGCATATGGATGTGACAAAGCTAACAGACATGGACTAAAAGATACAACCTCAGATATTTGCCTCTCAACATGCCTGTATTTCTTCTCCTGTCTTTAGCTTATAGCTCATGCTACTGCAGTTGATGTGTCTGGTATAGCAGAAAAGCCAATGGAAATGATTGTAAATGTGATGGATGCAAATGATAATCCGCCTGTTTTTACACAAAATCCATTCAATGGAGAAGTTCCTGAAGCTGTTAAATTAGGTAGGTGTATGGTGCAGATTCTCAATTAAATGGTTTTAGCAGCAGAAGGTTCAGGAGTGGTTGCCGCCTCTTCAAGTGCATCCTTAGCGTTCGTCGCCACCTCAGGAAGAACTGTAGTGGTCACCGAGACCACTGGACTTGCCGGCGCAGAGACCACTGGACTCTGGACCACCGGATATGAAAATGCTCGGATCCGTGGTGGGCCAGGCAGTGCTGCCACCGGAGCTTGAGGCCCACACATCCCCTCCCCTCAAAAAAAGTGTTTAGGTGAAGGGTCCTCCTCTACCACCTCACATTGAAAGATGAACCCCTTATTTAGAGGTGGTCTTGACAGGACTGAAGACCACCCCAGCGGAGCACTCAGATCTGAAGACCACCAGGGTGGATTAGGCAGAGCTGAAGACCACCAAGGCAGGGAAGGTGGAGCAGGTGACCACCACAGTAGAGCAGGCGGAACTGGCGGAGCAGGCGGAACCACTATGGCAGCTTCGGCAGAACTGAAATAGAGAACACAGAGAGGTTAGATATGGCATCTGTGGCCATAACAGGAAGCACAGAGGGTTCAGAGAAGGCTTCCTTGGTCATTACAGGACAGGTTGAGAGTTCAAGGATGGTTTCCTTGGCCGTGACAGAACAGGCAGAGAGTTCATGGTTGATCCACATGGTTTTGTCAAGGCAAACACAAAGTTAAGGGATGACATCAGCAGTCGTGTCAAGGCAGACAGCGAATTTGGGAACGATCTCCGTGGTCTTGTCAGAGCAGACAAAGAGTTCAGGGATGACCTCTGTGATCATTAAAGAGTCAATAGAAAGCGTAGATGATTCATAATCGCCTCCGTGGCCATATCAGAGCAGGCAGAAAGTTCAGGAGTGGTTGCCACCTCCTCAAGAGGATCCATAGCATTCGTTGCCGTCTCAGGAAGAGCTGTAGTGGTCGCCGAGACCACCGGACTTGCTGGCACAGAGACCACTGGACTCTGGACCACTGGACATGAAAACGCTGGGATCCGTGGTGGGCCAGGCACTGCCGCTACCGGAGCTTGAGGCCCATACTTCCCCTCCCCTCAAAAAAGTGTTTAGGGGAAGGGTCCTTCTCTACCACCCCACAATGTAAGATGAACAACTTATTTAAAGGGCATAGTCCAGGAATTCCTCCAGTGACCCCAAGGACCATCACGGACGAGGATGGGTTGGTAATGGTTGTTGAGTATGTGGCAGTAAAAGTCAAGGCGGGCAAAGTCTGGGAAATGTGTGTGGTTGAGTGGTCCTTGAGGGAATGGTTACAAAACACATGAAACATAAAGCCAGGGAATACGTAAAAGAGTCCCCCTGTAAGGGTGGTTCGCCTACAGTGGTTCAGGCCGCAGGGTTGCTGAATGACTAAAGAAACATCATTAGCAAGATGATAGAAAACTACATTTCTCGTCTTTGCCACCCACTGCAACTTATACCAACGACGGAAATAAGCACAGTTACAATAGCAAAATATGTGGGGGAGTGTTGCTAGAATGTGACTATATTGTATTGCAATAAGTAACACTTCAAAGTCAATACATAATTTGTAATTGAAAGGATTTAATGACAAAATCTGGTTATGGTTACACTTAAAATAGTTTTAGAATAGGAAGAGAGAGAGAGAGAGAGAGAGAGAAAGAGAGAAGAAGAAGAAGAGAGCAAAGAAGAGAAGAGCCAAAGAGAAGGCCCTAAGAAGAGAGAGCCAGAGAATCAAGAGAGCCAGAGAATAAGAAAAGAGAGAGAGCAACAGTTCCAATCTTCTTTTTATCTCTTCCTTGACCATGTGACTAAAACCCTAATGTGGGACATTCAAACTGACCAATCAGATAATTACAAGATGGGGGTTGAAAACAGTAAAGCAAATTTCTTTGTTCAATTTCAAATATCTTTGATTATTTTCAATCCTACACCCCCTTAAAGAGGTGAATCCAGAAGCTCCCAAAAAACAACAAACATGAGTCCAGGAGGGTGGTGGGGTGGTGGAGCGGAGCACGCCGAACCACCATGACAGCATCAGCAGAGCTAAAACAGAGAACACAGAGAGGTTAGAAATGGCATCTGTGGCCACAGAGAGTTGAGAGTTCAAGGATGGCTTCCTTGGCCGTGACAGAACAGGCAGAAGGTTCAGGAGCAGTCTACGCCACCTCGAGAGGATCAGTAGTGGTTGCTGCCCCCCTGAAGAGGATCCTTAGCGTTCGTCACCACCTCAGGAAGAGCTGTAGTGGTTGCCGAGACCACCGGACATGGCGGCGTAGAAAACACCGGACTTGGAAATGCTGGGATCCGTGGTGGGCCAGGCACTGCTGCCACCGGAGCTTGAGGCCCATACCTACACACAAGCCCCAACCACAACCAAAAAATACAAACAATTTTTAGAGGAAGGGTCCTCCTCTACCAGCCCTCTACCATAGTCCAGGAATTCCACCAGCGATCCACCATCACAGACGAGTATGGTTTGGTAATGGTTGTTGAGTACGTGCCGCCACCAACCTTGCCCTCCAGGTGACGAAGGTGACTGCACGCTCCCTGGGCCAGGTGATGTCCACAGCTGTGGTCCAGGAGAGACACCTATGGCTCAACCTGGCCGATATGCAGGACGCAGAGCGAACTTGTTTCCTCAACGCTCCCATATCCCAGGATGGGCTATTTGGCTGCGCGGTTGAGAACTTTGCCCAACAGTTCTCAGCCACCCAAAAGCAGACTGAGACTATTAAACACATACTGCCCCGATGACCAGCTGCTGCTTCCGGCACAGTCGCCTCAGCCTGCTCACCGCCGTGGGCGCCCTCCCGCAGCTCCCACCCCTCCCGCCCGGCCCCAGCAGCAGCCTTCACCTGGGCCGCGCCATGGAGGATGCCGCAGGAAGGCACCCCAGTCCGCGTCAGCCCCGCAGGCGCTCCTGACGAGGACATCTCAGGGATGGGCAGTTCTTTCCAGGAGATGGTAGCAGGACCACTCCTTCCCCCGGTGGAGGGCCGGGGGAGAATCCTTTGTTCCCTATTATGGTCAAAGAAAGAACTAACATGCCCATCCCTGAGCACCCAGAGACCGATGGCAGTGTGCGCCGCCCCCGAGCCACGCCACTCTCGTCCCTCTCTGATGCCAGTCTCCTCTCAGAGCAGACCCCAGTGGAACGCATGTACTTCCCTGGTCTCCTCTGTCAGGACGCGGCTGATGACCGTGCCCCCACACCGGGATGCTATGCCTCCCACGTCTGAGCCGGTCACGCCGCCTCACTGCCCCACCCGGGGTACGCCTGTGGTTCGCATGTCCCAGCTGGTGCAGTTCTTGGGAGCCTGGCTGGGTCACGAAGACCATCAGGTTCGGCTATGCGATTCAGTTCGCTCAGGCTCCTCCCCGCTTCCGGGGAGACCGCTATACCATGGTGGGGCCCAATGCCCCAGTTATGCGTGCAGAGGTTGCTATCCTGCTGGCAAAGAATGCGATCGAGCCTGTCCCTCCAGCCGAAATGAAGTCCGGCTTCTACAGCCCCTACTTCATTGTACCCAAGAAAACCGGTGGGTTACGACTGATCCTGGACCTGCGCGTCCTGAACTGATCACTTCACAGACGTCCGTTCAGGATGTTGACAGCGAAGCGACTTTTCGAATGCGTTCGTCCAGCAAATTGGTTTGCAGCGATCAGGAAGGACAAATTGGAAGGACACCTACTTCCATGTCTCCATCCTTCCTCGACACAGACCGTTCCTACGGTTTGCTTTCGAGGGGCGGGCATATCAGTACGCGGTCCTCCCATTCGGGCTAGCTCTGTCCCCTCGCGTCTTTACAAAGATTGTCGAGGCAGCCCTTGTGCCACTCAGGCAACACAGGGTTCGTATCCTGAACTACCTCGATGACTCATCCTGAGTCACTCCCGAGAGCAGGTGTGCGAACACAGAGACCTAGTGCTGCAGCTTAGCCCGTCTGGGCCTTCAGGTCAACTGGGAGAAGAGCAAACTCTGCCCCATGCAGAGGATCTCTTTTCTCGGTATGGAAATCGACTCGGTCGCCATGTGCGTGCAGCTTACGAGCGATCCTTATAGTTCATTAACCATTTATTCATAATTAATCATTCTTTTTTCACATTTGCTGAACATTAATATTTTACATTTATTAAATCTTAATACTGCTGTGATCACATCTAAAGGACAATGTGCAGCCAGATGGTTTATTATAGTTTTTGCTATAATTGCTATAATTTTTCTAATTTTAAAAACTTTTTGCATTAATCTCACAACAGATCATCATAAATGTACTGTTTTTCAAACATTTCAGAATAATTTCTGTTGATTTATTACAAGATTAAAAATCCAAACATAACTTTTTCACTTTTAATAAGTTTAATCTTTATTTACTTTTCATATAAAGTAAATGCTTTTCATAATGTACATTAAACTTTCTACTTTGCATATGCTGTTGTTCATTTGAATATATTTGAATATCAATTAATCCAACAGATCTTAAAGTTTAATCAGTGATTTATGTGTTTCTTCTTTGTGCCATGTGCTCATGTCTATTATCTAACCCCGCCCACCTTGTTTCCTGATTATTGGTTCATTTGCCCCACCTATCTTCCCTCGTTACCCTCTTTTGTTTGCTTCCTATTTATTCTCGTGTTTGCAGTCCTGTGCTGGGGCGGTAATGCTCTTATTAAGAATGTGAACTGCCAAGAAGCCCAAGTAAGAACAAGAACAAGAACAAGAACAAGAACAAGAGTCCTGTGCGGGATCGTTGTCATATGTACCTTGTGTTTCCTGCTCCTTGTGCCAAGTCAAATCTTGTTTTTCCCCCCTCGGGTAGTTTTTGTTTATTTTGTTTTATTTTATTATTAAAAACCCAATTTTCTGCATTTCTGAGTCCTCGCATCATCCCTTACCTCAACCCTGACAGGATGATTCTACTATAATCAATATGTTCACAACTTGTAATAATTACTTTAATGACCTCAATTGTTTTTTCCTTAAATTAATATATGATGTTAGCTGACTGTATGATTTGTATTATCTTAGAACATTTCTGAAATACATAACTTGGACACAGTCACAGCTGATACCAGATCACTCTAAATGCTAATGTAGAAACATGCATTTTCTGTGTGCTTGGAAACACCACAGCGGCGGTGCTCACAATGAATGGCACGAATTGTACTACTGCCTATTTAAACTGAGCTGTGTAACTTTTAATATGTTTGGTTGACTATTTTATGTTGATAATGAACAGGCTGCAATGTCGAGTTTGCAATGCTGGAATATGTTGTGTGCAAGCGTGAGGCGTCGGCGCAATCGAAGCAAACATAAAATACTCCGTCAGTTTGGTCATACAGATAATAAGAGTAGGGCATCGTTGAAAATTGCAAAGTGTTAACTTACATTGTACTACTGTAAAATAAAGAAAACGTCTCGGTTACGTATGTAACCCTTGTTCCCTGAAGGAAGGAACAGAGACGTACTACGGAACTGACCGACGAATTGGGATCTGTTTTCAGAGGCCAATCTACTTCGAGTGATTAAAAACGAGCCAATGGACATTGGCATGCGGTTCACGCATTCCACGCAGTGTGGGTATAAATACGGAAGTGGAATACCGCATCATTGCTTTTCAACTGAGGAGCCGAGACAAGTGACTCGGAGCCGAGACAAGTGACTCGGGCCTTCAGCTGAAGCACAGCACCTGGCGACGGGACGTACGTCTCCCTTCCCTCCTTCAGGGAACGAGGGTTACATACGTAACCGAGACGTTCCCTTTCAGTCGGTCATGTTCGACGTACGTCGGAACTGACCGACGAATTGGGATCCCTACCAACACGCCAGGGATGCTGGCCCTTCCAGTGCCCTGCCTGAGCTTGCTGGACCAATCCTATGTTGGAGTGGGAGTCAGGGCTTCCAGCAGGGAAGGTCAGTCACTGCTGTTCCTGCAAGACCCACTCAGCGTGACTATTGGATAACGCTGGGAAGCGTGCCTGTCTCGGGGAGATGGTACGCTGCGGAGCCACATCCTTCAAAGGAAGAAGAGGTGGCGAAATACACATAAGGACTAACCTATCAGGGTAGTGCTACATATGGCAGTCTCTGGGGTGGATCCAACCTGATCCCAGGGGGGAAAGAACACCACCAGAGACGACAGAGCGGGCTCTGTCAAGGGAAAGACACGGGGCTAGCCGAGTAGGGTAGCTGGTACTGTGGAGAATACACATATGGGGTTGCCGTTAGGGAACCGCTCCATATGGAACCCAGCCTACACACACGTTCCACAAGCATACGGGTGCAGGCCTGGTGTCAAACAGCCGCAATGTCTGACACCGAAGGCGTGTTAGGTGTCGCCCAGCCCGCAGCTCTACATATATCTGTCAGCGAGGCACCTTGAGCCAGTGCCCAGGAGGAGGCTACACTCCTAGTGGAGTGAGCTCGCACCCCGAACGGGCAAGGCACGTCTTGGGACTGGTAAGCCAAGACGATAGCATCCACTATCCAGTGGGCTAACCTCTGCTTGGAGCAGCTTCTCTTGCCTTATGCGCCATTTTTTCTCTTCCGTTTCCCTCAAATAAGCAAGGAGTACGCACCTTTGGTGATAGAAATGATTGTAAATGAGCATAAGCCCCGTACGGTCCGCCATGCTTTGTTTACATCTAGCTACCGCTCAGGTAGTTTGGCGTGACTTTGCCTGGAACGCTACAAAGTCGTGAGTCGTGGTTTGAAGTCGTAACTTACGGGCTCACAAACCTGCCTGGAACGCAGCATAAAGCTCACGGCACTCGTCTCTTAATGAGTCATGACTCATGGGTGTGTTTTGGGCGTAACGTGCAATAACCAATCAGAGTCTCAGAGTTTCTCAGGAAACGACTGTGAAGCTTTAGGGGTGTTGATAGACTCGATCGACTCCATCTGTGTTTGATCATCGTTCTCAATCCGATCCAGACGTAGTCTTTGACAAATGTGATTTTCTCGACTTTTTGTTTAAAATGTTGCCTTTCTTTATGAAACTTACCCACATTCAAGTGTTGATAAAAAAGGATTCATGAAGCTATAATAAAATGTTTTTAAAATTAGTTATAAGGTATATTTCAAGTATAAAAAAAGTATATCTACATTTGAACAGTATACTTAAAGTGCAAAAATAATAAATAGTAAACTATAAGTATAAATAATGTTATGTTCACTTAAAGAAAACTTACAAGTATACTTGCAGTATAAACTACTAGTTTACTGAGAGTACACTTCAAAGTATTAAAATAGTAAACTACTAGTATACTTATAAGTTCACTTGTAGTACAGATGCAGTACAAATGAGAAAGCTAGTTGTGCACTTAAAGTTTACTACTGTTACACTTATAGTACACTTAAACGTATACTTTTATATACTAAAAGTGGGCCAATTTAGTCCCAAGCAGTATTGAAATAGTACACTTACAAGTTTACTACTAGTATACATTGATATAGTATACTTACAACATAAAGTATACATAAAAATATACTTGAACATTACTTTAGTATACTTCATAAAATGAACTTTAAGTATACTTCTTTTTCATAAGGGTGCTGACCTGAGGAACCCGGGTTGATGCCTGTTTTCATGTTCACTTATCTTTGACTCTTCAGTGATCTTGCAGTGATCTTCAAAATGTGGGTTCTTATGTCCTCAGTCCGCACTCTTCATTGCCTTTCCTTTTTAACTGTTTCATACCTGGAAATTCTGCTTTGATGCCTGAGATATCTGTAAAAATAATCATTATTATTGGATGGACAGAAATTCTATACACATTTTCTGCTAACTTTATTGTGTGAGTCAATGGTTTACTAGGACTGCTGCACCACTATTTGATTTAACTACTGATCTATTTTAGATAACACTACAGAGCACATAAAAACGAAACTGTGGTTGTTCGTCTGATATGATGATGATTAGCCAGTCTCTTCCTGTCAGCAGTTTTTTAACAGCTTTGGTAATGTTTTCACAAATAAGTGGTACATTTTCAAAACTCTTTGAAGGCTACTAATCTCACAACAGATCATAAAAACGCACATTAAGAATATCTATTCTAGCATAAAACCCCATGGTTATATCTTCATAAAATCTTTAACACACTGGAAATATATATTTATAAAGATGAACTTTATATCACTTACAGTACATAAGTTAGGTAATGCATATTTCCAATGTGCCTGAATTACTGTGGCCTGAAGTGAAATCTAGGGTTGACGAGGGTTTAGTCTTTTAGTCCCTTGAATGTATTGAAGATTTTTGTGGTCGGTGAGTACTACAAATGGGCGTTGTGACGCCATTCCTCAAATGCAACCTTCTTGGCCAGCAGTTCACAATTTCCACATCGTATTTTCTCTCGGCTGCGGACAGCTTTCCAGAAAAGGTACAGAGAAACAATTTTAGTTGGGGAACCATGGCGCTGGCGTTTCAGAATAGGGGCGCTGTTAAAACAAGCATTACGTTTTTTGGAAAGCTTGGGCAGCTGCGGAGGTCCAATGGAGGATGCAAGGAGAACCACGTAATGGAGAGGTGAGTGGAGCAGCTACAGCACTCAAATTATGAATGAAGAATCTGTAAAAGTTTGCAAACTCCAAGAAATTTCTTGATGGACTGAGGCTTGGGCCAATCTACCACGGCTTGAGTCCATGCAAACTTCCTCAGCACTCAAAACATAACCCAAAAATGTGACTGAGGGCATGATGAAAATGGCCAGCTTCACCACAGTAAATGCATAATCCCATATGAATCCCGCGCTGGTGCTCAGCAGATGAGTGCGGCCTAGTTGCATGAGCCGAGAGATCGCTTCTTTTGTTAGTGTGGAGCTCAGCGGGCAGAGGAATATGAATCATTGCATGCGTATCAGATCATCAATGCGAATAGAAAGTGGAATGAATTGTTCCAAAGACAGTTCATCACGACTGGCAAGCTTGGTCTGCAGAGAGTGCAATATCCCATGCCAGGTGAAGAAAGTCTGGGGCAGCTGAGCAAAATACTGAGCAAAAATCGTCTACACCATCCTGGAGTGGAGTAAAAGACGGGGATTTTCGGCCATCGAGGGAGCGGGAGGATCGGGTGCTACAGCACCGGTGGAGATCGTTGCTGACGTGGCTGACTGCTGGAGAACATGGCCTAAAACCTCACGTAACATGGCCACCTGAGCACCGGAGGCTCCGCTGGATCTGTGGTGGTTAGGGTTAGGGGCTAGAAAATGTCAGTAACTCCGTATTAAACAATTATCCCTATGGAAAGTCTAAATAATGAAATAAATTGTGTGTGTAAGACATTTGCAATTTGTGAACACAGAGCAGGATAGTACAAGATAGTGACTAGCAGTGTTACATTTTACTTAAAAGTAGTACCAAGGAGAATGAAAAAAAATGACATGACATTATGAATGACAAAAGAGTTTATGGATTTCATTAAATGAAATGGAAAAACGATTCACTGTTTAGTCCCCACAGACTTCTGTTTCGCTGGCTGTGTTTTGACAGTGGCTTTAGTTTTGTTAGCAGTTAGCAATCAGTTAGCAATCAAAAGAAAAAGGCGTGAATAACAGTTTGGCTGTGATGGTAATGCAGACTGTATAAAGAGTTGACCAGAAATGAAAGATTGTTAGCAAAAAATAAAAACAAATAAACTGCTGTTAAACAGTATTATAGAGTAAATGTTTTACTTTTCCCCCCTTTGTCACCATTTGTCAAAATATTTTTTTAACTGGACTTCAATAAAACACTCTGGAAATATTTGCTGTATTCCCAAACACTTTTTTCACCAGGTGTCTGCCTGTAAAAAAATATGTGAGCCCAAAAACTGCCCTTGAGGTTATTGAAAATGATAACAGATACAGCTTTCTTAAGACAGTACAGACCGTCTTGGTTCCACTCAAGTCATACAAATACTGTACTAAATTGTGAAATACTGATATACAGGACCCTTCATTCACTGACAAATGTAGGTTGTTTATATTGAGTTTAATAATATTTATTTTCAAGCAAATATGTATTTGGAAGCACATTACATCACTCCATATGCCACACCCTTAGACAACACAGCCCCCTAAAAAGATACATTTGCAACTCGAGCAATTAAATAGCTGTACAAAACCAACAAGGAAGTAATGCAGGACGATTTTGTTTAGAACGGAGACAATGAAGAGTGTGCGATTGGGAGTTATTTTCCTTTGTAAGGTAGGATTTTATCCAGGGCATGTTACTAAAACTTTGGATGTCTTTAGTGTCTGATTGTACATTCATTTTCAGAGAATACATATATATTTATTTTTATTTCTTGAGAAGCTGATTTATTTGACATTATAAATGCATGTTTTTTTAAGATGTTTAATGAAGTTGAGAGCTATTAAGTATTAAAAAGCTAAATATCTTAACATCCATAAACAAAAAGCAATAACATTTTAATCTGTGTTGGTGCAGCTGACGTGGTGTTATTTTTTCATATTATTATAAGTCACTTTTATGTTGCAGAGGCTGATTTTGACCATTTTCCCAGACATAAACTTTCAATATAAAAATATTCATTATATGGCCTAGATATATTTTTGATAATTGCTTACACATGATTTCTGAAACAATGGCTCCCTTTTCACAATACTCTACAGTAAAACAGCACTCATGTGTCATTTGGATATTTGGCATGCACAGCTGTCTGAAATCACTCACAAATACATTATATTGCCAAAAGTATTGGGACGCCCCTCCAAATCCCTGAGTTCAGGTGTTCAATCCCTTCATGGCCACAGGTGTATAAATCAAGCACTAGGCATGCAGACGCTTCTACAAACATTTGTGAAAGAATGGGTCGCTCTCAGGAGCTCAGTGAACTCAAGCGTGGTACCGTGATAGGTTGCCACCTGTGCAATAAGTCCATTCCTGACATTTCCTCACTACTAAATATTCCACGCTCAACTGTTAGTGGGATTATAACAAAGTGGAAGCGATTGGGAACAACAGCAACTCAGCCACGAAGTGATAGGCCACGTAAAATCACAGAGCGGGGTCAGCGCATGCTGAGGGTCACAGTGCGCAGAAGACGCCAACTTTCTGCAGAGTCAATAGCTACAGACCTCCAAACTTCTGTGGTCTTCAGATGAGCTCAAGAACAGTGTGTAGAGAGCTTCATGGAATGGGTTTCCATGGCCGAGCAGCTCATCCAAGCCTTACATCACCAAGAGCAATGCAAAGCATGGGATGCAGTGGGGTAAAACACGCCGCCACTGGACTCTAGAGCAGTGGAGACGCATTCTCTGGAGTTACGAATCACGGAGGAGGGATTATGGTGTGAGGTTGTTTTTCAGGGGTTGGGCTTGGCCCCTTAGTTCTAACATGACTGCGCACCAGTGCACAAAGCGTCGGTCCATAAAGACATGGATGAGCGAGTTTGGTGTGGAGGAACTTGACTGGCCTGCACAGAGGCCTGACCTCATCCCGATAGAACACCTTTGGGATGAATTCGAGCGGAGACTGCGAGCCAGGCCTTCTCGTCCAACATCAGTGCCTGACCTCACAAATGCACTTCTAGAAGAATGGTCAAAAATTCCCATAAACACACTCCTAAACCTTGTGGAAAGCCTTCCCAGAAGAGTTGAAGCTGTTTTAGCTGCAAAGGGTGGCCCAACTCCATATTAAACCCTACGGATTAAGAATGGGATGTCATTAAAGTTCATGTGCATGTAAAGGCAGGCATCCCAAAACATTTGGCAATATAGTGTACATAAATGTGCACAAATACTGCAGATACAGTATGTATGTCAGGATAGAACCAGACTGAGAAACGAATATGAGAATCCAAAGGGTATTTATTGCCTTTATTTATGTAACTACTGTTTTTCCTGTCTTTATAATTCACTGAACATAGTAAATGACAATGAAATAACAGTTTTAATCATGCAAGGAGAGAAACAAACTTTAAGGGTATTTACCACCCACTTACATTCTCCTCTGCAATAAGCCAGCGACTCACTCAATCACAGATTTCAGCATTCGTGGCACCCCGTAATGCTTTCTCAAACAATGCAGTGCCAATACTGGCCAATACTTGAGACACAATATCTGTGCTGATGCTCACCACATGACAAGCAGACCTGGGTGCATGAAAAGGATTAGTGTGAACACCCGCAGTTGCTCGCTTGCTTCTGTGCACAAATGGAATTGGTTCTTCTCTCCGGACTGGGTTACACATTTCACCAGTCTCTAGCTCTTGCGACTGGACGCGCTTATCTGTAGCATCTGCATTCAGGACCACACCGTTAGATTTTGCAGAGTCTCTAACAGTATCTGCTGATACTAGTACCTAGTTACCTTCAGAGCTGTCACCTCTCAACTCCGAAGTACCTGGTGTCTCTGAGTTTATTGGAATGTTTTGCAGCCAGGCATCTTGAACCTTGTTCCTGCTGGTGCAGATGCACCAACTCACCCACATTGACCTAGGGACAAAATGTCTTTTCATTCAGACTAGTCACTCTCTTTAGAGCTTTCTCCTCTGAGTCCCCCCTAGCTTTCTCATGGGTGTATCTCAGCCTCTCTTGATGATCAGTCTTGTTTACCCTCAGAGACCTCTCATGGACTTAAACCACTCCTTCAACAAGGTTTTTGCTGTGGTATTGGCCTTTTGGTCTTTGGTGGGAAACGCCTTTGTAACCTTTGTGAAAACGTTGGTAACAACCTAAACATTTTCACATCCGTCAGAAGCAGGCTCTAGTCCACCACAATCACTTCCAGGGGTCTGGAAGCCAAAAATGCTCTCACCGAGGCATTGACTTTGGGTTGAGGCATCTTGGTAAGGATACAACGCTGGCACTTCTTTACCCATTCCTCTAGATCCTCATGCAGTCCGGACCAAAAACACCTCTGCTTCAAAAACCACAAGGTCTGTTTAATGCCCTGGTGCCCCATATCATCATGCAGGCTCCGCAGCAATTGTTCCTTCAAACACACCGGCAGACCTGGACAGAGACTTTCTTTTCAGGTGACAGGGACATAAATTTACATTTGATGTATATATATCGAGAAGCAGAGGTGTTTTATATATATATATATCAAATGTAAATTTATGCCCATTCTGAACGTAAATTTCATATATATATATATATATATATATAGCACACAAAAAATTGGTCTGACATCCTCCAACGAGAAGAGTTCTGAACGAAAATTTCTAATGGCTGCACAGGGCAGAGTAGGTGAAGTTTTCCCTGATTGTAGACCGTGCCACATTAGAAGGTACATGTAGCCCGGTCTAGGGTGCAAGATAGCTTTTACCCTCCCAGGAGCACATTCTAAGCAGGGAGGAGAAATAGACAGAGCTTGAAGGTCCCCAACTCTCTTAAGGGATGTAATAGCTAAAAGAAAAGCTACCTTGAAGGTAAGAAACTTCTCAGAAGCTGACTCCAGTGGCTCAAAGGGGGACAAAGACAACCCTTTGAGAATCACCACCAGATCTCAGGTTGGAACTCTTACATGAGTCGCAGGCCTCATCCTCCATGCTCCGCGGAGGAACCGTACGAACAGCTGGTTCCTCCCCAGGGGTCCAACACTTAATGGGGCATGGAAAGCGGCTATTGCTGCCACATACACCTTAAGCGTAGATGGGGTAAGATCAGCAGAGAAGTGATCATGGAGGAACTCCAGCACAGAAGCCACTGGGTACAAACCACGAATGGTGAAAACATTCCACTTTAGGCTGTACAGTCTCCTCGTGGATGGAGCTCTAGAGTTGAGTATAGTCTCGATCACTCTGGCTGACAGGCCAGCCTCTAGGTACTGAGCCCTCTCAGGGGCCAGACCCACAGTTTCCACATCTTTAACTGGGGGTGATATATTTTGCCCCCTGCCTGGGAAAGCAGGTCTCTCCTGACTAAATCGCCCACGGAGGACCTGCCAGGAGTGATATAATGTCCGAGAATCACTCTCGGGCCGGCCAGAATGGGTCTACCAAAGTCGACTGATCCCGTCCCGATGGAACCTCTCTAGAACTCCCGGGAGCAGAGCGATCTTAACCTCCAAGAGCTCCTCATAAGCAGGAGGATGGAGTGGCGAGTCTTCCATATCTCCCGCCTCAATGCTGAGCACATCCACTTCTTTAGAATCAGACAGCTCAAGCATCAGGTTCCCCACCCGGGCCAAAGAAGCCACAGAGCAGGCTTCTGCGTCTGGATCGGGAGCATCGGATCTGGCCGATGAGGATTGAGAAAGTGCCACAGCAGTCTCAAATCCCTCTCAAGCTCCATCTTCGATCCCCACGACCCAAGTCTTTGTCCCGCCTCTGGTGCACACAAAGCTCCAACTGACTGAATGACAAACACCAAATAAACACAGTTTACAGCTACTCTCTTTGTGTGCCGTCATCCTTTTATAACTTTAGCATTACACCGGTGCATGCTACTTCACATGCTACGTCATGATGCAGCACCAATCAAGATTGGACTAGTGTTACTAGTTGCTTCAGACACTTACACGCTGAGGGCGTTCCCCAAAGTGCCGTAATACGATGCAGCGCGAGTTCCCTGGGAAGGGAAACATCTAGAGATTTGAATACAATCGCTAGGTCACATTTTCAAAACACTTCATATTATTATTCTTACAGATTTTAGCTTGGTACAGCAGTAAATTTCACATCCAAAATGCACTTCATACATTTCTCAAACAACTCATTCGTCCATAATACAAACATTCATTGCTTATTCAGAATTATGTCGAATTTAAAACTTAAGTTTAACATCTTTGGGGGGAAAAGGTATGTTTAACGGTTGTGCAAGGATGAGGCCAGGGCGAATCCAAATGTTCAGACAGATTTAATAACAAAAGGCAAAACATAAATAATCCAGACCAGAGATCAAGGCAAATAATCCAATTGATAACATAAAGAAATTGTCCAAACAACACGGAACACAATCGAAAACCCCAGGCTACAAGCTACACAAACAACTAACAAAACAAGAGCTTAAATACACAAATCAATAAGTAGATAATTAACAACAGCTTTAACTAATGAAGGTGACCATGGTGACTAATATGACAGAGAAATGGAAACCAAACACAGGAAGTGAGCATAGAAACGATGGAAACTGAGAACACATTTCAACATAAAAGTCCTACAAAACAAAAGAAACAGCAGGATCACGATAGTATGTAAATGTGAAAATTGGCCTGTAGGTTCATATATTTTTGCTGGTGTTTGTGTCTGAGTAAGAAAAATAATTAATGTAATTTGAAAGATGTATTCATTAAATGCATTTTGTGCCAAAGCAATGATAAATGAACAACAGTTTAGTCCACATAGACTGCTGTTCTGCTGGAAGTGATTAATTAATCAAAACACCCTACACTTCAAGTGTATGTTACAAAGATTTCATATGTTTCGAATTAGGTCTTTTTGTGTGAATATGCGGAGGGGTCTTCATGTACACCTAGCTTTGAGTCGGAGTTGCTGGTTTTGAAAGTGCACAGAGATGACCTTCACCAAGGAGAAAGACTAGGAAGAGGTAGGCTGTGTTCACAAATCTCTTTAAACAAAACACTGAAGCAACTGAACATTAAGAGTTTTTGTTTAAATATTTATAGTATTTGTCTAAATAATCTCTCTACACAATGCTCTCTTCTTAACCGTGGTTTAACTGAGGACTATAACATTTGATTAAATTGTATCTTATAAATTTGCTTTCATTAGTGTCAGATTGAGAGGTCTCAATCAAGTGTAAGCATTGTAGATCACAAATACTGTAAGTATTGATTAGTGATGTATGCTATCAATGCCTCATCAGTATCTGATGCTATGAGAACACCCCCCAAGTGCAATGATTGTCTGAAGCCTATAGAATCACACCAATTCATTGGCTAATGGCACTAGTGCCGCCCTCCATCTCACGTGCCTCAAAAGGACATGCCATCACTCCTCAGATGTTTCTTATTCAGGAAGTAATTCATGTGAATGATCTGGCTGCATCTGTGTTCTTTAATTTGTGCATTGTCAGCAGATCACGCACAGAACTTTCCACTCCCATCTGAGTTATTTTGGAATTGCACTCTCACGCTAATTTGCCCTGTTTAGTACATTTAGTAAAGCGTTATACAAAATGACGTTTATGAGTGGTTATTGAAAAAACAACATTTAATTAATAGAAATAAGGCCACAAAACACATGGTATATGTGTCCACAAGACTTTTGACTAATGGATGTTGTTTCCTAGAGTTTTTGCTTCAAATGTAAAAATCATTGTGCCTACTCATTCACATAAAACAATATTTTGATTTAATTTTTGTAAGACACTTTTTGTTTACAAAGCCCATATGTGAATGAATAATGCTGTGATTCACACCTGAGAGAACAAAAGAACCGCATAATGAGCTGCATAATAAATGAGCCTTTCAGTCAGGTATGTGAGAGGGAACTATAAGAAAGAATATGAGGACAAAATAAATATATTTTTTGTCGTTTATTTAGAGCCAAAGGCAGAATGTCCTATGTGGGCCAGTATCAGGCCACTGTGATTCTCAAATCTGTAAGATAAAATCTGTGAGGATACCGATAACAGGATCAACTATTGTATTAACCTTAATATAATGTCCACTCTTAACAGAAAATATGATCTGAATTTGTGATCTCATGCATGCACGTATTATTGCACAGCATGTGAACAAATTTTTTTATTTATTTATTATATTTTAAATTATATACAGTACCGCTCAAAAGATTGGAAACATTACTATTTTTAAAGAAAAATCGTAGACAGCTTTTGAAATACAGAAAATACAGTAATATTGTGAAATATAATTACAATTTAAAATAATGGTTTTCTATTTTAATATACTTTAAAATATAACTTATTCAGTTTTTCCACAAATTGATGTACGCCGCTCCCTCCCCGAGATAAATAAATCAAACCTCCCTCCTGATCATAGGGATTCAACGATCCCAGCCCACCTGTCCCGACACCAGACAACACATAACACTAGATATTCTCACCAAATGTATTCACGCCCTCCGCACAGGCTACCAGCCCCTTAATACCGCCCGCACACTCGATGCCATGTTTATTCTAGCCTTTTTTGGTTTTCTTAGATGCTCGGAACTCACTATCACTTCCAAATTCGACCCAAAAGTCCACCCCACCATCTCAGACATATCAGTACTGGATAGCGAAACAATCTCATATTGGATTAAGCAAAGCAATACAGACCAAACCAAAAAAGGCCTTTTCATCTACATTTTCAACCTCTCATCGCCAATCTAATCATACCAGTCCGTTCTGGCATATCTTCAATGGAGAAGCTCTCAGGCTAAATCCCCTCTGGAACCCCTATTCATAGATGATTCCAACAAACCTGTGACATGCTTTTGGTTCCAGAAACACCTCAAATCCATTCTCCAACAGTCAGGCGTCCCAGCAAGAAATGTCTCCAGTCACTTTTTCCAGATCGGGGCAGCAACCTCAGCAGTCCAAAAAGGCTCTCCTAGGAGCAGCTAGGAAGCCCTCTCAGTTGGCCATCCTTGATCTCACCGCTCCCCGCCTACTGGTCAGCAGAGCTCACCTGCCTGATACCGTGAGCTGCTCCCATCAAGAAACGGTGCGAGCCCTCCATACTGGTTGTTCCAAATAACAGCTGCTCCCCATTCGTGGGCCAGCAAGGCCCATCCAATTCCGAGCTTGGAGCCCTCCCCCCAGACAGCACGCCAAATATGCATAAATGATTTATTCCCTCTAATTATATGTAAGTGTGAACTTACATATAATTAACATATAATCACATGTACTGGTGCTTTTGACAACACTATTTCAGACCATCATCACACCTGGAGGGTGTTCCCATTAGTGTTCATTTTGTCAGATATTTTTTTATTTAGTCTCAGTCTTAGTCCTGTGTTTAATTTTTTTTTATTTTATTTTTTTATCGTATTTAGTCAACCTTGTCCTGTTTTTGTTTAGTCTAGTTAGTCAACTAAATGTCTGAGCATTTTAGTCTAGTTTTCATCATGCTGCATTGATAATCCCGATTATTTTCTCAAAATTATAATCACAGCAATTGTTGTCATTTGAGAAATGTATTTTTACATTTCATCAGAATTGTTGCACTTTCAACTATAAGCACAAATCAAGAGAATGTCGACCCATACGCATGGTTTGTTTTACCTCATCTATAATGATTTATTACAGGCTATTTTTTATACAGGCCTAATGGAAAAATTTTAAACTTGTAAAACTGTGAAATTCCACATTACTTTAATGTTTTTCTATTAAAACAACAGTAAAAAAGTATTGTATTGTCACACAGAGGTTGCGTAAGTGCAGTTATTCTGCAAACACAATTGCAAATAGTCGAGAGATTCGTGTTTGGATTTATTACAGTTCATCACTGAGAAGGTTTGATGGCAGATTTAGTCACACAAGCGGCTCATAAGTTGTGACAGAACACAGACTTTAATTTAAGCAGAAAATCTCAAATGGAGATCACTGAAATGCAGCTTACTTGTTTTTGATGTTATCAGATCATCCGCACGAGAAAAACACCGGATAGAATACGTGTTCTTTTAAAGGATTAGTTCACTTCAAAATTAAAATTTCCTGATAATTTACTCACCCCCATCTCATCCAAGATGTTCATGTCTTTCTTTCTTTAGTTGAAAAGAAATTAAGTTTTTTGAGGAAAACATTCCAGGATTTTTCTCCACATAATGGACTTCAATGGGAACCAATGGTTGAAGATCCAAATCAATGCAGTTTCAAAGGAAGGGCTTCAGAGGCTCTGCACGATCCCAGATGAGGAACAGGGTCTTATCTAGACAAATCGGTCATAAAAAAAACATTTATATACTTTTCAACCTCAAATGCTCAACTTCGGTGCTTCTTCACGGCGTATGACGCCATCACGTCAGAAAGGTCACGTGTGATGTAGCTGGAAGCTTTCGACTTAAGAAAGAAAGACATGAACATCTTGGATGAGATGGCGGTGAGTAAACAAACACCTGGTTTTTGCCTTTGAACTAATCCTTTAACAGAAAAACTCTGATTAGGGGATTTAAATTATTGTAATCTCAACAAACGCTCAACTACATTTTAGTCTCGTCTTTTTTCGTCAACGATATTGCGTGTTGATATAGTCACAGAATTGTTTAAGGATGTTTGTTTCATCACGTCTTTGTCTCATCTTAGTCATGGAAAAAAAGGTTGTCAACAAACAGTTTTTGTCATATTTACGTTAACAAAATTTACACTAGCTCCCATAGCATCAGCTACTGACACAGCGTCTTGTTCCCCACTCAGGGAACTAGGTTTACATGTGTGAAAAGATGCTTTATTGTGCCAATTGAATCTCTTTTTCTGACAGTAACTTTCAATACATGTGATGGAAGAACAGGATTGCTCTTTCAGTCCTCTGACAAGTGGTTTGATGTGAACACGGATGGGACTGTAACACTCAAGAGACAAGTGACTCTTCATGAAGGCCACAAGGTGTTTTCTGTGCACGCTTGGGACTCCAGTGGCAAGAAGCACACGGTATCTGTCAGAGTTGAGCGTGCCCACCATCACGAGGACCATCACATGGACACGGTCATGAACATCTCCTCTTCACAGGTACATACTAGTTCCTTCAAGAAACTGCTGTCAGTACAGCACAAGCCTGACCTCTACTGGACATTTCATTTATGTGCTTCTTTACTATGCTACTGTAAATGGACATATTCATTGATCAATTTTTGTATATGTTTAGGACTAATTATTGGAGACGTGTTAAATTCATGAAATTTCCAATCCCTGCGATGAATGTAATTTGTCTCAGCCCTCTCTGATAAGTCTTAACACAAAATGAGTCTGCCGATATGTTTTATTTATGCAGAGCTGAAGTCTAAAACACTGTTTTACATTCTGTTCTTTTATATGAAAGGGAAGCGAATAGGTCTCACATTACCCTAAATTGGTTTATTGAATAGGGACCCAAAAATGTTACCCTCCCCGTATATTAATACTTTTTTTCCCAGACTGATTTTAGTGGTCAGTAGCTGTAGTAAACATTTTGAGATGCAAAAATTATCCAAATATTTGATAACTTGTTTGCTGTGTTTAACAAAAATGGTTGTTTGCTCATTGTCTTTTACTAGCATTTTCAGATGGAATCTCCCTCCGATGATCTGGTTCTGACGTTTCCAAAGTCTTCGACGGGTCTGAAGAGAGCAAAGAGAGGTTGGGTTATTCCTCCGTTCAATGTACTTGAGAACAGCAAAGGTCCTTTCCCAATAAAGCTGGTCCAGGTGAGTGAAAGTCATGAAGGGAATGTTCAAAATGAGATGGACGAGAGAGAGGTTTGTCTGTTATTGACTCTGTTTTTCATATTTCTTTCTGCATTTAGATAAAGTCTGACTATTTTAAAGCAATTCAGATGCGATACAGGATCACGGGTGAAGGGGCAGATCTGGACCCTAAGTTGACATTTACTATAGAAAGATTATCAGGGAATCTGTTTGTGACTCGGCCTCTCGACAGAGAAACAAAAGCTTCATACAAAGTAAGTTTATTTTTAGTGTCTCTAACTTTTAAAATCAACAGTTAGTTATTAGTGTATTTCAGCATAGGATGGTCTGCACATTCTTAATTGTTTGAAAGCTGTCATCAGTTAATCAGATAAAATGGCCCTATGAAATGCCTTGACACAATTTTCTTTTCATGTGTGCAGAGAGGGTACATTTTTTGTAATTTGTATATCTATGTTGTATATTGTATGTCTTTTCTTCAACTACACTTGCATATTCATGTCTCAAAGCAAACAGACATGGACTAAAATATACAACTCAAATTTATTTGATTGTGTTTTCAAACAACCTCAGATATTTGCCTCTCAACATGCCTGTATTTCTTCTCCTGTCTTTAGCTTATAGCTCATGCTACTGCAGTTGATGTGACCGGTGTGGAAGAAAAGCCAATGGAAATGATTGTAAATGTGATGGATGCAAATGATAATCCGCCTGTTTTTACACAAAATCCATTCAATGGAGAAGTTCCTGAAGCTGTTAAATTAGGTAGGTGTATGGTGCAGATTCTCAATGAAATGGTCTTAGCAGCTTTAGCTCGTACCACCTAATCAGTGTTTTATTCTTCTCTCACTGAAGGTCTTGAGTTTATGACCGTCACAGCCACTGATGCAGATGACCCAGAGACTTATAATGCAGATCTCAGATACTCAATAGTCAAGCAAGAACCAGAATTGCCAAATCCAAACATGTTTCAAATCAACTCTCTTACCGGAGGAATTTATGTGAATTCTGAAGGCTTGGACAAAGAGGTGAGAAATCTGATGAATGGATCTCGCAGTGACGAAGAATGATTTCATGTAAACAAACTCATCTGAAAACATCTTCCCTTTCAGAAATGGTCCAAATACACTTTAACCGTTGTGGCTACTGACCTGGAAGGAAAAGGTCATTCAACCACTGGCACAGCTGTTATTACTGTGACTGACAGCAATGATAACGCACCTCAGTTTGAGCAAACCACGGTATTATACTATAATATTCTGAATATATAAATATACAAGTGTTTTAACTTTATTAATACTTGTATGCACCATACATCTCTTTGTTTAGCACACTGTATCCATCCCAGAGAATGAATTAGGAGCTGTAGTGGCCAAACTCACGGTTACTGATGGAGATGAAGTTGGATCTCCTGCCTGGTCAACCAAATATCGGATTATTAGCGGTGACAAGGCTGGGTTTTTCAATGTCAGTACTGGACCCAGCCGGCTAGAGGGCATCATCACCACTGTAAAGGTACTGTGTGTTGCTCATGCGTTTGAACAGGCAATTGGTTATAATGACGTGCCTTTAGTAAAATACACTTTCTTTTCCACATTTAGCCCCTGGACTTTGAGAAGAACCCGCAATACATTCTGTCTGTGATTGTTAAGAACGATGACCCATTTGTCGGGTCTTTGGCCACTTCCACTGCCACAGTCACGGTGAATGTTCAAGATGTGAATGAGCCTCCGGAGTTTAATCCAAAGGAGAAGGTTATTACCAAACCTGAAGATTTGCCGATTGATAGTGAATTGGTTGCTTATACAGCCACTGATCCAGATGTGGCAAAATCACAGAAGATAACGTGAGAAATGTTGACTGATTCTGACTGATTTCTCTAAAGTTTCCAGATCTTAAAGCAAATGTTTGTTTGTTTTTGTGTCAAAAAGCCTCAACAGAACTAAAAACCACTGAAAACCACCTTAGCAAATGTCTACCTATCAAGGCCTTTATCCCTTCTAATGTCAAATCTCTCATACACAGAATTCAAATCATACATTGCATATCCTTTGAACTTCAAAAGATTTTAAACTTCCAGCCAATACTTAAGTTATTCTTGCTGAACATTTCTAGTTTAAACCGACATGTTTGGTTCCTTCCAGGTATAAAGTTGGCAATGATCCTGCCGGCTGGCTGAGTGTAACTCTGGACACTGGAATTATTAAAGTCAAGAGCCTTATGGATAGAGAATCTTCCTATGTCAAAGATGTCAAATACACAGCTATCATTTTGGCCATGGATGATGGTAATTTCTGTTTATTTTTTCTATAAAGCCCTTTTCACAAGATGTAATATAAGTCTCAGGTGTCCCCAGAATGTGTCTGTGACATTTCAGCTCAATAAACACCACAGATTATTTATAATAGGATGTTTTGAAAGGCCCTATTTGGATGGCAGCAAAAACAGAACACGTAAGTACCGCACGTTATATTTTGTGAATGTACGCAAATCGCCTTTGTGAATGAGCTGGTTAGCATGTTGACGGCTAATGAGGCTAAAGTTAGCATTGCCTCTGACTGTATTCACGGAGATCATGCAGAGCTATGGCATTAGTTTTATTTTTAAGAAGTAATAAAAGTGCGCTTCTGAATTGTACAGGCAGTGAGCATTTTCGGGTTAAAAATAACAAGTTCTGGTCTCTGTGAATACAGTCAGAGACAATGATAGCTTTAGCCACATTAGCACTTTCAGAAACGTGATTTGCAAACACACACATAAAGTGCGGTGCTTGCGTGTTCTGGATATGAAGTTGGATCACAAAGAGTTGGATTTTAACCATCTTTAAGAAGCAACTTGTGCAAATCCTGCGTTTACTGACCCTCGTTTGCAAAGCAGCCCAGTGTACATTGATTCACTCAAACATATATGAATTCAGCTAATTTCTTGGGTACATTCCCTTCACAAATTAAATGAATCCACTGCATCCTCAGTGGCTCAGATGCCGAGAGTTTATTATTACAGTCAAAAACAGAACAGTTATAATGCGTAGATGAGACATTTTATGACAAGCTACTCTAGCGAGTGTATAAACATGGTGTAACAGAAATAACAGCGTTTCGACGGCATGGCAACAACACTCTACTACAACAACTCACCCCCTACTACATGGCCTCACCCCCTTTGTTGTGTGTTCCCAGGGGCGGGTTTATGTCAATTTTACGGTCACCAACCCTGGAAGAAGCTCGTTGTAGTCCCTACTTCGAGCATCGTAACTTTGCAGATGTTGTTTATGAGTACCCCTTTTTTAAGAGAATAATTCTTGCTAGCTTAGCCTTTTTCTAATGTCTGTGCTTGTGTGCAGGAAATCCTCCAGCTACTGGCACAGGAACCCTGGTAATTGAATTGGAAGAATCAAGCCATTCATTCTGTCTGCAATGATTCATCTATCAACCCTTTGCCCACTTCTGCTGTGAAGAATAAAGGACGTTAAATCCAAAAGAGAAGTTTATTTTAAAATTGAATTAGAGGACATAAATGACAGGAATTCCTATATGTTTAATAAATCACCAATCTTTCTTAAGAATCTGTCAGTATAATAGTTATGATTGTGTAGAATTATTGATCTGTAAAAGCAACCTGTGTGTGTCAGTGAGTACCTTAGCAAATGCATAGCAACAAGTCAAGGCACCTTTATTTCTATAGTGCTTTATACAATACAGATTGTTTCAAAGAAGCTTCACAGTGATAAACAGGAAAATGATTCAATGATGCAAACAGAGTTAATTTCAGCTGTACAGCAGCTCTAAATATAAATAGTGTCATGTTCAGCTGAAGTCAGTTGATTCCGTTCCGTTGTAAAGATCAATTATTAAATTTGTTAATTTCATCTATAAAGCAGTTCTGCAGAAAACAGTGATGTCATTGTCCAGCTCAATTCAGTTCTCATACAACAGCGTCAGTACAGGCAGCTCAATAATACTGTTGGATATGTGTATAAGTGTCACCAACTAAGCAAGCCAGAGGGGACGGTGGCAAGAACCCAAACTCCATCAGGTGACGGAATTAAGAAAAACCTTGGGAGAAATCATAGCAACACCCTAGCCACCGACCTGAGTACCCTTGCAGCCACATAGAAACACCCTAGGAGCCACCCCAAATACTCAAGGAACCGCATAGCAACACCTTAGCAACCACCCAGGATACCCTAGCAACCACATAGCAACACCCTAACAACCACCGCGATTCCCATCACAACCACAAAGCAACACCCCAGCTACCACCCGAGTACCCTAGCAACCGCATAGCAACACCCTAGCCACCAACCCGAGTACCCTTGCAACCACCCAGAGTACCCAAGGCACTGCATAGCAACACCCAGAATACCCCTAGAAATTACATAGCCACACCCTAACAAGCACCTGATTCCCCTTGCAACTGTTATCAACACCTTGCAACCACCCCAAGTACCCTAGCAATCGCATAGCAACGCCCTAACAACCTCCTTGTAACCACCCAGAATACCCTAGCAGTCGCATAGCAACACCCTAGCGAACCGCCCTAAGTAACCTAGCAATTGCATAGCAACACCGCACCTGTTTTTCTGATAGACTGTATGGCCTTCTAAACCTACTTCAAAATGAAAACCTTCAAGCTTTTAAAACTTCAAACTTTCTGGCCAGGCTTTATCAATCTGACATCATAGTTTGACTTGACAAACTAGTTTTCTATTGCTGTCACTATTGCTCACATTGTATTTGTCTTTTACCTACATCTTTATAGTTCATCAATTATTTATTCATCATTAACACTTTTTTTTTTTTTACATTGGTTGAACATTAATATTTTACATGAATATTATCTATGTCATTGTAATATTATTGTAATCATTGTTATCTAAAAGATAATGTACAGCCAGATGGTTTATTATAGTTGTTGCTATAATTGCTGTTGTTTTCACAAGTAATTTGTTTTCATATGTTAAAAACTTTTTAGTACTAATCTCACAACAGATCATCATAAATGTAATATTTTCTGTTGATTTATTACAAGATTCAAAATCACAACGCTAGGGGGCGATGATCTCTGTGAATCCATGAATCATGCAGATACCACCCCCCAGTGGTGAACCGTTGAACCAGTCTCTATAGTTTTTACCTAATATCTGATCTTTTTTTATACATTTGTAGACGTTTTAATGAGACATTTGCATAAATTAAAAGAAATAATAGTAGTTAATAGTCTCTTGATAAAAGCAGCCATACAATGTTTAATGGTATTGTATGATTTGTTAATTGCATTTGATAGATTATATTTTCAATGAAACATTTGCAATGGGTTTGTAAAAGCTGTTTTTACGCATGAGTTTTTGTTGCATTTACACTGTTTTGACCAGCAGGGGTTTGCCAGCATGTTGCTTAGTTTCTCCCATCTCTAGCTCCCTGAATCTGACTTATTGTAGGGTACTTCCTTAAGGTAAAACTCCATTTCGCCCTCTTGGGGTTAAGATGAAAAGCGTAACTGTTGGCTAAACTGTTAAAAGCTTATGCAATGTTGGCTTCCATCTATCTCAGGAAACCGAGGTTATATTAGGAACCAAAACGTTCCCTTTCGAATAACGGTTCACTGCGTCGATAGCGATAGCCCAAAAAGGCTCAAGTTGACAATATCTCATAAATCCTTAAGATTGATCAGATGACAAACTCATTCAGATGTATATAATTCTTACTTTTTCAGCAATCCTCCTGGAGGATTGGACCACAAACCAACAGTTTGCATTAAATCAGTCTGATGATCTCGCAGAAGTGTTGACTTCCTCTTTCAGGAGACAGCCACTTCCACTCTCTAAAACTTTCACATTCTCTGCCAACCTTTACCCAAACTGCTGAGACCATCACATCTTTCAAGAAGCAGTTAAAGAAACCTCTTCTGCAAGCACCTACGCCATCAAACCAAGGCACTCATGCACTTGCACACTCTTAATATTTGTATAATATTAACATTTAGGATTATTAGACAATGTCGAAATAAAGTGAACCTGCAGAGTTTTGTGTTCAAAGGCTCACACAACTGTAGTGATTTGGGTTGTGTCAGGAATAAGCACTGTTTGGCCACTCTAGAGATTAACTCTGGGTAAGTTTTTGGTTGGCCAGTTCATTGTCCGAAAGACCTGTGTTCATAGAGGCTGAATCCGAAGTCGCTCCCTAAACCCTCATTCACTATTCCCTACATTAGTCCACTAATACAGTTCACTTGAAGGAGTGAATGAAAACGAGTGAGTGAATTCGGACAGCCGTTGTGTGTACATCGGCTGTACACTCGTTATTGCGGTGCATTGTGGGATAGAATGAGTGCACTCAATAATGTCCACTATGGTTTCGGACTACACTACAAATGGCTGTCCCCTCAAATAGTGCACTATTTTCAGCCAGAGTTTGGTAATTCATATTGTGCAGTAAACCAAAAGAAGAACATTGTTGTCCTGACTCTTATTTATGTTATTTGAACAGTATTAAAAGCTTTTTTCATAAGTTGAATACTGAAGGCTGTCCGCTGAAGGCTATATATTTTACTTTATAACGTGTTGAATATGGATATTTTTCTTACAAAAACGTATAGATTCGTTTCAGAAGGCCTTTATTAACCCCCCGGAGCCGTATGGTGTACTTTTATAATGGATGGATTCACTATTTTGAGCTTTTTTTGAGATGCCATTCACTGCCATTATAAAGCTTGGATTAGCCAGGACTTTTTTTATATAACTCTGATTGTATTCATTTGAAAGAAGAATGTCATACACCTAGGATGACTTGGGGGTGAGTAAATTATTGGGTAATTTTTTGGTTGAACTATCCCTTTAACTGTGTCTAAGCAAAGACATTCATTTTCAAGACAAACAGATCGCTGCCACTGCGCAATACTCACAAATTACCGCGGGAAGGCGGGTGTTCATCCATCTATAAATTGAGCTATATGTCCAAATATTACTGGTAATGTCATACTTTGTAGTAGTGGTATCGTGGCGTAATAATATGTTTGGTTGTAAAATGTATTACCTGAATGAATTGAAATTGAAGGTAGCTTGTTCACAAACAGCATACACAGATGTTCAACCAATAAAGACGTTCATCTCTGGCAAACAATAGGATGCATTTGCAGACTAAAAACGCTGTATTATGCATGCTTTCAAAAACGTGCAGTTTGAAACCTATTTCAAGGTTTGCTTTCTCAGGCCACCAAAACACTATTGTCGTGTAAATGAATGGCCAGAATGCATTAAAAGTTTGCCGTCAAAGCGACCCCTAAGTTAATAACTAATGATTTTTACAATGGAAATAATCAATCAAAAACTTGCTTAAGCTGGACAATGGCTTTATTCTAGAGCTGCTGTACAGCCAAAACATTGTTGCATTCATTTCCTGTTATCACTGTAAAGCTGCTTTGAAACTATCTATTGTAAAAAGTGCTATATAAATGAAGGTGACTTGACTTGACATCAGGGTTACACCACTATTCTTTACATGAAGTGCCATGGGATTTTTAATGACCACAGAGTCAGGACCTCGGTTTAATGTCTCATCCAAAGGACAGTGCTTCTACAGCATAGTGTCCCCATCACTATATCGGGGCATTAGGACCCAGACAGACCACAGGGTCTACCTCACTAACACCTCTTGTGTGCGTGAGACATCATTTGAGATGTGTGAACACACAGCAGGATCGAGTACAAGAGATAAGCATGAGGTTTTGAAATGGTGACAAGTTTTTTTTTTTATATTGTCTGTTTTGTACAATTACATTTATTATTATTGTTTATCTTAAGTTATTTTATTTGTAGTTAATTGTTCTGCACTTTTGCACGTTGCTATTTTTTTTTTTAACCAAAAGCAATTCAAGTGGTTGACTTGTTTACAGTAAATGCAGTGTCTGCTGGTTTATTTATACACCACATTAAGTATACCACTTACTGTAAGACTTTGAATATTAAAGTGCACATTAACACCTGGCCACTCTTGTGGGTTTGCTACTGTTACAATTAAAAACGTAGAAGGCTAAAAACATGCCGGGAAGACATTGATGTAAGCAACACAGCTACAACTAATAAAATTGATAATGGGTGTGTTAGATTTATAGTGTGCAAATTATCAAGCATTGACAATAGTCAATCATATTGGCGGCACCGAGGGGCCCCCAAATAAAATTCTGCTTAGGGCCCCATAAAGGCTTGGGCCGGTCCTCACAGGCTTCTGTTTCACTGACTGTGTGAAGTGACAGTGGTTTCAGTTTTGACCAATGCGTGTTAGCAACTGAAAAAAAAAAAAAAGTGTGAGAATAGCAGTTTGGGCTAAGATGTTAACACTGACAGTATATAGATTTTTGTAAAAAATACTTTGGTATAAAATTATTCTTATTAGCAATAAAAAAAAAAGAGAAAGAAAAGAATAAACTGCTGTTTTGACCAGAATTTTTTGTGCAGGAAAATCCTGGTAAATGATGTATAATAGTGTAAAAGTTTTTTTTCCTGCCTTGAATACTGTAACACAGTTCGTTGTCATGGGAAGGAGGAGGTGGGAACCGGCGAACATTTTAACAACTTTAATAAATAAATAAACACAAACTGAAAGTAACGCGGGCAGCCCCTCATGGACGGCTGCCAAGCACACACATAATAAAGCATAAATAAAACACAACATAAAATCCAGGCCAGGGGTCCGTTCTTCATACGTCGCTAACTCCGTTGATGATTTGGCATGATCTTGGATTGTTTGGTTCTTTGAAGCTCATCCTGTCATAGCAACAGGTCCGAAAGCTTAAACCTGCTCGGGAGCAGCTTACTTCATGGAAACAGGATTAGATTGCATCTTTTTAAGCGGCATTGATACTTAAAATCTGTCCCAGCCACTGCTACTTTATTACAAGAGTTCATTACTGAACCAGGGGCAATAATAATTTTAAATAATAATATAAAAATAAATTTGAAAATAATATTATAATGTTGTGAATAATACTATAGACACAGCCACTTGATTGAGAGATTTATTTGTGATGGAATCATTACTTTGTCATTTTATTGGGAGTCTTACGCACATGCTGTAACGTTAACCTGAGCTGTGCATTCATTTGAGTGATGATGGATATTATGGGATGGCTTGATGTAGTGCAGGAGCTGCAGATAACTTGATCCTGACCCTTAAGAAACTTTAATGCTGTCACGTAACACATCTGCTTCAAATTGCATTAAAAATTAAATGAATTGCTAATTACAACATTGAAATAAAAATGTAAAGTGTACAAATACTATAACATTTTGAATATGAATAATTGGGAATCATGTTTAAAAAAAAACAACAGTGCACATTTCATTGATCTATTATAAGTTTTATGTTGGTTTGGTCGCTTGACTGTTTCCTTATAAAGGTCCTGGTTTTCTTTTTTTAATTTGTCAAGTTTTTTTGCCAGGTGTCTTTTTTAATTATATGATGTCATTACGTTGCTGTCTTGCGACAGCCAATCGCTGCATTGCTGATCGTGGTTTGGAGTATCGATGCATCTGCCCTCTTCAGGGAACACAGGAACGTGCAGTAATCTCAGATAACTTAATCCAGATATTTTAATCCAATCCGCAAATTCATTTGAAGAACCAAATTAGCCAGAGATCAGTTATCACGATTAGAAGATCTGGGATCTGTCAAATCATCTCCGATGTATTAAGCGAGGTACGAAGAACGGACCCCAGGTCCTCTCTCGTCCTTCACTGCTCCTCCTTTTATTCGTCCGAGCTCCTCCGTGAGACACGAGACCGGTGTGACGCGCAGCTGGCGCTCATTACGCCACCGTCCACGCCCCGTTCTCACGGTCCCTCGGCATCGTCCTGCTTGCCACAAATACTCGTCTTTTTTCCATCTTTGTCACCAATACTGTTCCTACTTACAACACTGTTACACTTGTTACTTTTAAACTTTTTTTGTTGTGATCCCTATCCCTTATTTTACTTGCTAAAAAATATGAAACTGCCCTTGAGGTTATTGAAAATGCTCACAGATACAGCTTTCTTAAGATATCATAGACCTCCTTGGTTCCAGTCAAGTCATAACAATACTGTACTAAATTGTGAAATACTGCTATACTGTACCCTTCACTCACTGAGAAATGTAGGAAGTTTACATTTTTAGTTTAATAATGTTAATTATTTTGTAGTACATATATATTTGGAAGCACAATACATCACTCCATATGCCACACCCTTAGACAACCCGTCCCCTTAAAATGAATACAAATGTCCCATGTGTGGGGTGTTTGTGCAACTCAAGCAATTAAATAGCTGTGCAGTCTTAAAAACCAACAAGGAAGTAAGACCTGAAGGACAAAGACATTTAGCTTCAAATGGACACAATGAACATGCGATTGGGAGTTATTATTTTCCTTTGTAAGGTAGGATTTTATCAAGGACACATTCCAAAAACTTTGGATGTCTTTATTAGTGTCTGATAGTGCTCATCATGTTCAGAGAATATTTATCTTTATTTTTATTTATTGAGAAGATGATTTTATTTGGCGTTATAAATGTACGTTCTTTAAGATGTTTAATAAAGTTGAGAGTTAAGTGTTAAAAAGCTAAACATCATAACATCTACAACCAAAAGGCAATATCAAGCGTTTAAGGGGGAAAAAATGTCATCTGTGTTGTTACTGCTGCCGCTTGTATTTTATATTATGCGTCACGTTTATGTTGTCGGGGGTTAATTTTATTAAAACTAACTGGCTTTATGTTTCTTTTGTTATATGAAGGACAATATTAACTTTTTTACTACCTCTTCTTTTTATTGATTTACCATTGTCCCAGACCAAAACTTTCAATATAAAAACATGAAAATCTAAAAATATTCAATATACAGTATAGCGTACATATATTTTTTTATAATAGCTTACACATGATTTCTGAAACTATGGCTCCTTTTCTCTAAGTTGTAACCGATAAAGGTAATGGAACAACTTGAGAGCTGTTGCAACATCAGGGACGCTGGGCAGGATAGAGAGGTGTTCAATAAATAACAGCTGCGAAAAATGTGCAGGAAACTAAAAGTTCAATCTTGATTTAAGAGCAAATATTTAACAATGGACAGCATGCCAAACCTGTTTACCATATTTTGTCTTATGATTTTTTGATAAAGCGAACTCATGACATCTATTTGTGTGTAGAGAACAATCACTAGGACACATTTCTCAATACTTAGGTCACTTTTTCAAAACTTCACACAATTCTTATTTCAAAGTTTTAGCTTGGTACAGCAGTCCATTTCACATCCAAAATGCACTAAAACTACGAAAACACTTCATACAACCAAATCAAGTCATTCTTCCATAACACTAGCATTCATTGCTTATTCAGCTTATAAGGGGTCATGCGCCGAAGGTGAGTAGGCACCTATTGTTAGCCTGGTCCTACCAGACTTTTCATTTTTCATTTGTACAGAGAGTCTGGCCACTCTCCATTGACAAGCGTTAACTTCCTTGAAGGCGGGTACTCTGTTGAAGTTTAAAACTCTTGTATCCGTTGGCATTCTTCTTCTTCTGCACTTGAGTCTATGGCAGCCCATAGAACCGCTGGTGAAAAGTTTTTGGCACACAGCAAATTTGGAGTCTCTAATGCAGTCGCTCTAGCACCACCAACTGTTCAAAGCTGCACATATGTTTATGCTAATAACTTTTGAACCGTAAGGGCTAGAAACAAAATTATTTTTTCCTCTGATTCCATGCCATTTTGACTTTTTTCGAAATCCCTCTAGGCCGTCGCTCCAATTTTCACAAAAATTTAACCAGATCATCTTCAGACCATGCCGACAAAAAGTTATGGAATTCAAGTTGATTCGTCAAACCGTTCTTGAATATAATGCAAAATAATTTGACGAAGTGGCCGCAAAAATCAACGTGAGGCTGTATCTCCACAACGCTTTCGCGTATTCTGACCAAATTTGGTGTGTGTTATGACAACCATGACCTGAGGCGACCTGCACAGTTTCAGCACAGTGCCACCTAGTGGTCAGGAGAGGAAAATGGCTATTTGTGCTTATAACTTCTGAACGCTTTGGCCAAAAATCACAAAAACTCTCTTTAGATTCAGTCCAGTATGTCGCATCGAACGCCATATCGCCCATTTTGTTCCCGCATCGGCCATTTTTAATTTTGTCGTAAAATTATATATTTTACTAAGGCATTGGCATATCATTACAAAACTCTGCATGTGTCTCTGGCACCATGCCCTGACAGTACTCAGGGCAACGTTGTCAAAGCGAGTTTCAGGGCAACGCCACCTTGTGGTCAAGTGTTATAATGAAATTTGCAAAAATGCAAATAACTATTGATTAAATTAGCCTATTGTAATGATTCTTTGGGTCATGCCAAGAACATAGATACCAATTTTGCCATAGTTGGCCAAATTTCCTGTCCATCTCTTTTTTTTTTCAAAACTTACTTTTTTTAGACCGTTTGTCCGATTTTCACCAAAATTGAATTGTATCATCTTCAGACTGTGCCGACAAAAAGTTATGGCTTTTGTGTTGATAGAAGAAACCGTTTTTTGTATGCCGCAGCAACAAATTTGAGGAAATATGCCAAAATGACTCTATGCTGAAAATGATGCTTCAAACTTTGCATGTGTCATTGTCACCTCACTCTGACCACACCACATCAATTCGGTCACAGCGCCACCTATTGGTCAAAAGTGATAAACCATTAAATCATATTACTAATGATTGTACTTACGATTTTTCAGCCATTTTTCTAAAATCATCTTAATATGTCTTTAATTGCTCATTGTTGCAGTTGGTCTGATGCTCCCAGCCATGATGGCATGGCTTATCGTGTGTTTATGCCTGGCTTTGATAATTGCTGCTTGCAGATATATTTTTGTATTACGTTTGATTTTGAACTTAAGTTTAACAGTCTTGAAAAAAAGTATGTAAATGCACAAACTGGCCTGTAATTACATAGAGTTTAGGTTGTGTTTGTGTCTGAGTGAGAAAAGAATTCATGTCATTTAAAAGATGTTTTTTGCCAAAGCAAAAATTATTGCTGTTGTGCTGGAAGTGATTAATTAATCAAAATACCTTACATTTCAAGTGTATATGTTACATAAAGAGATTTAATATTGTTTTGAATTAGGTATTTCTGTGTGAATATGCGGAGGGGTCTTTATGTACACCTAGCTTTGAGTCTGAGTTGCTGGTTTTGAAAGTGCACAGAGATGACCTTCACCAAGGAGAAAGACTAGGAAGAGGTAGGCTGTGTTCACAAATCTCTTTAAACAAAACACTGAAGCAAATGAACATTAGGAGTTTAGTATTTGGCTAAATAATATCTCTACACAATTAGATCTTTTTAACTGTGACTTGAACATGTCATTAAATTGTATACATGCACTGTATCTGCTAAATTTGCTTCACATATGCTCTGTGTCTGTCCTTGGACTTTTAAGTTAAAGTTAACGTGAAATGCTCACACTGAGATCACCTATCAGTGGGTACTGGATTGACCCATTATACGTTACTACAGAAAAGCTGGTATCATTACGTTTTAAATTGAGTATTGACTTGGCAACCCTTATTTTACTGACTAATCATGAAGTTGATGTACTGGTACTTTTGACAACACTATTTCAGATCATCGTCACACTTGGAGGATGTTCCCATAGCATCAGCTACTGACACAGCGTCTTGTTCCCCACTCAGGGAACCAGGTTTACATGTGTGAAAAGATGCTTTATTGTGCCAATTGAATCCCTTTTTCTGACAGTAATTTTCAATACATGTGATGGAAGAACAGGATTGCTCTTTCAGTCCTCTGACAAGTGGTTTGATGTGAACACGGATGGGATTGTAACACTCAAGAGACAAGTGACTCTTCATGAAGGCCACAAGGTGTTTTCTGTGCACGCTTGGGACTCCAGTGGCAAGAAGCACACGTTATCTGTCATAGTTATGCATGACCACCATCACGAGGACCATCACATTGACATCTCCTCTCCACAGGTACAAACTAGTTCCTAGTTGCCATATTCATTACCGTTTCTCATTAGCCCCTTGTTATCTTGTGTATATAAACCGCAGTGTTTCCTATGTTGATTGTCAGGTCTTGTTCTTGTATGGCTGTTTGTTTGGTGTTCTCAGTTCTGCGCCTTGTGTTCCCTGGTGTTTTTGTTATTATTTAGACTCTTATTTTCATTAAGTCTTACCCTGCATTTGGATCCAGTTCTCCCTCATTATTGAGTTCACCCGGCGTTACATTAACGCCATGATTGAGAACATGGTCTGCAATAGCGGCCTTTATTTAATCAGAAATGTGCCTATGTTTTGCCTCCCTACCCTTCCACCTCCATGAATCCTTATACTCTTCTTCTTTCTCTACACCAGGGGTGTCCAGTCCTGCTCCTTGTATATTTATACTTGTATTTATACTTGTATTTATTTAGCATATCATACCTATTATTCAAATTCCCTTGCATTTGTATATAACATGCATGTACATACACGTCTATTGTCTATTTTGTATATTGTGTATTTTTTATACATTTTTATTTGCTCATTTTATTTTTATTGTCCGTTTCTTGTTGCTAACATTCTGTCTGTGCACTGGAAGCTTCTGTCACCAAGACAATTCCTTGTGTGTGTCGAAGCATACTTGGCAATAAAGTTCATTCTGATTATGATTCTGAAGATGCAATAATTATCCAAATATTTGCTGGCTTGTGTGCTGTATTTAATTGTAAACAAAAATGTTTTGTTGCTCATTGCCTTTTACTAACATTTTCAGATGGAATCTCCCTCTGACGATCTGACGGGTCTGAAGAAAGCAAAGAGAGGTTGGGTTATTCCTCCGTTCAATGTACTTGAGAACAGCAAAGGTCCTTTCCCAATGAAGCTGGTCCAGGTGAGTGAAAGTCATGAAGGGAATGTTCAAAATGAGATGGACGAGAGAGAGGTTTGTCTGTTATTGACTCTGTTTTTCATATTTCTTTCTGCATTTAGATAAAGTCTGACTTTTCTAAAGAAACTCAGATGCAATACAGGATCACGGGTGAAGGGGCAGATCTGGACCCTAAGTTGACTTTTACTATAGAAAGATTATCAGGGAATCTGTTTGTGACTCGGCCTCTCGACAGAGAAACAAAAGCTTCATACAAAGTAAGTTTATTTTTAGTGTCTCTAACTTTTAAAATCAACAGTTAGTTATTAGTGTATTTCAGCATAGGATGGTCTGCACATTCTTAATTCTTTGAAAGCTATCATCAGTTAATCAGATAAAAAAAAAGAAAGAACTTAACCGTTATTTGTTTTTATGTGTTTGCAGAGTGTGCATTTTTTTATTTATTGTATATCTACTAAAAATGAAGTCTGTTTTCTTTAGGACTACACTTGCATATTCATGTCTCAAAGCAAACAGACATGGACTAAAATATACAACTCAAATTTATTTGATTGTGTTTTCAAACAACCTCAGATATTTGCCTCTCAACATGCCTGTATTTCTTCTCCTGTCTTTAGCTTATGGTTCATGCTACTGCAGTTGATGTGACCGGTGTGGAAGAAAAGCCAATGGAAATTATTGTAAATGTGATGGACGCAAATGATAATCCGCCTGTTTTTACACAAAATCCGTTCAATGGAGAAGTTCCTGAAGCTGTTAAATTAGGTAGGTGTATGGTGCAGATTCTCAATGAAATGGTCTTAGCAGCTTCAGCTCGTACCACCTAATCAGTGTTTTATTCTTCTCTCACTGAAGGTCTTGAGTTTATGACCGTCACAGCCACTGATGCAGATGACCCAGAGACTTATAATGCAGATCTCAGATACTCAATAGTCAAGCAAGAACCAGAATTGCCAAATCCAAACATGTTTCAAATCAACTCTCTTACCGGAGGAATTTATGTGAATTCTGAAGGCTTGGACAAAGAGGTGAGAAATCTGATGAATGGATCTCGCAGTGACGAAGAATGATTTCATGTAAACAAACTCATCTGAAAACATCTTCCCTTTCAGAAATGGTCCAAATACACTTTAACCGTTGTGGCTACTGACCTGGAAGGAAAAGGTTATGCAACCACTGGCACAGCTGTTATTACTGTGACTGACAGCAATGATAATGCACCTCAGTTTGAGCAAACCACGGTATTATACTATAATATTCTGAATATATAAATATACAAGTGTTTTAACTTTATTAATACTTGTATGCACCATACATCTCTTTGTTTAGCACACTGTATCCATCCCAGAGAATGAATTAGGAGCTGTAGTGGCCAAACTCACGGTTACTGATGGAGATGAAGTTGGATCTCCTGCCTGGTCAACCAAATATCGGATTATTAGCGGTGACAAGGCTGGGTTTTTCAATGTCAGTACTGGACCCAGCCGGCTAGAGGGCATCATCACCACTGTAAAGGTACTGTGTGTTGCTCATGCGTTTGAACAGGCAATTGGTTATAATGACGTGCCTTTAGTAAAATACACTTTCTTTTCCACATTTAGCCCCTGGACTTTGAGAAGAACCCGCAATACATTCTGTCTGTGATTGTTAAGAACGATGACCCATTTGTCGGGTCTTTGGCCACTTCCACTGCCACAGTCACGGTGAATGTTCAAGATGTGAATGAGCCTCCGGAGTTTAATCCAAAGGAGAAGGTTATTACCAAACCTGAAGATTTGCCGATTGATAGTGAATTGGTTGCTTATACAGCCACTGATCCAGACGTGGCAAAATCACAGAAGATAACGTAAGAATTGTTTTCCTCTCCAAGACCATCAAACCACCAATTTCATTATTGCATTTTGACAATTCTGACTCATTTCTCTAGAGATTTCCAGATCTTGTAGAACAATAAAATCCCATAGGCTTGCATTGATTGATTGACATTTTTTCATCCTCACTAGTAACCACTAAGAACGTCTCGGTTACGTTTGTAACCCTCGTTCCCTAAAGGTTTCGCTTAGAAGCCAGTCGCCTTTGAGCTCTATAAAACGAGCCACTAGCATGAAAATGCCATGGGTCTGCGGAATTTGCATGCCGCAACCCTGCCCCACCACGTGGGTATAAAGGGCGTTGTGTGGCAATCTCGCATTATGTTACCTGCTGAAGAGCCGAGGCATGAGCGCCTGGCCGTTCCAGCGGTACAGCGGAAGTGGCATGGGGACATAACGTCTCCGTTCCCTTCCTTCAGGGAACGAGGGTTACAAACGTAACCGAGATGTTCCCTTTCAGTCAGTACACTATGAGTTACATCAGTTACTGACGAAATGGGGGTCCCAATACAATCTCGCCATGACGGCTGTCTTCCAGCGCCCTGCGCTGACCAGAGCTCCCTGCCGTGAGTCTTGGCACGAACGAGGGGCTAGGCTCAACGTTACCAAGGGACACTGGGAAGCATATCCCACGTGGAGAAATGCAACACAATGCCTACCCGCAGGGAGGACTAAAGAATACACATATGACCCTCGTAGGGACTACATATGGAACACTCTGGGGTATCCAGCCGCAGGTGGAAATATTTCAACCCCGGGCGTGGCAAGGTGGCTTGCCAAGGGAAGACACGTGCTCAGAGAGACTTAACGTGGAAATACACATGTGGGGGTTACCCAACGGGGGAACCATGCACACGGAGGCACCTAGCCGAACACGAGGGCTGACCAAGTGGGCATGCACTCTGGTGTCGACATCAACAGTGCTGGAGGAGCTCAGGGCTTACTGAGAAGCTCACCTGAGAAGAAATGCGCACACATCCAGTCTGTGGAGTGGAATGGCGCAGCAAGCGAAGACACCTGAGCCTGTCCAGTTACTGGTCACTTGGGGCGAGTACACGAGAGGACACAGGTTATTGCTGCTTCTGCTCTTGCTGTTATTGCTGCTGCTTTTGCTGCTGTTGCTGTTATTGCCGTTGCTGTTGTTGCTGCTGTTGCTGTTGATGTTATTGCTGCTGCTATTGCTGCTGTTGTTGTTATTGCTGATGCTGCTGTTATTGCTGCTCCTGTTATTGCTGCTGTAGCTGTTATTGCTGATGCTGATGTTATTACTGCTGCTGCTATTGCTGCTGTTTTTGCTACTGCTGCTATTGATGCTTCTGCTCTTGCTGTTATTGCTGCTGTTGCTTCTGTTATTGCTGCTGCTGCTGTTATTGCTGCTGCTTTCACTGCTGTTGATGTTATTGCTGCTTCTGCTGTTATTGCTGCTGCTATTGCTGCTGTTGTTGTTATTGCTGATGCTGCTGTTATTGTTGCTCCTGTTATTGCTGCTGTTGCTGTTATTGCTGATGCTGATGTTACTGCTGCTGCTGCTATTGCTGCTGTTATTGCTGCTGCTGTTTTTGCTGCTGCTATTGCTGCTGATGTTGCTGTTATTGCTGCTGCTGCTGTTATTGTTGCTGCTGCTATTGCTGCTGTTGCTGCTGATGTTATTGCTGCTGCTGCTGTTGTTGCTGCTGTTATTGATGCTGTTGCTGCTGTTGTTGCTGCTGCTGCTGTTATTGCTGCTGCTGCTGTTGTTGCAGCTGCTGCTGTTATTGCTGCTGCTGCTATTGCTGCTGTTGTTGCTGCTGTTATTGATGCTGTTGCTGCTGCTGTTATTGTTGCTACTGCTATTGCTGCTGTTGCTGCTGCTGTTATTGCTGCTGCTGTTGTTGCTGCTGTTATTGATGCTGTTGTTGCTGTTGTTGCTGCTGCTGTTGCTGCTGCTGCTGTTATTGCTACTGTTGTTGCTGCTGCTGCTTCTGCTGCTGCTATTGCTGCTGTTGATGCTGCTGTTATTGCTGCTGCTATTGCTGCTGTTGCTGCTGCTGCTTCTGCTGCTGCTGCTTCTGCTGCTGCTATTGCTGCTGCTGTTATTGCTGCTGCTATTGCTGCTGTTGCTGCTGCTGTTGCTGCTGCTGTTATTGCTGCTGTTGTTGCTGCTGATGTTGCTGCTTCTGCTGTTATTGCTGCTGCTATTGCTGCTGCTGTTATTGCTGCTGTTGTTGCTGCTGCTGTTGCTGCTTCTGCTGTTATTGCTGCTACTGCTGTTATTGCTGCTGTTGTTGCTGCTGTTGTTGCTGCCGATGTTGCTGCTTCTGCTGTTATTGCTGCTGCTATTGCTGCTGTTGCTGCTGCTGTTATTGCTGCTGTTGTTGCTGCTTTTAGTGCTGCTGCTGCTGTTATATACAGGTGGAGCTGGGGAAGGTTGAGGGATTCTGAAAGCGCGCTGCACTGCGAAGGCAAATGGTGACCAAGTATTTGACAGCGAGCTCATTGGCTACTGATACAGCAGGAACCAATCAGCTGTGCCCTATAGAGAATCAGCCTGCGTCATCTAGTTTCATGAACTGTATAATAAAACTTTGTTAGATTATAAGTGATGTATATGATAAAACCATGTTCAAAAAAGTGTGTGTGTGACTGTGTATATGGTTTGTGTAAGGGGTTGGAATATACAATTTAAAGTTTAAAAATCATTATGCGTAAGGAGAGTACCTGTAAACCATATACGTGTGTGTGTGTGTAGGGTTTGTATAGGGGGATAGAATATACAGTTTGTATAGTTTAAAAAACATTATGCCTAAGGTGAGTCCCTGTAAACCATATACAAGGGTGTGTGTGTGTGAACCTGGTAAACTCTACTTTATGGAGACCAAATGTCTCCAAAAAGATAGTAATACCAGTAATTTTTTACCTTATGAGGGCATTTTTTGTAAACAAACGGCTTATAAATCATACTAGATGCTGTTTTTTGGGGGGGGTTTTTGAAAATGTAAAACTGCAGAAAGTTTTCTTTGTTTAGGGTTAGGGGATAAATAATGTAATTTTGCTTAGTATAAAAAACATTAGGACAATGGAATGTCCTCATAATGATAGGAATACCCAAGTGTGTTTGGTCAAATTCTACAAAACCAACAGAAGAGGGCAGACTTGACTTCAAAAACAACACCCAGTAGTGTCTGTAAAAGCTTCAAACACATCTAGCGGCCTATTTGACTGGGTGAATTTTAGTGTTTTTTCATACTAAAGGTTATACAATTATAGGTGTAAATTCAGATTTATTTAAAATATTCTTATATTCAGAAGGAGAAAGCATTCAGAATGTTTGTTCTGAGAAAGCCATTACACTTAAAATGATTTCATACCCTAAATAAAAGACACTTTTTACTTGTTCACTACAGCTGATATTTCTCATTGCAGGTCAGTTTTTGTATAGGCACGTGTCTTTTCCGGCTTCAAACATTTCAGCATATTTTCAATTATGTTTGTATAATACACAGTATCATTTTCACTACAGATAATAGGGGTTTCATTCACAGTAACTGCCTTTCATAATGCGATTTACTATAAAACTGTTCATTTGCATCAATCAGTTTAATTCATTTTCTATAATTTAATCAAACTGTTCTTAATGGTTAATCAATGAATCATTTGGTACACCTACAGATTTCTGTAGATAGATTTTATAGACCTGGTTTGCAATTTTCAAAATGGATAATCATATACGGTATAATAAAATGAATGTGTAATAGTATAAGCAGTTTATCTCAGATAACAAAGTAAATGTTAGATAGATAAAACAAGGCTAATTTAAAACTTGTACGATGTCTTGCATTGTTTGTTACTGAATGAACGGATTGTTAAAAGTTACAGACTGAAACTATTTCATATAACTGTAAACCAAATATGTTCTCATTACATTACAATATTGTGGTTTAATCTCCAGAACACAACAGTATGATGATCTTTTAAATGAGTACTTTTAACAGTCAGTTAATTTAATAGCAAACAATGCAAGATACATGGTTCACATCACCCTTGGTTCTCACAGAATATTACTGTTCTTTTATACACAATGGATATTATGACAAAAGCCATAATAAAAATGTATTTACACCATTTATACAAGTGTTCGCCCTTGTTACCCTCTTCATTTCCTCTCCTACTTATTATCCGTCTTTTCTCAGTCCTATGCCAGATCGTCATCAAATGTGTCCCTCATGCCTAGTGCCTTGCCAGTCTGTTTTCCCCTATGGTGTAGCTTCGTTTTTAATTAATAAAAGCCCATTGACCTCTGTGTTTGAGTCCTCGCCTCATCCCTTCACCCAAACCTGACATCCTTGCCCTGGCCATTTCTGCTGGAGATATATTACGACTGTAAATTACATAATTGTGTGACAATTACATTTCATTGAATATTCTATTAGGGATGCGCAATATTTCGGCCACCATATCGATATCGGCCGATATATGTTTATTTTTTTTTATGTAATCGTTATCAGCCTGATATGAAATTTTGGCTGATATATTAAAGCCGATACATATTCTGTCTTTCAGCTGAGACACTTCAGAATTGCATTTTTGAATTGTTTGAAATATGATTGAAATCACTTCAATAAAATAGGAAATAGGAAAATACAGTCCAGAGCAACATGTGCAGCACAAGTCTGTCATATAAACTTCATAAAATTATAATGAGAGCATAATAATTGTGTGCTTTTGTGTAATTTTTATATAATTATATAAACATTTGGATTGTAATTTATCGGCCAAAATATCGGCCAATAATTTTCTGTAGAGCCATTTACTGTACTGTAAAAATATAGCAAATTGTCACTATCAAAGACTTACCATTTTTCTTGGTGAAATAATATGGAGGTAAGATTTTACCTTTGTAGGCCAGGTTGAATTAACCTGACAGCCTCTGCCATGGTCAGGCGTCTAAAAAATAATGTGTGCATTTCTTTGTTTGTTTGTGTGTGTGTGTGTGTGGTCCTGGACAACATGATCAAAGAACACTCAAGTCAAATGTAGGCCGTTAGATGTGTTTGAAGCTTTTCAAGAAACTACTGGTTTTTAAAGTCAATACTGCCCTCTTCTGTTGGTTTTGTAGAACTGTACCAAATAAACACACACACACACACACACACACACACACACAGTAAACCCTATCTTGTAGACAAAATATGGACATTTTTTGGTCCCTAAAAATCATACTGATGTTTTTTGAAAATGTAAAAATGCCTGTAGTTTTGTGTGATGGGTAGGTTTAGGGGTAGGGTTAGTGTAGGGGGATATAATGTACAGTTTTGTACAGTATAAAAACCATTACGTCTATGGAGAGAACACATAAAGATAGTGAACCAGACGTGTGTGTGTGTGAGAGAGAGAGAGAGAGAGAGAGAGAGTGTGTGTGTGATGGGTAGGTTTAAGGTTTAGGGTTAGTGTGTGTGTGAGAGAGAGAGAGAGAGAGAGAGAGAGAGAGAGAGAGAGAGAGAGTGTGTGTGTGTGTGTGATGGGTAGGTTTAGGGGTAGGGGTAGTGTAGGGGGATATAATGTACAGTTTGTACAGTATAAAAACCATTACGTCTATAGAGAGAACACATAAAGATAGTGAACCAGACGTATGTGTGTGTGTGTGTGTGTGTGTGTGTGTGTGTGAGAGAGAGAGAGAGAGAGAGAGAGAGAGAGAGAGAGAGAGAGAGAGAGAGAGAGAGAGAGAGAGTGTGTGTGTGTGATGGGTAGGTTTAAGGTTTAGGGTTAGTGTGTGTGTGTGTGTGTGAGAGAGAGAGAGAGAGAGAGAGAGAGAGAGAGTGTGTGTGTGTGTGTGTGAGAGAGAGAGAGAGAGAGAGAGAGAGAGAGAGAGAGAGAGTGTGTGTGTGTGTGTGTGATGGGTAGGTTTAAGGTTTAGGGTTAGTGTGTGTGTGTGTGAGAGAGAGAGAGAGAGAGAGAGAGAGTGTGTGTTTGATGGGTAGGGTTAGGGTTAGAGTGTGTTTGTGTGTGAGAGAGAGAGAGACAGACAGACAGAGTGTGTGTGTGTGTGTGTGTGTGTGTGTGTGTGTGTGTGTGTGTGTGAGAGAGAGAGAGAGAGAGAGAGAGAGAGAGAGAGAGTGTGTGTGATGGGTAGGGTTAGAGTGTGTGTGTGTGTGTGATGGGTAGGTTTAAGGGTTAGGGTTAGTGTGTGTGTGAGAGAGAGAGAGAGAGAGAGACAGAGAGTGTGTGTGTGTGTGAGAGAGAGAGAGAGAGAGAGAGAGAGAGAGAGAGAGAGAGAGAGAGAGTGTGTGTGCGAGAGAGTGAGAGTGTGTGTGTGTGTGTGTGTGTATGTGTGTGTGTTAAAATTTTCCCTTAAATTACTTTTTTCTACACTCCACACCCCATAATGACAAAGCAAAAATCTGATTTGTGACAACCTGAAAAACTGAAATAATTACATTGCGTAAGTATTCATACCCTTTTCTGGGACACTTGAAATTGAGTTCAGGAGCGTTCCCATTTCAGTTCCATCTTTGAGATGTTTCTACACTTCAACTAGCATTAATCTGTAGCAAATTCAATTGAACGGACATGATTTGATACCCAGGAAATAAACTTAGAAAAAGAGAATACAGACACAACGGAATGAAATAAAGTGTGTTTTGTCAGTGTAAGCCAAGTATACTTAAAGGCCAATGAAGTGCCTTGAAACTGAATCATTCTCTATCCCCTATATAGTTCACTGTCTAATCGTTCCCTATCCCCTATATAGTTCACTGTCTGACTGTTCCCTATCCCCTATATAGTTTACTGTCTAATCGTTCCCTATCCCCTATATAGTTCACTGTTTGATCGTTCCCTATCCCCTATATAGTACACTGTCTGATCGTTCCCTATCCCCTATATAGTTTACTGTCTAATCGTTCCCTATCCCCTATATAGTTCACTGTTTGATCGTTCCCTATCCCCTATATAGTTCACTGTCTAATCGTTCCCTATCCCCTATATAGTTCACTGTCTAATCGTTCCCTATCCCCTATATAGTTCACTGTCTGATTGTTCCCTATCCCCTATATAGTTCACTGTCTAATCGTTCCCTATCCCCTATATAGTACACTGTCTGAATCGTTCTCTATCCCCTACATATGTTCACTGTCTGATCGTTCCCTATCCCCTATATAGTACACTGTCTGATCATTCCCTATCCCCTACATATGTTCACTGTTTGATCGTTCCCTATCCCCTATATAGTACACTGTCTGATCGTTCCCGATCCCTTACATAGTGCACTGTCTGAATCGTTCTCTATCCCCTACATATGTTCACTGTCTGATCGTTCCCTATCCCCTATATAGTACACTGTCTGATCATTCCCTATCCCCTACATATGTTCACTGTTTGATCGTTCCCTATCCCCTATATAGTACACTGTCTGATCGTTCCCGATCCCTTACATAGTGCACTGTCTGAATCGTTCTCTATCCCCTACATATGTTCACTGTCTGATCGTTCCCTATCCCCTACAAATGTTCACTGTTTGATCGTTCCCTATCCCCTATATAGTACACTGTCTGATCGTTCCCGATCCCCTATATAGTGCACTGTCTGAATCGTTCTCTATCCTCTACATATGTTCACTGTCTGATCGTTCCCTATCCCCTATATAGTGCACTGTCTAAACGTTCCCTATCCCCTATATAGTGCACTCTGTGAATCGTTCCCTATCCCCTTTATAGTGCACCGTCTGATCCTTCCCTATCCCTTATATAGTGCACTGTCTGATTGCTCCCTATCCCCTATATAGTGCACAGTCTGATCGTTCCTTATCTCCTATATAGTGCACTCTCTGAATCGTTCCCTATCCCCTATATAGTGCACTGTTCCATTCACCATGTAGAAAACAGTAAATGTCTGCTCAAGTGACCGATTTTGTCATTGTTTTGGAGCACACTGGCTTATAGATAGTAAGGCTAACATATTCATACTAAAAGACAATGGGGATTTTGTATATATCTGATAAGTACATAAAATGTAGACTGAAAGTCTCTTATTTTTAGTTTAAAAGAAGTATACTAATAGCACACTTGAATGCATTTATTTTTTTGCAAGGGATATCACACATTGTGTGCATAAATGAAAAAGTTATGTGTATAAATGTACCAATATATTAAACCATGCCAGGGAAAATGAATGACACTGTCCAAATCAGATGTGGTCTCTTGGTAATGAGGAGGCTCTAGATCTGCTGCTCTCCAGAGACCGTGGCTGTTCTCTACGTGTTTACCAGGGCTGTACGGCCCCAGAGTCTAGTTACCTGGATTTGTTAAACTCAGTGGCACGAGTTGTTCCTTGTTGGGTCCCTGTTGCTTCATATTAGCAAGTCTTTGAGAGCACTTGATGACTGGGTATGTTTTTGTGTCCTGGACAAGTGAACTTGAACCCTTTCCTTGCCATATTTCACCTGTGTGTAATGGCATAAGACAAACAGAGAGACATACACAAACTGCAATAGCTTTAATAAACACATTAAATCAATGCCAGTGAATCTCTCAAACACAGGCTGGTAACATTCACACAAACACACCTGAAGGTGATCGGTTATATATCGGATATCTCGAGTGGAGTGGGATTCATGAGACAGAGAGAGAGAGAGAGAGAGAGAATGAAGGAGGGAGGGAGAGAGAGAGAGAGCGGGAAGAGAAAGTTTCTCGGGTATAACAGCAAGGGAGCAATGTAATGTTCAGCAAGCACTCTCCATTCACTCCAATCCCAAAAAAGGACATAAATAAAAGCTGCTCTACTAGAAGCCTCTGTCAAAGAGAGAAAGTTGGAAGAGGAGAAAGAAGCAGAGCGAGGAAAAGATACTGTTTTCACTGGAGATATTTCATCTGAAGATTCAACATGGGGTGAGCTGAAAATGCGTGATAGTGTATTAACCTAATGTTGAGTCATGTTTATGTTAATGTGAGTAATATATCAGCGTGGAGGAGGTTCCAGCACTGTGAGGTGATTGATACAGCTCTTGATGTGTGCGTGTGTGCGTGTGCGTGTGTGATGTGATGGGTAGGTTTAGGGGTAGGGGTAGTGTGTGTGTGTGTGTGATGGATAGGTTTAGGGGTAGGGGTAGTGTGTGTGTGTGTGTGTGTGTGTGATGGATAGGTTTAGGGGTAGGGGTAGTGTGTGTGTGATGGGTAGGTTTAGGGGTAGGGGTAGTGTGTGTGTGTGTGTGTGTGTGTGTGTGTGTGTGATGGATAGGTTTAGGGGTAGGGGTAGAGTGTGTGTGTGTGTGATGGGTAGGTTAGGGGTAGGGGTAGTGTGTGTGTGTGTGTGTGTGTGTGTGTGATTGGTAGGTTTAGGGGTAGTGTGTGTGTGTGTGTGTGTGTGTGTGTGTGTGTGATGGGTAGGTGTAGGGGTAGTGTGTGTGTGTGATGGGTAGGTTTAGGGGTAGGGGTAGTGTGTGTGTGTGTGTGTGTGATGGGTAGGTTTAGGGGTAGGGGTAGGGGTAGTGTGTGTGTGTGTGTGTGTGATGGATAGGTTTAGGGGTAGGGGTAGTGTGTGTGTGTGTGTGTGTGTGTGCGTGATGGGTAGGTTTAGGGGTAGTGTGTGTGTGTGTGTGATGGATAGGTTTAGGGGTAGGGGTAGTGTGTGTGTGTGTGTGTGATGGGTAGGTTTAGGGGTAGGGGTAGAGTGTGTGTGTGTGTGATGGGTAGGTTTAGGGGTAGGGGTAGTGTGTGTGTGTGTGTGTGATTGGTAGGTTTAGGGGTAGTGTGTGTGTGTGTGTGTGTGTGTGTGTGTGTGTGTGTGTGATGGGTAGGTTTAGGGGTAGGGGTAGTGTGTGTGTTTGTGTGTGTGTGTGTGTGTGTGTGTTTGTGTGATGGGTAGGTTTAGGGGTAGTGTGTGTGTGTATGTGATGGGTAGGTTTAGGGGTAGGGGTAGTGTGTGTGTGATGGGTAGGTTTAGGGGTAGGGGTAGTGTGTGTGTGTGTGTGTGTGTGTATGTGTGTGTGTGTGTGTGTGTGTGTGTGTGTGATGGGTAGGTTTAGAGGTAGGGGTAGTGTGTGTGTGTGTGTATGTGATGGGTAGGTTTAGGGGTAGTGTGTGTGTGTGTATGTGTGTGTGTGTGTGTGTGTGTGTGATGGGTAGGTTTAGGGGTAGGGGTAGTGTGTGTGTGTGTGATGGGTAGGTTTAGGGGTAGGGGTAATGTGTGTGTGTGTGTGATGGGTAGGTTTAGGGGTAGGGGTAGTGTAAACACTTTTATTTTGGATGCGATTAATATTTTTGACAATATCAATATCAATGTACTAGTAGTATACTTGTAAGTGCATTTCAATACTGCTTGTGACTAAATTGTATTAAATTGTAAAAAAGTATACTTTTAAGTATATATTATAGTAAACTTTGAGTACACAACGAGTTTACAAATAAGTTTTTTCCGTTTGTACTGCAACTATACCACACATGAACTCATAGGTATACTGAGAGTTTACTAGGTAAATACTTAGTTTATGAAGTTACACTTTAAAGTAGGTGATAAATAATAAAGGTGAGTGGAAGGATCTAAACACCGCAGTTTAAGACTTTATTTAACAAAACTTAGGACTAGAAACAAGAACAAGAACAAAACAACTAAGTAAAACGTGACGAGAACTGAGAATTAACTGAAAGAAACTTGAACAAACAAACCAATCAACGAAATTAATCACAGGTGTAAACGATAATCAAACAATAAGTAACCAAGGAAACAAACTCAAACACAGGAAACAGAGATATCCCTTACAGAAGAACACTCTCAGTAGTTTAGTAGTACTTGTAAGTTTTCTTTGAGTGGACTCAACTTCATACTTATAGTTTTTATATATTATGTTTGCATTTTAAGTATACTACTATGTTCCTATTTAGGTATTAATTTTTATACTCAAAACAAACATTTTATTCTAGCTTCATGCATTAATTTTTATCAATACTTGAATGTGGGTAAGTTTCATTAAAAAAGGCAACATTTTAAACAAAAAACTGAGAAAATCAGACAAAAATTAATTTATATGCTTGATGATCATGTGCGTCAGCAATGCTTCTATAACTTGTTTCTCTTTCTTTATTCTCTCCTTATGCTGTGAGTAATTTTGTGGTTGGATTTTCTTGCACTTAATTTTCTCATATTTGTCCATATACTTCACTAACAGTGTTTGCGTTTGTCAAACCCTCACAGTATTTTTAGACAATGGGACTCATTCATTAATAACTGTGTGGATTATTTCACATGTATATGCACAGGAGAACTTCTCCGTACCCACGTGAATTTGTTCTTAATCCTGTAACGCGTACATCAGGTCTTTATCGACACGGGACGTCATTCATTACCTTCCCTCTCATTCGTTTTTTAAAGTTAGACATTAACATTCTTAGTATTCTTACCTCAATCAATTCATTAGAAACAATATACAAGAAAATGTTTTATAAAAGAATGCCTGTTTTTCCATTCATTTTTTATAATAAAAACTGTATAGGGTCGCTAACGACCCGAGGCGTGTTCTTCAATAATTGAATCTTTGATGACTGAATTACGTGCACTTATCCCTCAAGGTGGCGATGTCTGATACTCAATGATGAAGTGATGTTTCACTCATAGTCACCGCAGGCAGAAAACAAAAGAATAGGAAATATCATCAGCAAAACTCAGTGAAGTTCTGAACGCAATCAAATATTAGCATCACTGACGGTGGATCTGCGGAAGAAGCTGTCAGAGATCAGAATATTGATGTTGAAGATGATAGTTTTGAGAATATGATTGAGATGGCGAATATGAGGCAGATGCTGAATGTACTGGGAAACGAGTTCTGACGAGGACAGTGATGATGGTATGAAACATCTGCTCAAACTGAACCCTGAACCCAAACAGACGCACTCTCGTCAGATCCACGAGCAATGCTGAGTGGGTCCTGCCATCCATGTGGATGTGACTTTGACACGTACCACCTACCTAAGCATTGTTGCAGACCATGTACACCCTTTCATGGAAACGGTATTCCCTGGTGGCAGTGGCTCTTCCAGCAGGATAATGCTCCTGACACAAAGCACAAATGCTTCAGGAATGGTTTGAGGAGCACAACAACGAGTTTGAGGTGTTGACTTGGCCTCCAAATTCCCCAGATCTCAATCCAATCGAGCATCTGTGGGATGTGCTGAACAAACAAGTCTGATCCATGGAGGCCCCACCTCGCAACTTACAGGACTTAAAGGATCTGCTGCTAACCTCTTGGTGCCAGATACCACAGCACACCTTCAGGGGTCCAGTGGAGTCCGTGCCTCGACGGGTCAGCAAAAGGGGGACCAACACAATATTAGGACATAATGTTATGCCTGATCGGTGTATAATATAATATAATTGTGTTAAGATGAAATATAAGAGAAATGTTTTGTGGTTTCAGTTATTCCTACATTTTATTAAACAACCCAGCCTTTTTGAATGCTTATTATTTTTCAGACGAGCTAGATGCATATAATTTGCATTTCCAAATCTACTATGGCACATATAAATGCATGTGTCTTTTCAAATCAGTCATTTACAGTAGCAGACCCATTATTTGCTTTGAGTCCTTAAAACACACTCTGAAGTTACCATAGACGAAACTGTCAGGAAACAGAAGATCATGCATTTCACAGATCCCTTCAGAGGAAATCCAGTTTCCTCTGTTAGTATTTGGAGTTCCCCTTGTGGTATGGTGGATGTTTAAGAATTGCATTTTTTTTTTTTTATTCTGAGTACTTGTATAAGACACAGATTCCCACAGGACATAGAGCTGCAGAGCCAAGTTCGCATTGTGTTGATCTTAAATTTCCATTTCAAGGCAAGAGTTATTCCAAAGGCCTCTTACTAAAAATAAACCCACGAAGGGATGAGCAAAAGCTTCGCTGAGAGCAGATTTGTTGATGGAAGCCAGAAAATGATTGAATTCTGAACTTCCAAATATTTGTCTTTAATATGAATTGTGTGTGGTATTAATGCATCTTTGTCTGGATTTCGGCTTCTCTGAGATCTGGAAAAAGTCATGTGTTAATAATATTTTCACTCTTAAACCATAGGCAGCTGCGTTATGGGCAAGCCAAGTTTAAGTCCTGGCTTAAGTCTTGTTCCCCTCTCTATATATTAAAAATGAATTAATAGTTGTGCCCCAAATGACGCACTATACACTTATGCACTCTGTACTCAACAGTGTAGTGTATGAACTTTATAAGGTTATTTAGTCATTCACCATCAGAGTCTGAAGCCCGAAGTCGAGTGCATGAAGTGTCCAACATCCCACACTTCGTTTTATCAGTTAATTAAGGGCATCACCCGGGTATTTTGGTAAAACTTTATTTCGAAAGATCACTACAGACATTCTACTAACTATAAGTAACTTTGCAACTACATGTCAACTAGCAGTCATTAGAGTATAGTAGACTGTCTGGTTAATATTATATTCAAGAGTACATATAACCATACATGTCAGGGGTAAAAAAAAAAGAAGAAAAAAAGGGCATTTTACAGAAAAAAACTTGTATCTATTAAACAGCTGTATAGTTTACTTTAGCTTTAAAGTTTTTACTTTTGATATAGTTTCCAAATACACTGTATTGCCAAACGTTTTGTGACGCCTGCCTTTACATGCACATGAACTTCAATGACATCCCATTCTTAATCCGTAGGGTTTAATATGGAGTTGGCCCACCCTTTGCAGCTATAACAGCTTCAACTCTTCTGGGAAGGCTTTCCACAAGGTTTAGGAGTGTGTTTATGGGAATTTTTGACGATTCTTCTAGAAGCGCATTTGTGAGGTCAGGCACTGATGTTGGACGAGAAGGCCTGGCTCGCAGTCTCCGCTCTAATTCATCCCAAAGGTGTTCTATCGGGATGAGGTCAGGACTCTGTGCAGGCCAGTCAAGTTCCTCCACACCAAACTCGCTCATCCATGTCTTTATGGACCGACGCTTTGTGCACTGGAGCGCAGTCATGTTGGGACAGGAAGGGGCCGTCCCCAAACGGTTCCCACAAAGTTGGGAGCATGAAATTGTCCAAAATGTATTGGTATGCTGAAGCATTAAGAGTTCCTTTTTACTGGAACTAAGGGGCCAAGCCCAACCCCTGAAAAACAACCCCACCCCATAATCCCCCCTCCACCAAACTTTACACTTGGCACAATGCAGTCAGGCAAGTCCCGTTCCCCTGGCAACCGCCAAACCCAGACTCGTCCATGGGATTGCAGACAGAGAAGCGTGATTGGTCACTCCAGAGAACACGTCTCACTGCTCTAGAGTCCAGTGGCGGCGTGCTTTACCCCACTGCATCCCATGCTTTGCATTGCTCTTGGTAATGTAAGGCTTGGATGAGCTGCTCGGCCATGGAAACCCATTCCATGAAGCTCTCTACACACTGTTATTGAGCTCATCTGAAGGCCACAGAAGTTTGGAGGTCTGTAGCTATTGACTCTGCAGAAAGTTGGCGTCTTCTGCGCACTGTGACCCTCAGCATGCGCTGACCCCGCTCTGTGATTTTACGTGGCCTATCACTTTGTGGCTGAGTTGCTGTTGTTCCCAATTGCTTCCACTTTGTTATAATCCCACTAACAGTTGAGCGTGGGATATTTAGTAGTGAGGAAATGTCAGGAATGGACTTATTGCACAGGTGGCAACCTATCACGGTACCACGCTTGAGTTCACTGAGCTCCTGAGAGCGACCCATTCTTTCACAAATGTTTGTAGAAGCGTCTGCATGCCTAGTGCTTGATTTATACACCTGTGGCCATGAAGGGATTGAACACCTGAACTCAGGGATTTGGAGGGGCGGCCCAATACTTTTGGCAATATAGTGTATATTTTAACATCAATTTTAATTAGTTTTTTTCCATTATATTTGACTTCATGAATATAGTAATAGGCAATTATAATAACGAAATCAAATATAAACTAAAGATTTTTATCACCATCATATGAAAAACATTTTAGCATAACATCAACTTCTTCGAAGTTAACACAAGAATCATAGCTTTTCTTTGTAAGTAATTATTTATTATTTTTTTATTATTATTAATAAAATAAAATGTATTATTAGTTATTTTTCCAAAACATTTGTGTCTTGGGACACTTCCAAAATAAGTGATTAATTGTCTAAGGGGAATCTTTCATGTTCACTTTTTAAATGCTGTACCGCTATTGACTTAACTGGGTAAAATTATATGAAACCTCTTTCACTTCAATTGTGATGCAATTTTATGAGGTGTCATCCAAATTTTACTTCAATCAAGATGTTTTTTAAATAGAGAATTACAGTAAGTAGTAACAGCAAGTATACTTTTATATTGAAGAAGAGCACGCAAGGAAATATTACATCCAGAACCTGAAACTTAATACAAGAAGTAAATTCTTCAACTGTTTGAAAAGAACAATTATTATTACATTCTAATAGCATGTAAAACTAAACAATAATGTATAAGATCAACTGAAAAGTTATAAATATGAACAAATTCAGTATAATGGTATAAAACACCATCCTTTCTGATCAACTGTATTCTCTTTTTAAAACTATTCTCAAAAATATTGATTTGTTACACTACAAAAGTTACTTGTAGTTAGTAGAATGTCTAAATTGATCTATCGATCTATCCAAATAAAGTGTAACCACTTTTTCAAATTGCACATTACTGAAACTATTTATACTACAAAACGGCATACAATACTGCACAAGTATGCCAGTCGGGACACACGTAATGGCAATGATGATGGATGTCACTTGGTTTGGTTTTTCATTGTCTAATGAAATTCAGAAATGTATGTGTACAATATGTTTTTCCCACAAATTGCAAAATAAAAGACCTTCATTGATCCTATCTAAAATAATTGAATATATACACCGATCAGGCATAACATTATGACCACTGACTGGTGAAGTGAATAACATTGATGATCTCTGTTAGTGGGTGGGATATATTAGGCAGCAAGTGAACATTTTGTCCTCAAAGTTGATGTGTTAGAAGCAGGAGAAATGGGCAAGCGTAAGGATTTGAGCGAGGTTGACAAGGGCCAAATTGTGATGGCTAGACGACTGGGTCAGAGCATCTCCAAAACTGCAGCTCTTGTGGGGTGTTCCCGGTCTGCAGTGGTCAGGATCTATCAAAAGTGCTCCAAGGAAGGAACAGTGGAGAACCGGCGACAGGGTCATGGGCGGCCAAGGCTCATTGATGCACGTGGGGAGCGAAGGCTGGCCCGTGTGGTCCGATCAAACATGCTGACCCCTGTCCACCGCCGAAAGCACCAACAGTGGCACGTGAGCATCAGAACTGGACCACGGAGCAATGGAAGAAGGTGGCCTGGTCTGATGAATCACGTGTTCTTTTACATCACGTGGATGGCCGGGTGCGTGTGTGTGGCTTACCTGGGGAACGCATGGCACCAGGATGCACTATGGGAAGAAGGCAAGCCGGCGGAGGCAGTGTGATGCTTTGGGCAATGTTCTGCTGGGAAACCTTGGGTCCTGCCATCCATGTGGATGTTACTTTGACACGTACCACCTACCTAAGCATTGTTGCAGACCATGTACACCCTTTCATGGAAACGGTATTCCCTGGTGGCTGTGGCTCTTCCAGCAGGATAATGCTCCTGACACAAAGCACAAATGCTTCAGGAATGGTTTGAGGAGCACAACAACGAGTTTGAGGTGTTGACTTGGCCTCCAAATTCCCCAGATCTCAATCCAATCGAGCATCTGTGGGACGTGCTGAACAAACAAGTCCGATCCATGGAGGCCCCACCTCATAACTTACAGGACTTAAAGGATCTGCTGCTAACATCTTGGTGCCAGATACCACAGCACACCTTCAGGGGTCTAGTGGAGTCAATGCTTTGACGGGTCAGCAAAAGGGGGACCAACACAATATTAGGTCATAATGTTATGCCTGATCGGTGTATATGGTTTACATCATCAGGAGGGTCCTCGGATGTCCGCACAACATCTGCGTGCAGCCCAAGGCTGTGTCCAAAATTGCCCCCTATACCCTTAAAAAGGGCACTTGTGAGAGTCATTATGCTCTATTTAAATGTTTTAGTTCCATGTGAGTTTAATTGATATATAGGTAGCCAGTGTTTATACAAAGATTTATTCATTAAGGTTTATACATGATAGAGAGTTCAAGATAATTATTTTCATTACTACTGGAACTGCCAGTTTGCTAAGTTTCAAATGATTATTAGACAGCACAAACTATTCAAAAGCGGCGGCCCCTCCGGCGCACTAGTGTCTGAATTAATTCACTCGTTTTCATTCACTCCTTCAAGTGTATGTGAATATCCTGCCATCCTGTAAATGACATGACTCACTGCTGCCCTCTGGCGTCTGGTAGAGTTTAGAAAAGCAATTATACTGCGAGACTGAGCGGATCGCGCAGAAAATGAAATATACCCGGCCCTTTAAGGGAGCTCATCAACTTAGATTTGTTAAATTCCTTCAAATGAATTGTAACATAATACTGAACACTTGAAATATCTTGCATTCCTGTCCATTTCCACTTCACAGTTTTTAAGATAATCACTCAGCCTAATTTACACTAAGCAGGTCATTCCACATGATGAAAGGTTCTCTGAAGTAATAAAGCAAGAAAATAACACCGCTGTCTCAGTGAATCTCCCCTTATCTCTCTTCACACACATTCTGTCTGGCATCCACTGTCTCCCTATTTGTCAACCAGGCCCGACCTTAGCAAAGCACTCGATCTGGCTCATCATACACCCCAGCCACTGCGGAGAATGAATATATGACTTGTGACATCTTGTATTGATGACATTTATTCATATTTTCTTCTCCATCTGGCATATTATGACTGTCACTTTCAATATTTTGGTGATTTTTCAAAAGCTCATCCTACTCGAGTGAATTTTCCACATTTCGATCTCCTCAGAAATGACTAATGGTGTTCAAGTCATGTCATTAAAAAGATCATATTTATGAGTTGAGTGCACATGAACGGCACCACAAAGTCGTAAATATGTGTGGGAAGCTCGGGGTTTTCTTTAAGCCCCGATCTGTACGAGTTATGAGGCGTCAATAAGAAACTTACAGGTGTTTGGGCTTTAAAATAAGCTAATGCCTGCACCGAATATAATAGCATTGTAATATAATATATATATAATGATAAAGTTTACAGTAGTTTCATAATTTAAATAAAAAACATAAATTGTTCTTGATTTACTTGCTGTATTCGTGTTGTTTTGCTGATGTCAAATCCTAACCCACGTCTAATCCAATCATCAGCCTAATTACATCAGCTTAATATAGTTTTGTAACGTGTTTGATTACACTTGTACAAACTAAGCTTCTCATCACAACTCAAAACAAGAACAGCATGAAACAACACTCATGGGATATTAGCCTGTATTTGTGTGTGGAAAGAAGCGTGACAAAATCTTGGACACTGCCTGAGGGAAATCAAGAGTGTTTTCACACGCCGAAACCAGCTCCTTCTTTCCATCACTGAATGAACCGCTTGCACAGAGGAATACCTGTACATCATTAGAGGAGAAAAACTCCTTAAACTGTCTTTCTATCTTGTCTACATGGTTTGTTTTTCGTGACAAACAGCAAATGTTGAGAAATCTCATTTGCCAGAGGAAATTGCAGATGAAGGGCACGGTTAGGAAAATAATATATTGATAATCTGCATTATTCAACATCAAACCAAAGTTTACATGGGGTTCACTTAGAGGTAACCAATAACGTTTGGACCTATAAATGTGTTCCAGATGTACTTCTATTGTTAGCAAATACCTACTTTCACCCTGTTTTACAGCTGTTTAAACTGAGGAGATAGTTATAAATCACAGAGATAATTGGGGATTTGACAAGCATCTTTCATAGAAGATGGATTGGATGTTTTTCCAGACTAGAAGTCTAGAAGACATCCGACTGTATGTTGTTCCCTTTGGAAACAATATAAAGACTCAATATCCAGAATAAAGGCCCTATAACAGATAAAGTTCTAAAAATTGTTCTAAATGTAAAAGAATAGCAGAGTTATAGACCTTGTGAAGCTCCACCCATTTTCCAACTATAGGCCTTGTGTAGCCCCGCCCCTTTTCACAATTATAGACCTTGTGTAGCTCCACCCATTTTTCCAACTATAGGCCTTGTGTAGCCCCACCCCTTTTCACAATTATAGACCTTGTGTGTCCCCGCCCACTTTCACAACTATAGGCCTTGTGTAGCCCCGCCCATTTTCACAACTATAGATCTTGTGTTGCCCCGCCCCTTTTCAGCGCTACGCTCGTCGTGTTCTGTTTTTATTTCCACAGCATGAAGGTAAGAGCTTAAGGATTTATGAATGAAACGCTTGTTTTAAAATCTTCCCGGTCTACTGACATTTTGTTAAGACATCCACTTCAAACATTACAATACTCATGATAACATTTCTCTGGCGCATAAGGTCTATAACGATAACGAGACATGATATCGTTGACATCACTTTCAGAATGATTTTTTCCAGCTGATGAATGATAAAAACACTGACAGCCAATGAGAATCATTCTTGCTTTTGTGAGCTCGAGCATTTAAAGTGGCAGGCGACAAAACTGCAGCGCGCTTATAATAAACAGAGCGATAATGTTATATTATAGTTATCATTCTTGGTGTGAACAAGAACAGGAAGACAGGGCAGGACATAGTGATCGGCTCCTCACCTTTTTTTAAAATAGCCAATAGTGTTTAGTTTCTATCACAGCTCGTCCAGAGCCGTTGAGCTCAGTAAAGCTGCAGTTTCTTCCTAATCTCTAACCGTTTCTCCTCCTAATCTCCTCCATATCGCTTTAAAATAAAGCATTCTGTGCACAATTCAAACGGGTCTGATTAGTTTTCTGGTAGTGCACTGTCTGATCGTTCCCTATCCCCTATATAGTACACTGTCTGATCGTTCCCTATCCCCTATATAGTGCACTGTCTGATCGTTCCCTATCCCCTATATAGTACACTGTCTGATCGTTCCCTATCCCCTATATAGTACACTGTCTGATCGTTCCCTATCCCCTATATAGTGCACCGTCTGATCGTTCCTTATCTCTTATATAGTGCCTTATATAGTTCCCTATCTCTTATATAGTGCCTTATATAGTTCCCTATCCCCTATATAGTGCACTGTCTGATCGTTCCCTATCCCCTATATAGTACACTGTCTGATCGTTCCCTATCCCCTATATAGTACACTGTCTGATCGTTCCCTATCCCCTATATAGTGCACTGTCTGATCGTTCCTTATCCCTTATATAGTGCCTTATATAGTTCCCTATCTCTTATATAGTGCCTTATATAGTTCCCTATCTCTTATATAGTGCCTTATATAGTTCCCTATCCCCTATATAGTGCACTGTCTGATCGTTCCCTATCCCCTATATAGTGCACTGTCTGATCGTTCCTTATCCCTTATATAGTGCCTTATATAGTTCCCTATCCTTTATATAGTCTGAATCGTTCCCTATCCCCTATATAGTGCGCTGTCTGATCGTTCTCTATCCTCTATATAGTGTACTGCCTGATCGTTCCCTATCCCCTATATAGTACACTGTCTGATCGTTCTCTATCCTCTATATAGTGCACTGCCTGATCGTTCCCTATCACCTATATAGTGCACTGTCTGATCATTCCCTATCCCTTATATAGTGCCTTATATAGTTCCCTATCCCCTATATAGTGCACTGCCTGATTGTTCCCTATCCCCTATATAGTACACTGTCTGATCGTTCCCTATCCCCTATATAGTGCACTGTCTGATCGTTCCCTATCCCCTATATAGTGCACTGTCTGATCGTTCCCTCTCCCCTATATAGTGCACTGCCTGATTGTTCCCTATCCCCTATATAGTGCACTGATGATGCAAATTCCAGTTAATTTACAGTAGCATAAGATATTTGCACGACCAGTTTAAACATTATTAAATAAGCATTTTGCAACGGGCAGAAAACAGCTCAACTCAGACATCCTGTTATATATTCATCTCATAACACAACCTGAATATCAGGGTAAACCCTCCCCTTGCACACTTTCCTTTGTGTTTATTCCAAGTCTTGCTAGACCTTCGTGATGTTTACCAGGGAAAGCTCTGTGGTTTGTCAAGCTCAGAAAGAAAGACTCAACCCCCTGAAACCCTCCACTACCTCCAACAATACTCAGCTGGATCTCAGATCCGTTCACTTGGAAGGGTTTCTACCGCAGCAGATTTCTCTCAAATGCCCTACTTGTGACCCCTTCATGGTCCTAGAGGAGATGTGATATTCAGGAGGTTTCTGTGCATGCTGGAGGTAAATATGCCTGCAGGGCTTGATGTGCATGTTATGGCATAAACAGTGCATGCATTTATAATAGGAACGGTTAAAGGAATAGTTCACCCAAAATCAACTGTTAACGTATATGGACAAAAACAGTTCAAAACACTGTTTATATTCTATGTTCTGCAGTAAGTGATAGATGTTTGGAATTATATTTTCATTTTTGAGTGAACTATCCCTTTAACTCTCAAGAATTTTTGGTCATGTGTATTGAATCAAAAAGGGAAATCGGTGGTGCAATCGGTGTGCATTTCATCTGATGGTGTTTATCTTTATCTTTGTGAACTTAAAGACAAAGCATTTGGATAGTTTGTGATCTAAAGGGATAAATAATAACAGTATTTATGTTTTGTTCTGATAACAATATTTAGAAAATAGGCTTGCCAGGAGAACATACGCACCATGTAATCTAACTTTTTGCAGCCTAATTCGATTGATTACCCAATAAATATGTTGAACTATATCAAAACTTTTCACTCATTGTAAGAAAAACGGATAATGACCTTTTCTGTTAAGTTTACGGACATCTCCTTCAACTCTAAAACACAACACAATGTAACTGAACATTTCCCAGTTTTTTTATGTGTTCTGGGACTTTTATTTTGAAGTGTATTTTCTGTTCCTTTTGTTCTGGTTTCTTTTCCTGTGTTTAGTTCCTGTTTTACTTTACCTGACCGAAATCGCCCCCTAAACCCTCATTCACTATTCCCTACATTACTCCACTAATATAGTGCACTAGAGGGAGTGAATGAAAACGAGTGAGTGATTTAGCTGCAGCGCCATCTTCTGGTCAAACACAGGAATTCATTTGGCACAACTCTCACAGTGCATTATGGGTATTCTCTAGTCGCTGAGTGTACATCAGTTGTACACTCGTTATTGCGGTGCATTATGGGATTGAATGAGTGTACTTAATGTCCACTATGGTTTCGGACAACACTAAAAACAGCTGTGTGCCTTATTTAAGGGCAAAGGGGGCGATTTCAGATACAAGTTACCCTTGTTATTGATTACCCGCACCTGTGTTTTGTTAGCCTCTTCCTAATATTGTGTTGGCCCCCCTTTTGCTGCCAAAACAGCCCTGACCTGTCGAGGCATGGACTCCACTAGACCCCTGAAGGTGTGCTCTGGTATCTCGCACCAAGATGTTAGCAGCAGATCCTTTAAGTCCTGTAAGTTGTGAGGTGGGGCCTCCATGGATCGGACTTGTTTGTTCAGCACATCCCACAGATGCTCGATTGGATTGAGATCTGGGGAATTTGGAGGCCAAGTCAACACCTCAAACTCGTTGTTGTGCTCCTCAAACCATTCCAGAACCATTTGTGCTTTGTGTCAGGAGCATTATCCTGCTGGAAGAGCCACAGCCACCAGGGAATACCGTTTCCATGAAAGGCTGTACATGGTCTGCAACAATGCTTAGGTAGGTGGTACGTGTCAAAGTAACATCCACATGGATGGCAGGACCCAAGGTTTCCCAGCAGAACATTGCCCAAAGCATCACACTGCCTCCGCCGGCTTGCCTTCTTCCCATAGTGCATCCTGGTGCCATGTGTTCCCCAGGTAAGCCACGCACACGCACCCGGCCATCCACGTGATGTAAAAGAACACGTGATTCATCAGACCAGGCCACCTTCTTCCATTGCTCCGTGGTCCAGTTCTGATGCTCACGTGCCACTGTTGGTGCTTTCGGCGGTGGACAGGGGTCAGCATGGGCACCCTGACTGGTCAGCGGCTATGCAGCCCCATACGCAACAAACTGAGATGCACTGTGTATTCTGACACCTTTCTATCAGAACCAGCATTAACTTCTGGAGCAATTTGAGCTCCAGTAGCTCGTCTGTTTGATCGGACCACACGGGCCAGCCTTCGCTCCCCACGTGCATCAATGAGCCTTGGCCGCCCATGACCCTGTCGCTGGTTCTCCACTGTTCCTTCCTTGGAGCACTTTTGATAGATCCTGACCACTGCAGACCAGGAACACCCCACAAGAGCTGCAGTTTTGGAGATGCTCTGACCCAGTCGTCTAGCCATCACAATTTGTCAAACTTGCTCAAATACTTACGCTTGCCCATTTTTCCTGCTTCTAACACATCAACTTTGAGGAAATTTTTTTCACTTGCTGCCTAATATATCCCACCCACTAACAGAGATCATCAGTGCTATTCACTTCATCTTCATAATGTTATGCCTGATCGGTGTATACCCAAATGATGAGCTGTTCCGCTGGGTCCTAAAATCAGTTTCTCTTCAGAATGCATTCAGATACACATGTAGACATTATAACATTTTTGGTGAAGTTTAAGCATTTGAGCATTTGCTATGTTTTCTATGTGTACTGAAGCATTCCTCACATTCCATTCATTCCTAAGGGGGTCAAATTGACCCATGAGGGACAGATTTCATACTTTTATTGCAACCACATAAAAACTCCTCAAATCCAGTCGATTTTTTTGTGTATTTGTGATTCAAGTGCAACAAAAGTCCTAAGGTCTTAGGCCACTCCGATGAACACTAAAAATTTTTAATTTTAAACTAAATTTAAAAATGAATTTCGGGTCAAAATGACCCAAGGGAAAGATCAGTTTAATAAACTGCTGCAATTAGATCCCTTCTCATCTTCCCTGCTAAACCGTAACAGTAATGTGTCATTTAAAATATGGATAACATACTGTGAATGGTCAATGCAGAAATTTCCTTAAATTGGGACTTTTCTTAGATTGCCCATGTTTATGTTTGAATGCACTTCATCTGGATATCAGTAAAAAAAAAAAAATGCTGCATAGACATGCAAACACTATATGGAGTAAAATAACTGATCTCATGGTGTCGTCCAAAGCTAGCAATTTGTGTTAAGTGGGAATTTTCAGGTTAGTTTCACTTCCTGCATCCAGCCCCTCGTTCTCTCTTTAGACCTCAAACCATCATTGTGTTAAGAGGTTCAACCCCAGTCTCTCTGTCCCCATTAAACTGGCTGTTAATAAATGATTTTACTGCCATATTTGTCTTGTTGAGCAAACTAAGCACTCAAAATTGTTTCCACTGGAACGTCTCTCCATCCGAAGCTCTCCTCCACGCCACCGACTGTAGGGTTTACAATAGCGGCTGAGCTGTTTAATGTAGTGCAGGGAATTATGTGGTGGAAGAGAGTGTTGTTTGACTTATGACTGAAAGGCAAAGTGAGTCGTTTAGCTTAGAGTGACCACATCTGGACAGTGTTTCAGCCATGCTTGCTGACTTTGTGTGTTCCTGCACATCTAGTTTGGGGACAAATGCTGCTCAACGGTTGTGAAAGTCGCATGCGGTGCAAGCAGGAATCCCAACATGTTCTGACGTGATCTGTCGGAGTTGCAAGCCATTGATGAACGAACTGCAGAAATGTTTTATTGAAACATTTTCCAATACAGTTGACTCTCCAGAGACTGTCATTAGCTCATCCAGGCCACCATGTTTACAATAGAATCACGTTTTCCCCGAGAGAGCACATATGCTCATATGGTGTCCCGCTGTCCCAGGAGAGACGGAGGCACCATCTGCTGGTAAAGCTACACCACTGTGCTCAGAGATGGAGTAGTGGGACGGATCGCGCTGGTCAATAATAGGCATGAGGTTAGCATAACAATTCAAAGGGACCAATGTCTGGTAAGGGTTCTCAACGTTGTTCTTTTAATAATGAAGTCTAATGGCATTTGTGTAATTGACAAACTGACTCTTTTTTTATATTTTGTGTCAGACTGTATATATATGTAGGCTAAAGCAATGCATTTTGTCTAAACTTTTATGGCATGCTGTGTTTATAAAAATCTGCATGCATAATAATATTTAATGTAATACTTGTGAAATGTTGATTAAGTGTAGGACACTGCAGTCACTAATTGACATGTCATGCCAACTTCCCATATGGTGTCTTAGGGATATTGATTTATTGATGAAAGGGTTGTGAGGAATTTATTTCTGAATATCAAATGGCAGTGAAAAGTATAATTTTACATAAAATAAGTGCAAAAGAGGACAAAAAATGTGATGTCATGTAGGCTACTATAATTTACCAACAATGGCTTCAAAAAAATAGTTACTACTATTATTTTTACTATGTGAAATCATAATCATTTAACAACATGGCGGCTGTTTTCAGTGTAAGAAACTTTTATTATAATATTTTACTATGGTAGCCACATTTGTTCATATGTAGTATTAATGCTGTAAAATCATATTATACTAAGGGAACGTCACTAACGTTCTGGCAACGTTCTCTCAAAGTTATGAACAGTCATCTGGGCTTTAATAAGATTCTCAAAACGTTAGCACAAAAAACGTTGGTCTAATGTTTTTTAAATGTTTTCAAAAGTAACACTCCCGTAATGTTTGAAGAATGACACAATGGAACATTTCCTTAACATTTGAAGTAACATTTAAAATCTGGACGTTCTGAACGTTTAGAGAACATTCCGTTTTAATAACTTTTTATAAACACACTCTTAGAGCATATTTTGGTTAGCGGGATGGAGGTATATCTTCAAAAAGAGGTTTGTTTGAATGTTGCTGCACTGCAAAAAATGCTTTTCTTACTTAGTATTTTTGTCTTGTTTCCAGTCCAAATATCGAAACATTCTTAAATCAAGATGCTTTTACTAGATCAGTCAAATGACAGAAGATATTTTTTCTTGTTTTCTGGAAAATAAGATCAAAATGAAGTGAGTTTTTGCTTAAAACAAGCAAAATGATCTGCCAATGGTGTCTGTGGCACAGAAAAAAAGATTAATTTTTATTACCCCATCCCACATGAAAAAATACTATAGTATATTGCAGTAAAATTACTCTATATTATAGTGTTTTTGAACCAATATACTACAGTAAATTGTAGTATTTACTACACTTTGTTAATTTATACAACAACATACTGTAGTATTAACTATAGTATAACCAAATACAATTTACTGTAGTATGGTTGTAATAATAATTTTACTATAATAGTATTTTTTCATGTTTTAAACAACAACAAAAACTCACTTCAATTTGATTTTATTTTCCAGAAAAAAAAGTCATTATGTCATTTTACTTATCATATTGATTTCAGAATTTTTAGATATTTAGACTGGAAACAAGACAGAAATACTAAGTAAGAAAAGCATTTTTTGCAGTGTGAGGCGCTGTGAGAGAGAGAGAGAGAGAGAGAGGTGGAAGTGTGTGTGTGTGTGTGTGTGTGTGTGTGTGTGAGAGTGTGAGAGAGAGAGAGAGAGAGAGGTGGAAGTGTGTGTGTGTGTGTGTGTGTGTGTGAGTGAGTGAGTGAGTGAGTGAGAGAGAGAGAGAGAGAGAGAGAGTGTGTGTGTGTGTATGAGTGTGAGAGAGAGAGAGAGAGAGAGAGAGAGGTGGAAGTGTGTGTGTGTGTGAGACAGAAGATCAGAAGACAGTGAGCGGGCGGGCGGATGAGCTTCACCGGCTGATCTGACTGTGTGTCGCCGGAATGGAGGTCTATCCTCCCGACAGTGAAGGGATGATGGAGGCTTGGCTTGACGACAACCTAGAGTTTGCGCATTCTTACTTTGTGCGAAAGGCTTCTCGGTAAGTTCAAAGGCGCAGAGTGGCATTGGACACTATAGAGCAATACTCGGCGCACAGCGCAAAGCTACATATCATTATCGACAAATACTCATCTGCAGTTTAACTTTGACTTCAGAATGCGTCAGTGTTTACTGCATATTGTCCCGCAAACTCCGATGTAACCATAATTTGGAACTTGAACTCGTTTATTACAGTAATTCAATCTTTTGTTTTGTGTGTAGCCTTTAATTTCACATGGTTTTATGTTCTTCATTAACATCATCAGCTTGATATGCACAATGACTGTAGCCTGTACTCACACTGTTTAACCAACAAACTCTTTTATTCTGATGTGATTGATATATTGATTTCTTTATGCACTTAAATACAGAAAAAATAAGTTGCCTTAACTATGATTTCAGATGAATTAACACACCTGTATTTACATATCCAGATGACTATTGTTTGTTCAGTAATGAAGAAGCAAAATACTTAGGAAAAACAATTGACAGTGATCGTTTGACAACAACAACTATTGGTTCGTATTGGCTTGGTTGGTACGAAAATGTACGATTTTTAAAAAGAATTAAGCATGAAGGACCTCACATTTGCTATTCGTAAATAGTTACGAATTGCTTCAAATTGCTCCCAAATCTTCTGTGTGTAGCACCTACCGCTCTGCGCTCGGAAAATCCCACCGAAGTATTTGTCAAACAATCACTGTCGGTGTTATATACTCTCAGTCTGTGCATTCAAAGGGCCAGAGAAAGAGGGATAGCTAAATTAAAATTAAATAACATTTTATATCCCTTGAATCTGTTATATTTAACTCTCACATCGGGCCGTGCAATTAATCGTATTTCGAATTCGATTATTGTTGTCCACGTCTGTTGCCATGGTTTCTACGTCAGTAAAAGCGGAAACCGAGGGTAACGCGGATATGACGGCATTGACAGGCGACTCCCTCACACGTCCCGATTCCTTGATTAATATCACAATTTCCTCACGATTTACAAATAGTTGGAAACATTTGGGATATTGTAAGTACTCGACTGAACAAAATATATAACACTGGCCTAGTGGTTTTTGGATATTTTACTGCAAAAATCTTACATTTAAGCTGCAAAAGAGACGCTGTTCCGGAACGCTCATAAGCAAAGGATACTATGGGCTTCAGATACGCGCCTAAACGGTCAAATAGCTTACTCACAAAATATGTCGAAATGCCGTTTTGGTAAGTATCCTCGTAAACACAGTCTGTTATGTCTTAAGGGAATCTAAACACTAATAAAGAGCGTGTGTGTATCAGTATATTAGATCCGTGCATTAGCTCTTAAAGGGACAGTAGCCTAATAAACCTGCTAATGTTAATCAAACAACAACAGACAAAGAGAAAATCACTCACTGCTCTTGAATTAATAAACTGATTAGTCTATATTTAATGTAAACAGCAGTGTTATTTTACATTTGATTACTTACATTTCTGTTGTAGGCTATTACTTATCTGTCCTAAAAAACTTAAAGCACTGTTTATTTAATTTGTATTCTATTGTATTTTATTAGTTTCTTTTTTCTCATGTTATTGCTGAGTGTTTACTTAATTTTCTTCTGTAACTGTTTTGAGGACCTACATAACCTAGTATTAGTTTTTGCTGAAGTATTGATAATTGTGAAATTTCACTGACATTTAAAATGACTCCTATCATGAAAAAAGACTTTGATCATATCACTCTTCAATAATCGTGATTTCAATATTGAGCAAAATAATCGTGATTATGATTTTTGCCATAAGCGAGCAGCCCTATGGCCAACTGTTATTTTTACTGGACCACTGAAAAACATCCCATGCAAATCCCAATCATTCGATTGGCTGGGATCTCTCGCTTACCACAAGTAACTTAGATGTTTATTAAACGGTTGGATTTTGTCTCTTCAAAGTGAATGTTATTTATTTAAACTATTCTAGCCAAGGACAATTTAGGTCAAGTCCATGGAGACTGTGGTGGGGTTTGAACATCCTCTCCGGATAATAAACATTTAATTGAAAGCATTTGTTATGGTCTATTTTAATGCTTGATTGTAATAAAGCCACTACAGCGTGTTGTTTTGACAGATTTGGACATAATCCACCTGCAAATGTTATGATTGTGGGGTCTTATAGACTCCGATGTTTTCCAGTTGAGCAGTTGAACTCAAGGTCCCATTCAACCTTAAATGAAAGCGTAGAGAATTGAACCTTTGTAACGGTTCGTTATATAGATAGGTCCAACAAACTGGCAATAAAACCTTGCAACGACTGAGCTGTTTTATCTTGCTAGGTCAACTCTCGGTAGATGATTTGAAACAGATTCTCACAGTATTGGAGGAGGCAGTATGGCAGCTGTAGGAATGGAAGTGCCTCCTTTCAGTTACAAGAGCCTTTTTCTTTGAGATTTTGTGGTGTAGTCTGAAAAATACAGTACTTTTGCTTTCAGAATTTAAGGAAAATTGACTGTTTTTGCTGGTTGCTTTACCAAGATGAGTGCCAAATGAACTGACTGGTCTTAAAGGACTTTGACACTAAGTGCACGCCAAATGCATTCAATTATTATTCTCTTGCTTTTTTTGTTTAAAGAAGAGATAATGATTCTCCCATGATTTTGAATATACAATTAGAGATGTACCTAGGGATGTCACGATACCAAAATTCTAGTAGTCGTTACCAATATTTTACGGTTCTCTGTACCAATTTTGGTACCGCCTCAAAATGTCTTTTTTACTATTTAAACTATTTAAATAAAAAAAATTCAATGAGTTTATTATTTATGATGATAATCATTATACGTAAATAATACATAAACATTTAAAGGCTACATGCTGTTTAAAAGTAAACATTGTTTATAAAAAAATCCAGGGAAAAATAAGCAACAATCTAGGCATAATTATTATTATTAGTAGTAGTAGTAGCCAATTATTATTACATAGAGATGCAGCTAAATCTACTGTACAACAGTAGCCAAATTTCTGTCAATTTCTTCAAGTTAAACCAAACTTTTATTTTGCCGTGTAGACCTTTGAGTGTCTATGTTCATGATATGACAGTTTTCTCAAATAAAACGGTAAATTCTCATGAAGTGACGGTTTATGCGTTCATGTCCTCATATAGTGACACGGCAGAGGCTAAAAAGACAGCGAGTGTCGCGCGCGCGAGCTGCAAATGAAACCGTGCATCTGCGCCCGTCATTCACACAGATACGAAGAACATGCAGGAGTAATATTTAAATAGTATTTTGCAGTTTAATATAAACAGACACTATTATATATTTGTCTACAGTGTGGAGCCTTGCACTTAGATAAACACTGAAGCTACTGAACGCAGCTGCGGGTACCGAATATACTCGTGAGTCGGTACTACAGAAATGCTGGTATTGTCACATTTTTTAAATTTCAGTACCGACTTAGTACCGAAGTACCGGTACTTGTGACATCCCTAGATGCACCGATATGAACATTTTGGCAGACAACTGATAATTATTTTTTATTTGAAAGCCGATAACCGATATATTGGTTGATAAATCTAAATCCAAATTTTTATATTATTTTTGAGAGCCTGATTACAAAAACAAATCCATGTCCCAAGCACACAATTATAATGTTCTTATTATACTTTTATGTAGTCTATATGACAGACTTGCACTGCACATAGTTACGCTATTAGTCTGCTTTGAACTGTATTTCTGTATTTTCATATTACAAGCAATTCAAAACCATCATGGCGAACAGTGTGCATCTGAAGTGTCTCAGCTGAAGGAAATAATACATTAAAAATGAACATATATCAGCAGATACCGATAACATCAAAAATGAACATATATCGGCAGATACCGATAACATTAAAAATGAACATATATCGGCAGATACCGATAACATTAAAAATGAACATATATTGGCCGATACCGATAACATTAAAAATGAACATATATCGGCCGATATGATAACATTAAAAATGAACATATACCGGCCGATACCGATAACATTAAAAATGAACATATATCGGCCGCTACCGATAACATTAAAAATGAACATATATCGGCCGATACGATAACATTAAAAATGAACATATACCGGCCGATACCGATAACATTAAAAATGAACATATATCGGCCGATACCGATAACATTAAAAATGAACATATATCGGCCGATACCGATAACATTAAAAATGAACATATATCAGATACCAATATGGTGATCTATATATCGTGCATCCCTATAGACAATTAAACACAATAACATTTACTAGAAGTTTTGCATTCGTTTTGACGAAATGCAGAAATTGCTGCAGTCTATTTAAAAGTATTTAATTAATTTGAAATATTAAAGAAAATTGGGTTGGGCGAATGATTCAAGGACTCACTTGTTTCATTACTGGATGAATCAGTGTTTCTGAACGAATCTCTTGAATGAATGATTCAATGACAAACACATGTTCAACAGTCTCTTGTCTCCACCTACTGGTGTAACGATGACATTGATACAATCTTTATTTGAAGCCTCAAGTTACTTTCAAAAGGTGATTTCCTCTATTTTGATCATTACCGTAGACATCAGCGTTTATATATGAACTATACATTTGTATCCCAGTACTTCTGTAATAATTTGAATGATTGTAAGACAGAAATAATGATTTTGTGTGGTTGAAATGCTGTTTGATGACATTGGCAGATCTGAATCGGTGTGAAGGTACTTGTCGAAGGGGTTTAATAGACATAGACAAATCATTGTCATTTAGGAATAAGATCGCATGGGTGTTTGAATCAGGATCGCAATCTTTTAACGATTAATTGTGCAGCTCTAGTAAATGCTGAGAATCAGGTCAACTAATTTGCCATGTTTTTGGTTGCATTTCTTTTTAAGGGAAATGGTCAACGCTTGGTTTGCTGAGCGTGTCCACTCCATTCAGCCGTCTAGGGAAGGATCAAAAGCCCCGCAGGAGCCTTTAACGGCCCTTCATCCACTGGGTCCAGCCGATGCACCATCTCCAAGTCCAGCTCCATCCACCCCTACACGAAAAATCTCTGCATCTGAGTTTGATAGGCCACTTCGCCCCATCGTCGTGAAAGACGCAGAGGGTTCACTCACTTTCCTCAGCGACACAGAAAGAGTACAGATGCCGCTTCCTCCTTGCCAGCGGTCAGGCTCCGGCAATGGGACCGATGTGGGCGGAGGCATCATGGATTCAGGAGACCGCTGTGCTCGTCTGTTGGAGCTTGTGCGGGATGTTTCAAGCCACTTGGACCTTACAGCCCTCTGCCACAAGATCTTCTTACACACTCACGAGCTGATAGCTGCAGATCGCTACTCGCTCTTCTTGGTTGGGGAGGACAGTTCGAACAGGAAGTTCCTGGTTAGCCGGCTCTTTGATGTCGCGGAAGGATCCACTCTCGAGGAGGCTTCCAACAGTGGCATTCGCCTCGAATGGAACAAAGGAATTGTGGGATATGTGGCGGCCACCGGACAGCCTCTGAACATCAAGAACGCTTATGAGGTGAGGCTTTGTGTCATTTCACCAGCGGTTTACCATTTCAGTGCTGTTTTCCTGAATGAGACAACCTAAATTGATTGAGAATTCATTCCTGTGCTGACCCTCAGAAACAAACATGCCACGTTTGACAGCATTTTAATGAGAATGAATTACAAATGGCATAAAATATATAGAAATTATTGGAGGCTACATCATCAACAAAATCGGGAAAACAACAAAGCTTTCCTAGTAATAAAAATACACTGTAAAAATGATATGATCAATAAGTTACAGGGCCTGACGCTTACTTTCTTCCCAAGAGCGCATTTAGAAACTGCAGGGGCACAATTTCTGCATTTATATATATAATGACAAAAAAAATGACAAAAACTAAAAAAAAAAATTTACTAAAACTTTAAACTAAAATTAAAATGAAAGTAGATTTAAATTTAATTCAAAATATTTACAAAAACGTCTCGGTTACGTATGTAACCCTTGTTCCCTGAAGGAGGGAACGCAGACGTACGTCGTAACTGACAGACGAATTGGGATCTATTTTCAGAGACCAATCTACTTCGAGTGTTTATAAACGAGCCAATGAAGATTGGCATGCGGTTGACGCATTCCACGATCCTGCCTGAGCTCACTGGACCACACCTATGTTGGTGTGGGAGTCAGGGCTCCTGGCAGGGAGGTCAGTCACTGCTGTTCCTGCAAGACCCACTCAGTATGACTATTGGATAACGCTGGGAAAGCGTGCCCGTCTCGGGGAGATGGTACGCTGCGGAGCCATGTCCTTCAGTGGAAGGAGAGGTGGAAATACTCATAAGGACTAACCTAACAGGGTAGTACTACCTATGGCAGTCTCTGGGGTGGACCCAACCTGGTCCCAGGGGGGGAAGAACACCGCCAGAGACGACAGAGCGAACTCTGTCAAGGGAAAGACACGGGGCTAGCCGAGTAGGGTAGCTGGTACCGTGGATAATACACATATGGGGTTACCGTTAGGGAACCACTACATATGGGACCCAGCCTAGACACACGTTCCACAAGCGTACCGGTGTAGGCCTAGTGCCAGACGGCCGCAACGTCTGACACCGAAGGGGTAGCGGAGGAGCTCACAGAGTTAGCCGTTTCCGGGGAACACAACTGGAGAGGAATAGACGCATGGAACATACATGCCCGGGAGGGGAGATGCGGATTTCCCCGCCAGTCAGTAGCGGTCTGTGGACACAGCTGCAACGCAACCGACCGCTCTACTGGGTGGATCTCCACGTAACCCTTCGCCGCGCCACCATCGAGGGTAGTGAGGACGGAGGAGTCAGTCGATTGGTTTCTAGCACTAAAGGGCGCTGTCCACGACTTTGTGATCTCCTTATGCACTTCCGGAAAGAAAGGTACTGGGGCGGGGCGCTGAGAACCAGCACGGGCCGTCCCGAGATACCAATCGTCCAGCCGCGAGGGTTCGGGACGCGGTGGAGGGTTCCACTCGAGCCCGACACCCGGGAAAGCATAGCCGTGAGCTCTGGATCAGACTCGGGCAACGCTACCACACCCGATGGGGGCAGCGCAGCCGAATCCTCATCTCCAGAGTCCATTAGCTCGTCCCCCCATGCAGCTATCGATATCATGTCCTCAGCTGGAGCCCCAAAAGTAACAGCTGGCCCCCCCGCGGGAAAGACCAGCATGCTCTTCCGGAAGCTCAACCGGCGCAGCGGAGGGGGGAGGGGCCCGAAGAGCCTGTTGGCCTGGCGGGAGTGCCCTCACAGTAACCCTCAGGTCCCCACCAAAGGCATCAGCCAAAGTAGCAGGGAGGACCAATAGATCGGGGGCTGCGCAATGGGACTTGAGGTAGTTGAGCCGCGGTAAATGGCTGCGGCTCGCAGCGGTTCAAAGGTGCAAGCCCGCTGAGAGCACTCAAAAGGCAACACCCAGCGAGCTGTGAAAACAGCTGTTGTTTGCTCTTTTTCTGATCCTCGCGACCACCGCTGTAGGCAGCGTCACACCGACACTGGAACTTAGAACTGGAGCGATCCTCTTCACGAGACTCGTAAACACAACAAACACTCTTCGTAGGAACACACAAAGGTAATGTTCGGCTCCTAAGTTGAAAGCGATATGCGGTACTTCCACTTCTGTATTTATACCCACGATGTGGGGCGGATCGTGGAATGCATCAACCGCATGCCAATCTTCATTGGCTTGTTTATAAACACTCGAAGTAGATTGGTCTCTGAAAACAGATCCCAATTCGTCGGTCAGTTCCGACGTACACCGAACGTGACCGACTGAAAGGGAACTATTTTATATAAAAAACACACTGCAACAGATTTTGCCATACTAGTGTTATTTTAGTATCACTGAGATACTGTATAGTTTTTGTTAATATTTTGAATTAAATTTAAATCTACTTTCATTTTAATTTTAGTTAAAAGTTTTAGTAATTTTTTTGTTTTTGTTTTTGTTATTTTTTAAAATGTCTGTATAGTTTTTATACATTTTTATTTCAGTTTTAGTTTGGTACATCAGGTTAATTTCAACTAAATGCAAATTTGATCTTACATCAGTTAACTCCGGAAACACAAACTGCATCCACTGTTCCCTTAACGCTGGGTTATTTGGGAAGCTGAACAAGGTGATCTTTCCCTCACACCAGAAACACACTTCTTTAGTGGCATTGCTGATCTCGTGTCTAAAAACACAACGCCAGCGCCGCCGACGGCTCCCGTAACCCGAACGAAGCCCGTTGATGGACACGCTCTTGCTCTGTTTATCATGAGAATCAACTCTAACAGTGTAAATAAGGCAGAATGCAGGAAATAGCATTAGACCCCCTTTACTTTTTAAAAAAAAGTTTTTACAATGTTGTATGTGACACAAAACACACTCTATCTTGTATTTTGAGGCATTTGTGTCATAACGAGATGGTCTAGTAGTTCTTAAATGGATTTCTCACTATTAAGATAAAGTTGTTTTCCCTCGGTTTGCATCACACTGTGTTAGACAAACGTTCATGCTTATCTCAGTAATTAGACTGACAGAATTAATTGTTTCCACTGATAATGAGTAATTAACAGATTAATGCATTCTGATACCTCTGTATTATTTTTGTCATGTGCATAAAGGAAACTCTTCCGTTTGAGAGACTTAAATAGCATTTACTGCTTTATAAAACCCTCCTAGTCAATAATAACGTCTCCTTAGAAATGCAATTTAGGCTATATCTCTTAGGGCCTTTGATTAGATTTAAATGTTACGCAATTTAGTTGCTAACCAACAGTTTGCTTAATGATAGCAGGTATTTTTAGCTCTTTGTAATTTAGTTTAATTGTGTTTCTTCCAGAGAGAGAGGGAAAGGAAGAGAAAGATTAAAGTGTCTGATTATGGTTATGGTAAATCCAAGTGTTTGATGCTCCTGCGAGACACTGTTTCATATAAAGATGCTCCATTCAAAACCTCAGCATATTAAACATGATGAAATCAAGAAAGGTCCTGATGGTGCCTTTAAAAGTTATTTGACTTAAAGGTCAAGAATGTAATTTCTGTGCCAAACAGACCTGCAGTTGCTCTGGTGTTGCAGGACCTGCCAAAACTGTAAATGTCATGTAAATGAATCACTGGAGCCATGAGAGATGAAGAAGAAAATGATGTCATGACAATGCTGATAGGCTGATGATACCGCAAGAACCGACACGCGGTCCCAAGGCCATGCTAACCAGACATATCATAGCCCCATTGAGATAAACATAACATAGTGAAAATGACATTTTAGGGTAGAAATTCACTATTAAAGGTTTACAACATGTTTACACGCATCCAAGGTCAAAAAACACTTTAATTTTCTCATAATTTACCTTATCAGCTCTTCTCACAGTGTCTGAAACGCTTCGTTCGAAGATTCAGTCTCTCTAAGCCCCGCCTCTCTGAGAGCTGCTCTGTTGTGATTGGTCAGAAAGCAAACGCTCATTATCATATCTGAATCTCAGTGCGAACATTAATGATGGCGTGGGTTTGACCGCCTCAATCTCAGCAGAAAACAGCGTCTTCTCCACATGAACAACACCAACCAAACTCTTCCAGTCTCAGAGACAACTACAGTGAGTGAGGGCGGGGCAAAGAGACGCTGCTCAGCCAATCAGGACCAGAGGCGGGCATTATGCAAATGAGTTACATTGGTTTATAATAGGAAGTGAAACTGGAATTACTGACGACTCATTTCAGCAGTTCAAAATCAATTATTTCTTTTATGAGGAAATAATTGATTACACTTTATTTTAAGGTGTCAGTTTTATTTAAGTACTGAGTAATATTAATTAACTACATGTACTTAGTATAGGGTTAGGGTAGGATTAGGATTGGTTTGAGGGTTACTTGCATTTAATTATGCATAATTTACTGTTATTACTATGGTAAATACATGTAACATATGTAACAAGGACACTGTATAATAAAAAAAAATTTATTTGTCATGCACTTTGATCTTTAAAACTTTGCAGAGCTTTTACATTCACAAACAGCAAAATTACACAATATTTGAGAACGCATAATGGGGCACTTTAAAATGAAAAAAAAAAAAAATCCATTGTCTTATTAAATGCGCAGCTGATTTTTAAAATGCTGTTAGTAAATAAAATTTTTCACCGTTTTTCTCCATCAGGATCCACGCTTTAATGCAGAGGTCGACCAAATCACAGGGTATAAGACGCAGAGCATCTTGTGTTTGCCCATCAAAAACCACAGAGATGAGGTGAGAGATTAATTTAAACATGAAAAAATCCACAATATATGCCATATTTCAGAACATGCCTGATGAGTGTGATGAAATGCTTAAAGGTTGTTGGCGTCGCACAAGCGATCAATAAAAGGTGCGGAGAGAACAGCACCTTCACGGAGCAGGACGAGAGGGTGAAAACTTTCGCACTTTTTTTTTTTATGTAATAGCCAATTTATAGTTTCTGCCTCGTTCCGCCACTATAATAATGAGTTTTATCCCAAAAGGACTTTTCTTCGTACCTGGCTTTCTCTGGCATAGTGCTGCACAACGCACAACTCTACGAGACATCGCAGCTAGAGAACAGGAGAAACCAGGTATGCTGATTTTTCCACATGTTAGTAAGAATTGAGTTTGTATGGATGCAGTAAAACTGTAACGTTGTGTTGTAGGTGTTGTTGGATCTGGCTAGTCTGATCTTTGAGGAGCAGCAGTCATTGGAGGTCTTACTGAGGAAAACTGTGGCCACCATCTTGTCTTTCATGCAGGCCCAAGAATGCACCGTCTTCATTACTGACAGAGAAACGGCTGTAAGACCAAAATATTGCATCACATTTATTTGCAAAAAGCGAATCGATGGGATTGTGTAAGAGAAATATCCATATTTAACGCGTTATAAAGTAAAATATCTAGCTTCCGACGAACTGCCTTCCGTATTCAACATACGAAAAAAGCGTAACTGCCGTGACGATGACGTCGGACGTAGCGTAAAAAAGCATAACTGGTGCGGGCGACGGCGTCGGACTTACCGTAAAAAAGCATAACTGGTGCGGCGACGACGTAGGACGTAGCGTAAAAAAGCTTAACTGCCACGACGATGATGTCAGAATTACCGTAAATAAGTGTTACTGCCACGACGACGCCGTCAGACTTAGCGTAAAAAGCGTAACTGCCGTGACGATGACGTCGGACGTAGCATAAAAAAGCATAACTGGTGCGGCGACGACGTCGGACGTAGCGTAAAAAAGCATAACTGGTGCGCCAACGACGTCAGACGCAGCGTAAAAAAGCATAACTGGTGCGGCGACGACGTCGGACGTAGCATAAAAAAGCTTAACTGGTGCGCCGACGACGTCGGACGTAGCGTAAAAAAGCATAACTGGTGCGCCGACGACGTCGGACGTAGCGTAAAAAAGCATAACTGGTGCGCCGACGACGTCGGACGTAGCGTAAAAAAGCATAACTGGTGCGGCTACGACGTCAGACGTAGCGTAAAAAAGCATAACCGGTGTGGCGACGATGTCGGACGTAGCGTAAAAAAGCATAACTGGTGCGGCGACGACGTCGGACGTAGCGTAAAAAAGCATAACTGGTGCGGCGACGATGTCGGACGTAGCGTAAAAAAGCATAACTGGTGCGCCAACGACGTCAGACGCAGCGTAAAAAAGCATAACTGGTGCGGCGACGACGTCGGACGTAGCATAAAAAAGCTTAACTGGTGCGCCGACGACGTCGGACGTAGCGTAAAAAAGCATAACTGGTGCGCCGACGACGTCGGACGTAGCGTAAAAAAGCATAACTGGTGCGCCGACGACGTCGGACGTAGCGTAAAAAAGCATAACTGGTGCGGCAACGACGTCAGACGTAGCGTAAAAAAGCATAACCGGTGTGGCGACGACGTCGGACGTAGCGTAAAAAAGCATAACTGGTGCGCCGACGACGTCGGACGTAGCGTAAAAAAGCATAACTGGTGCGCCGACGACGTCGGACGTAGTGTAAAAAAGCATAACCGGTGTGGCGACGACGTCGGACGTAGCGTAAAAAGAATAACTGGTGCGGCGACGATGTCAGACGTAGCGTAAAAAAGCATAACTGGTGCGGCAACGACGTCAGACGTAGCGTAAAAAAGCATAACCGGTGTGGCGACGACGTCGGACGTAGCGTAAAAAAGCATAACTGGTGCGGCTACGACGTCAGACGTAGCGTAAAAAAGCATAACCGGTGTGGCGACGATGTCGGACGTAGCGTAAAAAAGCATAACTGGTGCGGCGACGACGTCGGACGTAGCGTAAAAAAGCATAACTGGTGCGGCGACGATGTCGGACGTAGCGTAAAAAAGCATAACTGGTGCGCCAACGACGTCAGACGCAGCGTAAAAAAGCATAACTGGTGCGGCGACGACGTCAGACGTAGCATAAAAAAGCTTAACTGGTGCGCCGACGACGTCGGACGTAGCGTAAAAAAGCATAACTGGTGCGCCGACGACGTCGGACGTAGCGTAAAAAAGCATAACTGGTGCGCCGACGACGTCGGACGTAGCGTAAAAAAGCATAACTGGTGCGGCAACGACGTCAGACGTAGCGTAAAAAAGCATAACCGGTGTGGCGACGACGTCGGACGTAGCGTAAAAAAGCATAACTGGTGCGCCGACGACGTCGGACGTAGTGTAAAAAAGCATAACCGGTGTGGCGACGACGTCGGACGTAGCGTAAAAAGAATAACTGGTGCGGCGACGATGTCAGACGTAGCGTAAAAAAGCATAACTGGTGCGGCAACGACGTCAGACGTAGCGTAAAAAAGCATAACCGGTGTGGCGACGACGTCGGACGTAGCGTAAAAAGAATAACTGGTGCGGCGACGATGTCGGACGTAGCGTAAAAAAGCATAACTGGTGCGGCGACGATGTCGGACGTAGCGTAAAAAGCATAACTGGTGCGCCGACGACGTCGGACGTAGCGTAAAAAGAATAACTGGTGCGGGGACGACGTCGGACGTAGCGTAAAAAAGCATAACCAGTGCGGCGACGACGTCGGACGTAGCGTAAAAAAGCATAACCGGTGACATTGGCTATCCAAAATATCCTTTTAGGATGCTTGAAACACCAAAGATTCACGAGGAGATGAGCTAAATGTTGAGAACCACTGAACCATGAGATTATTCAGAAGATTAAAATATATATAATATAATATTTTGATTAATTCCAGAAATGTAATGGTGCATGACTAGTCTCTACAGAGCAACCCTTTCTTTTATATTTTTCCCCCAGTAATAGTATGTCTTGGTAATAGTTTGCCACTGCTAATATGCAGCAATTATGCATTATAAAAGAGAGGCTGTGTTAGATATTTCCATAGCTGAGTGAGAGAGTTAAGAAACACTTGCTTCCTTTATAGCAGACTGAATTGCTTCCTTATTTGCCACTGACATGTACCTAATGTTCCCAAAATACCAAATATTTAAAATTATATCTGCGTTTCCTCAAGGAAATATCAGTGCTTGCAAAGCAGCAAAACAATGGTGTTTCAGGCTTTTTGTGCTGCATCAGTCTTAAACTTAGGTGTGTTTCCATTCAAATTTGTGAATTTAACTTATGCGCAAAATTGGAATATCGCATTAAACATTTACATTTTCAAGAGTGCATCACTTCCTGTGAAATTGGTGCAAAATATCAGTAATAAACTGTAATTTAGGTGTGTTTCCATCCAAATTTGTGAATTTAACTTGTGCTCAAAATTGGATAAAACATTTGCGAATAAAGAAGCTTTCAGATCCCATGTGTTCAAGAGATCAAAATCATCACTTCCTGGGAAATTGCTGCAAAGAATTAGATATAAAACTGTAAGTTGCATCAATCGGGCTGTTTTTCCATTGTCTCAGGGCGTCAGGTGAAACACACACACACACACACACATCATAAATGAGGGTAGTCTCAGAGCATCAGGCGAAACACACACACACACATCATAAATGAGGGTCGTCTCAGAGCATCAGATGAAACACACACACACACACACACAACATAAATGAGTGTCGTCTCTGAGCATCAGATGAAACACACACACACACACACATCATAAATGAATGTCGTCTCAGAGCATCAGATGAAACACACACACACACACACACACACAGCATAAATGAGTGTCACCTCAGAGCGTCAGACGAAACACACACACACACACACATCATAAATGAGTGTCGTCTCAGAGCGTCAGGCGAAACACACACACACACACATCATAAATGAGTGTCGTCTAAGAGCGTCAGGTGAAACACACACACACACACACATCATAAATGAGTGTCATCTCAGAGCATCAGACGAAACACACACACACACACATCATAAATGAGTGTCGTCTCAGAGCGTCAGACGAAACACACACACACACACACACACACACACATCATAAATGAGTGTCATCTCAGACCGTCAGGCGAAACACACACACACACACACACCATAAATGAGTGTCGTCTCAGTGCGTCAGGCGAAACACACACACACACACACATCATAAATGAGTGTCGTCTCAGAGCGTCAGACGAAACACACACACACACATCATAAATGAGTGTCGTCTCAGAGCGTCAGGCGAAACACACACACACAAATCATAAATGAGTGTTGTCTCAGAGCGTCAGGCGAAACACACACACATCATAAATGAGTATTGTCTCAGAGTGTCAGGCGAAACACACACACACACACATCATAAATGAGTATTGTCTCAGAGTGTCAGGCGAAACACACACACACACAAATCATAAATGAGTGTTGTCTCAGAGCGTCAGGCGAAACACACACACACACACACATCATAAATGAGTATTGTCTCAGAGTGTCAGGCGAAACACACACACACACATCATAAATGAGTGTCGTCTCAGAGCGTCAGGCGAAACACACACACACACACACACACACACATCATAAATGAGTGTCGTCTCAGAGCGTCAGGCGAAACACACACACACACACATCATAAATGAGTGTCGTCTCAGAGCGTCAGGCGAAACACACACACACACACACACATCATAAATGAGTGTCGTCTCAGACCGTCAGGCGAAACACACACACACACACACATCATAAATGAGTGTCGTCTCAGAGCGTCAGGCGAAACACACACACACACACACACACACGCATCATAAATGAGTGTCGTCTCAGAGCGTCAGGCGAAACACACACACACACACACATCATAAATGAGTGTCGTCTCAGAGCGTCAGGCGAAACACACACACACACACACACACACACATCATAAATGAGTGTCGTCTCAGAGCGTCAGGCGAAACACACACACACACACACACACACACACATCATAAATGAGTGTCGTCTCAGAGCGTCAGGCGAAACACACACACACACACACATCATAAATGAGTGTCGTCTCAGAGCGTCAGGCGAAACACACACACACACACACATCATAAATGAGTGTCGTCTCAGAGCGTCAGGCGAAACACACACACACACACACACACACACATCATAAATGAGTGTCGTCTCAGAGCGTCAGGCGAAACACACACACACACACACATCATAAATGAGTGTCGTCTCAGACCGTCAGGCGAAACACACACACACACACACACACACACACATCATAAATGAGTGTCGTCTCAGACCGTCAGGCGAAACACACACACACACACACACACATCATAAATGAGTGTCGTCTCAGAGCGTCAGGCGAAACACACACACACACACACACACACACATCATAAATGAGTGTCGTCTCAGACCGTCAGGCGAAACACACACACACACACACACACATCATAAATGAGTGTCGTCTCAGAGCGTCAGGCGAAACACACACACACACACACACACACATCATAAATGAGTGTTGTCTCAGAGCGTCAGGCGAAACACACACACACACACACACACACACAAATCATAAATGAGTGTCGTCTCAGAGCGTCAGGCGAAACACACACACACACACACACACACACACATCATAAATGAGTGTCGTCTCAGAGCGTCAGGCGAAACACACACACACACACACACATCATAAATGAGTGTCGTCTCAGAGCGTCAGGCGAAACACACACACACACACACACACACACATCATAAATGAGTGTCGTCTCAGAGCGTCAGGCGAAACACACACACACACACACACACAACATAAATGAGTGTCGTCTCAGAGCGTCAGGCGAAACACACACACACACACACATCATAAATGAGTGTCGTCTCAGACACTAAACGCTTCTGGAGGGAATTAAACCCAATCATTCTGATCACAGACTTTGACTCAGGCGTTTCAGAGCCACCAAACCAACATTTGAGATGCTGCGACGCCATTGGTCCGCGGGTTAGGCCAGTTATCCAATCACAGCCTCCGCTGAGGGTTTGAGGGATTTATTCTGTAAATGTGTTTCCATCGTAGTTTATGCGCATGCATTCTTATCGAATAAAAAAATGTATCTGCCTCAATTGAGCGCAAAGGTTTCTTAATGCACCATTTTAGAACATCTTGGCATTTCCATCCAGCATTTTTTTTAATGCGATATCACAAAATGCGCATAAGAATAGGTGGATTGAAACAGCAAATGAGCTCTTGTTTTCTGTCGGCAAGAATCAACATATAAATGGCATGTAAAGGCAGCTTAAAAACACCAATCACAATTCAGTATGCAAATAAATGACCAAACATTTCCACATTTAACCGACACTTTTATCCAAAGCAACCACAATGTATTCAGTCTAATCCGTTTATGCATTTCCTGGGAATCAAAATCAGGAAATCAAATCAAATATTACAGTGATGTCATTGTTATTTGCTACATTTTGAATGTTGAATCGGGGCAAGTCAACTTTTATCATAAATTCCTTTCATTATGTATAAAATAAACTCCAAAAATAAATTGTATACTTAAAATGAGCTACAAAACTAAAACTGATTGGTGTCTTATTAAGGTTGAGCTGAAAAAAGTAAGAGCATCTTTGCGAGTGTATTAAATATGCATTGTAATAAAGGCCACAAAGCCAACATGATGTATTCCAGCAATATGCACTCCTGGTAACATCAAAGGGAAATGGACTACAAGAAAAGCTTGAAAAACCTTTCAGTGCATGCACAGAGAAGGGTCATTTTGAGTGAGTGAGTCACTGTAGTCATTATAAATCCTCCCTTCCCATTGAGCAATCAGGGAAAGCTCTCGCTCAGAAGTGGACTACCTCACATTCTGTACACGCAATCTTCCCTATATTCAGCTTCGCAAACAACCCAAAATAACTCCTGTACGGATGTTTGCCTAGGACACAAAGTCAATTGTTAGGTTAGTTTTTGTGCAAATCGCCTGTCTTGTTGGCAGAGGCTATTTACACTAACTCCGCCCACTGACGTCTGATTGGGCCAGACGAAATGACAGAAGACGCTGGATTGTCAACAGACGCAAATCGACGGAAGTTCGGATCATTTTACTGACTCGGATCTTTGAATCTCGGTCATCAAAATGAATGAATCTTTTTTCGAGTCATTTCGTTCATTTCAGCAGAATATAATTCAAATGTTACATGTTAATAGCCAAATTCCCCAACACATTACAATCTTACATATAATGGCCAACACATCAACTTTCGTGACGTTGATCACATTTAGAATAAGAAAAAAATGCAATGCAAGGACAAGCCAAATTGTGAGAAACAGAAACGATTCATTCATTGCCTATATTGGGGGTTCATTCAGGCTATATCAGTCAGTTTACCTCACCTCCCGGTCTAGTCGTTCGTTCATCCCGTGACATCCCCATAAACTGAGCTATACAGTCGGTACTGGATACAGAAATGATTAGTTCATCTCTCGAGTCCGCAGGTTTGAGTCGTTCGTTCTTTTGTCACGTCACAGTATGTTGTTTGGTATCTTTGCTTTATCAAAGTGATTTTCCCCATCATACGGATAAAGTTTAAAGCACTACTCTTTATTATTACCACATGTTATGGAAAAGAACCATCATGACAGAAATTCCAAAAAAATTATAAATTGTAAGAAATAAAAAAGCTACAATTTGAGACCAGAAACGCATCATGTAACTGTAAGAGTTAAAAAAAACTGACTACGCGCTTGTTTGTAAGGAAGTTTGGGAATTATTAACTAATTCTGTATCCAAATACAGCTGTCACGTCACGTGACAAAAGAACGAACGACTCAGAGTCAGACCCGAAGACTCGAGATGTGAACTAATCACTTCTGTTTCCCGGACAGAACCTATGGGATATTGCGCATGGGCGGTCAACACAAAATGAACGAATCTCGTTCGTTGTTCCCGAGTCATATTAAAGTTTCGTTCAAAATGAACGACCCATCACTACCCGAGTTTGAATCCGCCTTTTGCTTTTTACTCCTTTTTCCCATCACATATCAGATTGGAAAGGCATTCATTTTTATAAAAATGAAGAAAATATTTGAAAAGTGTGAATAAAGTGTCTAACGTGTGTTTAGGGTTAGGGGTCAGTGTATGGAGGGCTTTATTGTCCCAATAATGCGGCATCCATTTAATAATTTTAATAAATATAATAATTTACACTGTTATTATTGCATACCGTTTAATGTACAACAACACTGAGGTGCACATAGTATCTGCCACTATTCATAAGTGTAAATATCATCTAACTACTATTTACACTTATTGCAAAGAAAATACTGCTATTTTCACTTAGTGTAAATAGCCGCTGCCTAGAAATATAGGCCACATTACAGTTAAGCCACATAAAAGTATGACTGTCATTTTCTGGTTGTCAGTGAAACATAGTTGAAGTACAGCTGAGGTTAGTCTGCCTGTGAGAACTTGAGGAGAAATAACTTTACATCAGCTGAAAATGTCCTTGGGGCCGTTTGGTTAAAAGTCAAAGTGAAGTTAGTTGAGAGAAAAGCTCTAGTAATGCAATGCAATGAACGTCATGCATGTGACTTTGTGTCCAATTACTTTTTATAGATGTGTATGTTAGTGTTTCTCCACAAAACAACTCTTTTGGTTTCTCTTGTTAAGGTACAAGTCTGAAATCTGTCTAGTAGGTACTACATTTGGTTTTGAAAGTTGCTTCGTGACCGTTAAAAAAGTCCTATATAGTATGAATGTGTGTAGTGTGAACGAAATTTAGACATACTACATCCGCCATGTCCATTCACAAATCCTCTCCCGTGGCCTCATGGGATAGTAAAGTGTCCATATGTGCACTACAGAATCTTGGAAGTAGGTCATCCAGGTACTTTTCGCCATACTGTTTTATGAATACTATGAATTTGGACGTACTGCCTGGCTCACATACTGTTTTCCACCTACTATAGTATGGATATTCAGAAAAGGCTCTGATATAGGGTTCCAATTCTGGAATCGGATACTCAAGGTCAGGAATCAAATACTTGTCATTAAATTCCTCTTATCCTCTTATCGATTCCTTTGTGTGCAATGTGCATTTCAAGCGCAAGAATACCCGCGCACAGAAAGCCTCTGTTCTCTTCTGCGTCTTTTTGCATTTTAACAGACAAATACACACAAAAATATCAAAATATCCTCGTAAACACTGTCGGTTTTGTCTTAACGTAAACAGTTAGAGAATGCATACAGCGTAAACAAAGAAAACGCATGTGTATCAGTGTATTGGATCCGTGCAGCTCTTAAAGTGACAGCAGCCTAATGGTGCGTTCACACCAGATGTGACTGAAGCGATAAGCGCGAGTGATTTACATGTTTAGTCAATGCAAAGAAGCGAATAGACATTCTGCGGCGCAAATGATGCAAATTGAGCGCTTGACGTGCGAAACGCGTGATTTGCGCGAAACGTGCAAGTTGAAAAATCTGAACTTTTGGCGGATATTCACACCGCGTTAACCAATCAGGAGCTTGCTCTAGTAGTGACAACAATGAGGACAAAATCATATGTGGATACCTGGAGCTGTACGATACATCTTCGTACTTTATAGAAACAGGGATCTTGCTTGGAAGAAAGTGATTGAGGAGGTCGGACCACCTGGTAAGTTGTAAAAAACGCTCTTTACTCAGTTTGAGCTATAGGGTGATTTCAGGGTGATTGGGACACTTTTTGCCATTGAGATGTGTCCCAATCACCCTGAATTCACCCTATTGAGACTACAAGCTAGTTAAAGCCGGCAAATTGAGCGTATTTTAAAACCATCCATGTCAGCCATTTTGCAACGAGACGAGCCGCCTGGCGGAAGCCCCTCCCATGACGTGAATTCGCTTCTGTTGTGAAGTGAATGTCGCGTGCGAATGAAGCGAGTAAACTCAAAATGTTCAAGCGTCCAACTTTATTCGCTTCATTCGCATCTGGTGTGAACGCACAGTAATATTCCTGCTGCCGTCTCTATAATAACGTTAAAGACAAAGAGAAAATGTACTCGCTGTTCTCTTTTGTAACTATATTTGTAATGTATATTTTATTTATAAAGTGCAGTGTTACTATACATTTGATTACCGTTTCTATACCTGAAAATCTTAAAACACTTTATTTCAGTTGAATTTATTTGTGCGATTGCTAATTTGTTTATTTGTTCTATTTTAATTACTTGTCTTTAATAATGCTTGAAAGTTATATTCGTTAGGCTAGTTGGTTTTGCTATGATATTTTTAAATCATAGACAAAAGTGTTGATTTCTGTTCATGGTATTCAGCTACAATGAAATGTTTTACAATAAGACTTAATAAATAAATGTGAATGATATGATATCTAGGTTTTTTTTAACTTGATATTTGGAAGCGATAAGTAGAATCGGAATCAGATTCGTTAAAATTCAAACGATACCCAACCCTACTCCATTATAATCAGGCCAAAACTACACTTGCCAAAGCGAACTTTCCGGAAAAGCTCTGCCTGGTAAACATCTTCAAACTGCTATTGGTCCGTGTGGTGATGATGTAATAGGTGGGTGTGGCTCCGAGGCTCCGCCTTCTTTGAGGTGTAAATCTTCTCCGGTTCATTTCTTCTGTTCAGTCCGTCGAGGACAGACACGATTAAAAACATTAACACACTGGAATCAAGTCTATCTTTATGAGGGAGTTCTGTTTTTGAGATGTGTATCATAATTCATAGAGGTCATGTGGTAACCTAGAAACCTAGTTCTGCTCATAGATAAAGCTCTGGGTTTCCTGTGTTTATAGTCCTTGGAAGTTGCACTATAGTCCAGCTATAAAGTAGAAAGATAGCTCGTTAATTTGGCATTGAGTTCGTTCTCCAGGTCGCAGTCGCGTTGAGTGTTATGGAAACAGATTAACATTGTGAAAAACAGAGATGTAGGATTAGATCAGAGATAGGCAGTCCTTCAAGAGTCTTCAAAATTGGGGAAAGCAGTTTGGAAGGGAAAGATGAGTTTGTCGACAAACCCATGTTCAATGTTTATGTGGTCTGGAATGTGGAAATGAACCAAAACTTTTTTTTGACTGCTGTTCATACCGAACTGTGCTTCATTTGTCATGAGTGGGAAATTCTAACCCTTCCAGAAATGCACAAACACAGGCACATTACACCATGTGACTGCAGAGATTCGATGTTGAGTTTGCACAAGCAGCCCGACACTAATAGCATTAAAAAGCCACAGAAATACTGGCCTACCTCTCTGGTAAACCTCCCCAAAGTTTACCTCTGCGAGTGAAACTGCAGTGTAAGTAATTGCTGTTCTGCTTGTGTTACAGAACACATTCTCCAGTGTGTTTCACATGGAATATGAGGAGCTCGCGGGATCTGCGGATTTCCCAAACAGGTGGGGTTATCATAAAAATGACTATAATGTAATGCAAGGCAAAGTGCCAGGAATGTTCAATACAAGTTAAACTATATGGAGGGTCCAATCCTTCTTGGCTACAGAGTGCACCTGCCTTAAAGGGGTCATGAACTGCATTGTTTTATTGTTTTGTAATGTTTCCTGTGCTGCACTTATAATGTTAGTATGATTTTTACATCAGAAATTTTCCTACCCTGATTTTAAATTAAAAAAAGAAACTCTTTTTTTTTAATTGACAGCTCCAGCGATTGTAAAAGGAGCATTCTTTGATCACTTTCTATATATAATTTAATCACGGTTTAAATAATTGTTTTCATATACTAAGAGAAACCATGTGAAGTTGAGCGTTTAGTCACTGGTTTAATTTACTGACACACAGACAAAGAACATCTGACTGTACATGAATCATTACATATCAGAAATCACTGGTCTCAGATCAGGCATTAGAATTAACACGGTCACTCACTTGTTTGTGGCATTACTGTCCAGTCCATATCGAAAGCCTGCACCGAAAATTGCGACTGTTTTCCCAAAAAATCCACAGTGAAATGTAGCGAATACAAATAAATAATGCTCAACTGAGACATTCACAGTGTTGAAAATAAATAAGCACATTCCTAACATTAAGATCCTTTGGAAGGTAATGTTATTTTTAGTCTCTCTTCTCTCCTTGTCATCTCACTAACACTCCAGTGGGCGGGGCCAAAGTTGCGAGGATGAAGTAGGCGTTGATCTTCTGCAGAGGCGGTCTTTCACCGATAGGCTCATTCCATAACGAGTCGTTCTCTAGGCTTGGTTACAATAAAAGCTGGTTTTGGACTAACAAGGACGTTTTCAGTGAATCTTACAGGATATTCTTATAGTATGATGTGACCTCTTATGTCAACTGATTTCTCAGTTCATGATCCCTTTAAAGTTCTAGTGTAATACCTTTTTTGTTATTTGAGAATGATGCTTGAGGTTTTACTTATACTGATCTCTTAAATGTATATCAACCCTGTAAACGATTCTCGAATCGGACATCCTTACATCTTTCATGAACTCTCATGAAACGACAAGGAGCGTTAGGCTAGATGTCAAGGTTTTCAGTGAATAATGAGATAAATGCTGTTCTCTTCCTCATATGTCTTTAAGGATGTGTTCACACTTGTCAGAATTGGTTGGATTAAAGTGAACTCTGGTGCGATTGCTCTCATTTGAATAAGTGTGAACGCTGCCATCTGAACCAAACAAGCGGGTCTCTCTCCGCTTCCAAACGAACTCTGGTGCGCAGGCCAAAGCCATCTAAACGAGATGTGACCCCTAAAAAGCACAGAATGCTCAAGAATACCTGGTTCTTCTCGTCACAGACGCGATGTTGCCCATCACAGTTCGATACAGGCGTCAGAACCACGTCTCCTCACAGCAGATCTTCATTTGTGTTCAGTGGAGGAATTAAGCTACCTCTCAAGCTTGTGAGTCGCAAATACAGAAATGAGTGGCTTATTGCGCCTAAACGGTCAAATACACACAAAATGATGTCAAAATGCCCGTCATGGCGAGTATTTAGGTAAATACAGTCAGTTTTGGAACATCATAGTTGAGAAAAAAGGCATGTTGTGAAACAGTATATTGGATCCGTGTCTTAAAGTGACAGCAGCCTAATAAACCCGATGCATTTCATTTTCACAGTGAAGACTATCCAGTGTTATTTTACATTTGATTACTTTAATTTCTGTAGTATATCTTATCTGAATATACTTAGACCTCCTAAAAAAACTTTATTTAAAAAAAAATGTGTAAATAGTTCAAAGATTCATATAAAGCCTCCCTGTGCTGTGCATAAGCTATTGCAACAAAATTACCCAAATGATCAAAAAATTATGCGATAATAATAAAAATATCTGTATTGAAGTTGGAAATTCAAATATTTTGACCACTTTACACATTGTATAAGCTCTTCACGAGTACTCAGCTGGTCAAAATACTGGTCAATGTACGCACATACGAACCAAAAACAGGATGTGATGTCACAAGATGCTCACAGAATTGTTTTGGATGTTCGGTAAGTTCAGTCGCAAGATATATGTCATAAAAGCCTTTTTTTGTATCTTTAGGTTCCACCTTAAAAATGACAGTCTGAAACCAGGACTAAAATGTATTGTTTTCTTTTTTGGTCGGGACCAAAAGAACCAAGAGTACCGAACTGTGAAGTGTGAACAAACCCTAAAAGACATATTCTGTGATACTTTTAGGGCGCGTCTTTTGGAGCCCTATCCCTTTTTCACTTTCATTTTATTTAGAAAAGATTGTCAATTCACCTTTATGTTCCACAGAAGAAAGAAAGGAACAACATTAGGATGATTTTCATCTTTGTGTGATATATTCTTTTAGTGTGGTTTTTGTGTCTAAAACCTTTTTCTGCATTGTTTATCATCACTAGTTTTAGCAATGTTGCACATCTAGGAGATTGATTGTAATGATGTGCAGTTATAAGCAGGAGTTAATCATTTGTTGATGTATTTTACAGGGAATGTGACGTCAACAAGATTAACTACATGTATGCTCAGTATGTTAAGAACACTGTGGAGTCGCTGAACATTGCAGATGTCACCAAGGACCAGCGATTTCCATGGACTGTAAGTGCTCAGGGGAATGCTGGGATGGAAAGTGAATTTCCATAGGGTCATCCCGATGTTTCTGGGATTTCACAGAGCTCTTATTCATTCAGACATTTGCACTATTAACTATCCCCCTTCCCAAAGCTGCTTGAATTTTAAACTTGACCGTTTCTTCATTTCCCCCCCCCCCCTTATTTCTTTTTGGAAGAGTGAAAATCTACAGTCCTCAAACGGTCAAATCAAAAGTCTGCTGTGCACGCCAATAAGGAATGGGAAGAAAGACAAAGTGATAGGTATGTGTGTTTTCAATATTTTCACAATCTGAGCTATTAGTCAACATTGTTCCTAAAATGTTCAAAGGTAAATATAGCTCCAAGCAGCCATTAAGTCATGCCAACATGCAAAAATGAGCAATTAAAGACGTATTAAGATGATTTCAGGCAAAATGGCTGAAAAATCACAAATACAATATGAATTAATAGTGTATCACTTTTGGTCAAAATGTGGCGCTGTGACCAAATTGATGTGGTGTAGTCAGAGTAAGAAGACACTAGCCGCGTTTCCATTACCCTTCAAATTGCTCAAATTGAAATAGCGAATTTAAAATACGCCCAATGGAAACTGGTCAATTTCGCAAAAACTTCCATATATCGCAAAAAAGTTTTTACGCTCACATGAGGTGGTTTTTCAGGCAATTCGAAAAAGGAAATTTTCGCAAAACAGGTCACCTGATACAGTGACGCATTGCTGCCACATAGGGCCTACATTTTATTTTTTCCACTTAATTATGTCATAATAATGAGATATGTCGTTTTAACAGCATCTTTTCTCGTAATAACGAGATGTTATGTCGTAAAAAACGACATAGCTAGTAACGAGATCTTATGCCGTTAAAACTACATATTTTTACATATGTTGTAGTGATGTGTACAAAATAAGCCTTTATATGATATAGCCTATGTGCCTTTGTCACACTTCCATGTTTGAAAAGCAGAAGCAAGCTCAGCGTAAAATAGGCTCTTCCGCTGCCTGTATCAGTGGCAGTGCCCATAGCACAAAAAAGGTTGTAATTTATTGATGTAGCCTACAGTTCATAACATATAGCCATCGTCTAAATCAAAATTTCACAAACTTTTTGGGGCCATGTACCGCTCATGATTAGCCTCACTGGCGTAACTTTAACCAAGTAATGACGGACCCCGGTGCAGCCACAAATATCATAACTATCTATAGGCCTACTGTAATTAAGACATATATTCAAGAAATGTATTGAAAACAGAAAGACGCTATAGTTTCAGCCGTACTCAAAGGCCGTGGAAACAGGCCAGTGGGTTCGTTACGCACGTCAATCCATTCCCAACGGTGTAGGTCTGCTTCTTATTTATTAAATATACAGGCAATTGGTTGATGAAACATTGATCAAAATTAAAATATAATTTATACAAAACGAAATTCACTTTAAAGAAAGACTTTCTACAAAACAAAACTCAATGAAGTGGTCAAAATCATGTCTGACCCCACTCCATGTCTCCAGACAAATGCATCTTATAATGTATCTTACTCGTGCTGCTGACTTTTCATAATCAACATATGAAATTAAAAAAATTATATTATAGGCTAATTTTGAAACATAGCCTATCTATGAAACTAAATAGGCTATGTTTTCTTTAACCCATGGCCGACGAAGGCGCCGGCGCATTCTGATGGATATTTTCCTTTATGACAGCAGAAACAACTCACAATACTCCGTCAGTTTTAGCCATACAGATAAGTGCAAGACATAATACAAACTTATATAAACTATAAACTGTCTACTTTTATTTGTGTACACTCACAATAACAACAAAGGCTGTGGATTCAGGGAACGGATTATTTTGCATGCACTCCACTCCAAACGCCTTCATTTCAAAAATGTATTTTGTTTATTAAACGCAAAGTTTTTAATTTCAAAAGCATTTCTAAATTCAGTTCATATTTCTAACAAACAAAATTCCAAGCCAAAATAACGGAATGGTAAAAAACAACAACTTTGAGTTACCACCATACAAATTCAAACATTTCGCTCTTTTAATTTTAATCGATGCTTGAATAACAAGCCTATGTCTCCTTCCATTAAAAATAATGGCTATTGCGGTGGCTGGGATATACATAAACCTACCAACATACGTGCCATACTTTTTGGAATGACTTATCACGCAAGGAAAAAAATAAGTTTTAGTTGCATGACATCGGTTAATGGAAACGCTGTCATTTCGCAATAGTTTTTTATCGACATTTAGTAAATATCTCAAAGGTTTTTGCGCAAATCTGTAATGGAAACGCGGCTAATGACACATACAAAGTTTGGTGTTAATATCCAAAAGCATTGCAGAGATACAGCCTCAGAGTCATTTTAGCATCAAGACACGTACCAAGTTTGTTAACAATGCGCCATTGTGTTCGTAAAATATAGCATTTTACAACAAAATCCAAAATGGCCGATATGGGAAAATTGGGTAGGGTTCTACTCGGCATGCTGCACTAAATCACTAGGTGGCACTGTGCCAAAACTGTGCAGGTCGCCTCAGGTCATGGTTGTCATAACGCACACCAGATTTGGTCAGAATTCGCTAAAGCGATGCGTAGATATAGCCTCGTGTTCATTTTGGCCTGGCATTATTCAAGAACGGTTTGATGAATCGACTTGAATTTCATAACTTTTTGTCGGCATAGTCTGAAGATGATTTGGTCAAATTGTCATGAAGATCGGAGCAACGGCCTAGGAGGAGTTTTGTTTGTAGCCTTTACGGTTCAAAAGTTATTAGCACAAATGGAAGTTAAACTTTGGACAGTTGGTGGCGCTGGAGGGATTGGCTTTGAGACTCCAAATTTGCTATGGTGACAGTTCCGACTGTCCTCTATCTGTGTGCCAAATTTCATAACTTTCTCGCAAGTGGTTCTATGGGCTGCCATAGACTCGAGCGGGAGAAGAACGCCAGCGATTACAATAGGTGCTAATTATTAGTGGTGCTACTAAACATTGCTCTTATTATTGCTCATTGAACAAATTCTTGACGCTTACTCATTATCACACCAACAAATGAGAGACAATAAAACTGGTGAAGACAAAATCTCATAGACTTACATGGAAGGAGGGATCCAAGCCAAACATTTCTAGGGACCAGAATATCACGTTATTTTGACTTGCACCTTAGACACCTCTCGTATTTCTTCAGAATGCATAAACATATAGTGAATCTTATAATTGGCTTTGAATATCAGTCCGCACCATTTCTCATGCATTTTTAACTGACATCGTTAAATTTCTGAACAATGATCTCCATTGTGGTGCTGGTCGACTACAAGTGCAATATCAGCCGTATAATGAAAGTCTGAATTGGTTAGAATAATTTAGCATGTCATCTTCTTTAGGGTTTGAATGTGTTATAATGTATGCTGGTCATGTTGAAAATAAATCTTTTTTTAATTGACTGCTTTATCTCCTTTTATCAGCCTCTACACATACAGTAGAGGTTAATTAAGTGGCCGACAGCTGATAAACCACTAATGATCTCAGCATTAAAGGAGTAATGGAAAATTAAAATGGTCATTTATTCCAAACCTGTATGAATCTCTTGTCTTTCATGGATCACGTAAAGTGAATTTATAAAGAAAGTGCTGGCACCTTTTTCCATGTAATAAAAATAAACAGAGATCTGTACAAAATTACAAAAAATACCATAAAAGTAGCCAATTATATTTCAGTTTTATTCCCCTTTTGTGTTCCACAGAAGAAGGAAAGTCATATAGGTCTAAAACAACATTTGGATGAGGAAATAGTGACAGAAATGTATTTCTTTTGAGCAAAATATTCACATATTGAACTCATTCCTGTTCAACTTGGATGATTTCAAAAGAACAGCCAGATAATCCACACGAAGATGGACACGTTTCTGCTATTTATTTACCTGGTTAAGTATTGTGGCCTCTGAATGCAGGTGTCTGCCAGTTGGTCAATAAGATGGATGACGCTTCAGGGGAAGTCAAAGCCTTTAATAGGAACGATGAGCAGTTTCTCGAGGCGTTTGCTATCTTTTGTGGACTGGGCATCCAGAACACGCAGATGTATGAAGCCGTGGAACGAGCGATGGCCAAGCAAGAGGTCACACTCGAGGTGAGTGACATTTCATACATTTAACAAAGGAAACAAAAAGAAATTATGGCTGGTAGACGTTATAATTCAGACGTTATAACTCGTAATTGTGAGGGAAAAAAGTCTTTCTTCAGTACATCATATGATGATTCTTCTGGTGTTTAGAATAATAGTTTCCATCCACCCTCCTTAATATTTTATTGTGACTGGGTTGCTGAATGACGAATAGGATGTCCTTAATTTCCTTACTTTTTTTGGCACTAGTCACTTAAAACTCTTCACACAGTGAGCACAACAGAAATCTATATGTGAGCTAAACTGTGGATCATTTATCATTGTTTTGGCACAAAATGCATTCTTTTCTCACTCAGACACAAACGTGTCCCTACAAGTTTGATTAAACCATCAAAATATTAGGAAAATATTTTAAATATAAGGGAAGAACAAAACACTAAACTTGGTAAAGGTACATATATACACTCACCTAAAGTATTATTAGGAACACCTGTTCAATTTCTCATTAATGCAATTATCTAATCAACCAATCACATGGCAGTTGCTTCAATGCATTTAGGGGTGTGGTCCTGGTCAAGACAATCTCCTCAACTCCAAACTGAATGTCAGAATGGGAAAGAAAGGTGATTTAAGCAATTTTGAGCGTGGCATGGTTGTTGGTGCCAGACGGGCCGGTCTGAGTATTTCACAATCTGCTCAGTTACTGGGATTTTCACGCACAACCATTTCTAGAGTTTACAAAGAATGGTGTGAAAAGGGAAAAACATCCAGTATGCGGCAGTCCTGTGGGCGAAAATGCCTTGTTGATGCTAGAGGTCAGAGGAGAATGGGCCGACTGATTCAAGCTGATAGAAGAGCAACTTTGACTGAAATAACCTCTCGTTACAACCGAGGTATGCAGCAAAGCATTTGTGAAGCCACAACACGCACAACCTTGAAGCGGATGGGCTACAACAGCAGAAGACCCCACCGGGTACCACTCATCTCCACTACAAATAGGAAAAAGAGGCTACAATTTGCACGAGCTCACCAAAATTGGACAGTTGAAGACTGGAAAAATGTTGCCTGGTCTGATGAGTCTCGATTTCTGTTGAGACATTCAGATGGTAGAGTCAGAATTTGGCGTAAACAGAATGAGAACATGGATCCATCATGCCTTGTTACCACTGTGCAGGCTGGTGGTGGTGGTGTAATGGTGTGGGGGATGTTTTCTTGGCACACTTTAGGCCCCTTAGTGCCAATTGGGCATCGTTTAAATGCCACGGCCTACCTGAGCATTGTTTCTGACCATGTCCATCCCTTTATGACCACCATGTACCCATCCTCTGATGGCTACTTCCAGCAGGATAATGCACCATGTCACAAAGCTCGAATCATTTCAAATTGGTTTCTTGAACATGACAATGAGTTCACTGTACTAAAATGGCCCCCACAGTCACCAGATCTCAACCCAATAGAGCATCTTTGGGATGTGGTGGAACGGGAGCTTCGTGCCCTGGATGTGCATCCCACAAATCTCCATCAACTGCAAGATGCTATCCTATCAATATGGGCCAACATTTCTAAAGAATGCTTTCAGCACCTTGTTGAATCAATGCCACGTAGAATTAAGGCAGTTCTGAAGGCGAAAGGGGGTCAAACACAGTATTAGTATGGTGTTCCTAATAATCCTTTAGGTGAGTGTATATATATTAGTGCTGTCAAATCTAAAGTTTGTTTATATAATATATGTGTGTGTACTGTGTGTGTGTATATATATATATATATATATATATATATATATATATATATATATATATGCACACACACACATACAAAGATCAATCGATTTGGCGAAAAAAACTACAGATAGGTTTTATTTTACAATGCAAAAAAGAAATGCATGGAAAAACTGAAAGCTGACAGGAAAACATACATTGACTACAAGATAATCAGATATTAATATTTTGTTGGTTCTCTTGTTTTGCATGTGCTCATAATTTGTTGCACAATTTGGCATGTTTCATTGCGTTATCATCACAAATAAAACAATCAACTCCAAGCACAACTACACAATGTGCTTACAAAATCTTTAACAAATATTTAATAATACTTGAATAAAGGGTGAAGATTTCCATTTTCACTTTTGAACATTACATACTTTTTTCAAAGTTCAAAACATTATTAAAAATTGAATATGGCAGTAATTTGCTACGTTTCTACAGTAATACTATATTGAAATATATTCTGAGTCTAAAACATGAAATACTATCAAAACAATTAGATAATTTTGTACTGTAATGTAAACATTGATCAAGTAACAAACTGCAGTGAATTCTAAACATAAATCATTGTAAAATGCTCCTGTTGTCTGTGTTTTATGAGTGACAGAGTGTGTTTGTTGGGTGAAACCTTTCTAGTGTATGATTTGAAGTGTTTTAGTAGTTTAAGTGCATTTTGAATGTGAAATTTACTTGGCAAGCTGAACGTTGGTTATGAGAACTGTGTGAAGAGTTTTGAAAAAATGACCTAAGTATTGAGAAATGTGTCCTAGTGATGCATTCATGATTGTGAAGATCTAAATAAGTCAGTTTTCAAGCTTATTTTTTAATAAATGGAAGACCTTTGATTTCTAGAAGTTAAACATAGTACATTGAACTTAAAGTAGATGAAATGTTTTTCCTGATAAAACCCCTTTAGTCTTGCACTCATGGATGTTCTTTCATCCCACCGTACGAGAGCTGTCACCGTCAGAAGTGCTGCTCTCATGCTGTCTCCTGCAGCTGACACCCGTTCAGAAGTGAAGAAGACCAAAGACTTTAGATATTAGGGGTGTAACGGTACATGTATTCGTCTTGAACCGTCACGGTGCATACAGTCAGACGCCGAATACAGTCCGCCACAGGCGATCCACACTCCAGTCCAGAAGGGGGCGCGCGTGTGGTAATGCAACACTGTTTGCTAACCGCCACAACAGGAAAAAGAGCAGAAGAAGAGACGATCTTCGCAGCAACCCAAAACAAGAGTTCAGATGCACACAAGAGCTTGCTAGTAGCCCATACGCTGAGTTTCGGTTCATTTTTGTGATGCGCTCCACAAACTACACAGAAAGCGGGACGGCAGAAAGCACATCCTGTTTGTTTTCTTTATTTTACAAAAGCACAAAGTTTTGTTTTTGTGAGTGTACACAAATGAAATAGACCCTTTAGAGTTTCCAATGATGTCTTACTCTTATCTGTATGGCCATAAATGACGGAGTATTTTAAGTTGTTTCCACTGTTATAAGTAGACAAAATCATTTGGCATTAGCACAATGCCAAATGATTTTGTCTACTTATAACAGTGGAAACAACTTAAGATACTAAAATACTAAAATACTAAAATACTCTTATCAAACCATGACCCCAAAGCTGAGGTACGTACCATACTGTGACTTCTGTGTACCGTTACACCCCTGTTAGATATACAAAGACGGCGCACTCATATTACTATGAAAGGGAGAAAGTGCACTGCACAATATGGTGGGATAAGTCCCGCCTTCTAAATAAAGAGCCAATCACTGATTAGTGAAGTCATCGCATCACTGCAGCTGCTGTTAGAAGCTCCGGTTGCTGTATAAACATCAGTATATACTGTATATATATATATATATATATATATAAACAGTCAGTATTCTCAGATGTGCGCTTATGACTGAAGGTCTGCCTGAAAAATGCATTTTTTTTTGTCATGATTTAAGCATTCAGAAACAAAATTTATGAGACAGTTGTTGTTATATTTCGATGATTTCACATTTAATGGTAAGTTTGGATAACAGCTTGGGAGAGTTTCCCCATTCAAAGCTATAGGAGCAATATATACTCTATACAACATTGTCACATGACCTCACTTTGTGTATGGGGTGCGTCTCGATCAGCTCTCTAGCTCGTGAATCAGTATATCATGTACATGAATTCGGGCTGTGGTAAGAACAACAGCAGAACTGATATTGTCGTGCACTGTGTAGGCTATAGTAAGCGCACAATCACAAAGGATAACCAAAGGAGTCTTTAATAGTAAATTCCACTAGGAGAATCACATGGAAGAAGCTCAGGAAATAACCACACTTAACATAAACAATACAGGAAACTGAGGGCTTAAATACAAGGGAGAGTAATCAACTGAACAGAAACAGGTGCGTTGAACTAATTAACAACACTACTAAGGACACTAACTAGGGAACACAGGCAAACCAGAACCAAAACAGAACATACATGTAACAGATATCTTTCTAACATTATTTTTTTTTATGTTATTTAAAGTACATTATGATAAATACTTTGATTGTTATATATACTTGCAACATTTCAGCCGTGAATTAATTATAAAAGTAGTTAGATTACGTGCAGTACCTGTCTAGCGATGTATGTTTATATGAAATATCAGTTTGTTTTGTGTGAGTTGGCTGATTTATGTTTCACACTTCAGAACTTCCGTTAAGGGAACATAGTGAGCATCCATGCTCCCTGTTTTCACAGTGCATTGTGGGACTTTTTAGGGAGCGAACGTTTCAGTGCTCTGGAAGGATTCTGCGATTGAGACAGAACTTAAAATGATGGACTCCCTGATTAGTGAACTATGGAGCTGATTGAGACGCACCCTGTTTTATTCTGAATTCAGTTGTTATGGTTATTTTTTAATTTTTGGTCCATTTTCTCTATAATGCCATGTGTCCACCAAAGCGTCTTTTCCTAAGGTCAGCATATTTTTTCAGCGGCACGTATTTAAAAACGGCAGTAGCGTGACGAGGATTTCACTGAGCAACTATTTCACTCTGAGTGCTTGATGTTCTTTGTCTTGATGCATAAATGTTTAACTCTGGGTAAAAGTTCATCACTTTATGCTCATCACTGTCACTTTTTGCCCAGCCGTCCAATCACAGTGGAGGAGGGGCGGGACTAATACCACACTGACCAATTACCACATCCTGCTTGTATAACAGTATGACATATTCTTTGTCCAATAACCCATTAACATATTGTGTGTCATGTTCTGCAGGTCCTCTCTTATCATGCCTCGGCCGCAGAGGAAGAGACGCGGGCGCTCCAGGTAACGGCGGTAAATTAAAATTTTTCATATTATTATATTTTAAATGTGCTTTCATTATTTTGAATGTGCCATTCAAGCATTACTTTACCTGTCTGGAAACAAACCACTGGATGTGAAAGCCATGTTCAAAGCCGATATATACACTCACCTAAAGGATTATTAGGAACACCATACTAATACTGTGTTTGACCCCCTTTCGCCTTCAGAACTGCCTTAATTCTACGTGGCATTGATTCAACAAGGTGCTGAAAGCATTCTTTAGAAATGTTGGCCCATATTGATAGGATAGCATCTTGCAGTTGATGGAGATTTGTGGGATGCACATCCAGGGCACGAAGCTCCCGTTCCACCACATCCCAAAGATGCTCTATTGGGTTGAGATCTGGTGACTGTGGGGGCCATTTTAGTACAGTGAACTCATTGTCATGTTCAAGAAACCAATTTGAAATGATTCGAGCTTTGTGACATGGTGCATTATCCTGCTGGAAGTAGCCATCAGAGGATGGGTACATGGTGGTCATAAAGGGATGGACATGGTCAGAAACAATGCTCAGGTAGGCCGTGGCATTTAAACGATGCCCAATTGGCACTAAGGGGCCTAAAGTGTGCCAAGAAAACATCCCCCACACCATTACACCACCACCACCAGCCTGCACAGTGGTAACAAGGCATGATGGATCCATGTTCTCATTCTGTTTACGCCAAATTCTGACTCTACCATCTGAATGTCTCAACAGAAATCGAGACTCATCAGACCAGGAAACATTTTTCCAGTCTTCAACTGTCCAACTTTGGTGAGCTCGTGCAAATTGTAGCCTCTTTTTCCTATTTGTAGTGGAGATGAGTGGTACCCGGTGGGGTCTTCTGCTGTTGTAGCCCATCCGCCTCAAGGTTGTGCGTGTTGTGGCTTCACAAATGCTTTGCTGCATACCTCGGTTGTAACGAGTGGTTATTTCAGTCAAAGTTGCTCTTCTATCAGCTTGAATCAGTCGGCCCATTCTCCTCTGACCTCTAGCATCAACAAGGCATTTTCGCCCACAGGACTGCCGCATACTGGATGTTTTTCCCTTTTCACACCATTCTTTGTAAACTCTAGAAATGGTTGTGCGTGAAAATCCCAGTAACTGAGCAGATTGTGAAATACTCAGACCGGCCCGTCTGGCACCAACAACCATGCCACGCTCAAAATTGCTTAAATCACCTTTCTTTCCCATTCTGACATTCAGTTTGGAGTTCAGGAGATTGTCTTGACCAGGACCACACCCCTAAATGCATTGAAGCAACTGCCATGTGATTGGTTGATTAGATAATTGCATTAATGAGAAATTGAACAGGTGTTCCTAATAATCCTTTAGGTAAGTGTATACACTACAATATAGTCGGAGATATGATGTGAAACACCTGTCCATATCACTGCAGAGAACCGAGAGCAAAAAGTTGTATACGTTTTGAGGAAGGATGGTTCAGTAAAATAATGTTTTAAAAAATATCTATGACAAACTTGTTATAACGCACAGTCGTTCGTGGTGTACTGCTGTAATCGTGTCTTATTTTACACAGTGTTTGTAAAGAAAACAGGAATGTCCTATAGCTACAGACTCCCTCTGGGATTTTCCCAGAAGCACAGGTTGCTGGGATACGGCACGCTCAGCTTCCCATATGGAAAACCTGCTCTGATTAGGCCTGTGAGAGTAATCAGGCAATTAAGACGTCAACAGAGGCAAAATTTCTACTTCAATTGAGAGTCATTTGTTTGTTAATTACACCAATTACTCTTATGAAGCGAAGGTCAGCATGCAGATTTACCACTGTTTGCGTAATTCATAAGGCATGTAAAAACACTTCAAGATATGCTTAATTTTGAGTATGATGGAATAGGATTTTAACCCCTATTTATTTGGTGTCCTCAGATCCTTAAAAAGTCCTAAAGTGTCTCCTACAACAGGTTTACATGAATCCAAGGTCAAAAAACACTTAAATTTTCTCATAATGCACATTGCAGAATCAGCTCATTTCTCACAGTGTCTGAAACGCTTAATTCGAAGATTCAGTCTCTCTAAGCCCCGCCTCTCTGAGAGTTGCTCTGTTGTGATTGGTCAGAAAGCAACCGCTCATTATCATATCTGAATCTCAGTTCGAACAGTAACGATGGCGTGGGTTTGACCGCCTCAGTCTCAGCAGAAAACAGCGTCTTCTCCACATGAACAACACCAACCAAACTCTTCCAGTCTCAGAGACAACTACAGTGAGTGAGGGCGGGGCAAAGAGACGCTGCTCAGCCAATCAGGACCAGAGGCGGGCATTCAGCAAATTAGTTAAATTTTTACATAGGTTTGTTACTGACGACTCGTTTCGGCAGCCTTAAAAGTTATTAAAGATGTTCATATATATTTATTTCTCTGCATAGTACAAATGCGAATGATGCACAAATAAATCTGTGCATTTATTTGTGCATTAAATTATAGCTGTCACAGGTTATGTATGCATTTGTGCAACTCACAGTGAGCTTACAAAACCATGTGGTAAATTGCAATGGGCATTTGTGGGGAAAAACTTTACTGCCAAAAACTCACTGCGCCTGACCGATAGACAAATACAATAGACAAAAAAGAAGCCTGCACACTCTAATAATGAAAAGAAAGACACTAAATGTGCAATAAGCCTCTGCTTTAATGAGAAATGCAGGCATTGAGGATGGTCACATGTGACCGAAACATTTGGCATTTTTCAGTAAAGCACTGCCTGGCTTTTATCTTGCATTTAGTGTCTTTCTTTTTCATTATTAGAGTGGCTTCTTTTGTGCATTTTTGTCTATTTGGCCCGTTGCTTGTTGAAAACGAACAACAGAAATGTGAAAAGGCGCCATTGTTTATTCGTATATTGAGCGATTTTGCGTCTTCGCATTGATGCGATTTGCAGGTCTTAAAGGTGCAGTGTGTAATATTTATAAGGATCTATTGACAGAAATGCAATATAATATAAATAACTATGTTTTCAGTGGTGTATAAGCTATATGAAAGTTATGTTATCTCTGCAGGCGATTCTACTTTCTGTTTGCATGCATAAGCACATAGAAACAACAGGACACATAATTTATGGGCTCTGCATTATGGGATGCACGGTTTTCATGAAGTGCAGCAGATCCTGAGCACTGCACACTATGCTGATGGCAGCTCATTGATTATTTATGCCTGTCAGACAGTGATCTCTTCCCTTGCAGTGTGCTTGTCTGTTGAGTTGAGTGAGTTATTGTGATTGTTCAGGTGTGTGTGCGAGTGTGTAATAACGTCCTGATTCCACAGGCAGCTACGGTCCCCTCGGCTCAATCTCTCAGACTGCTGGACTTCGGCTTCAGTGATTTCGACCTGACGGACGCTGAGACGACCCAAGCAACCATCCGCATGTTTGTGGACCTCAAGCTTGTGCAGAATTTTCAGATGAAGTACAAGGTACCCATTAGACTCCATTCCTTTAAGGCTCATATTATACACATTACTATTATAGATTATTATGATGAAAAAATGGGGTCAAATAGAAATTACCTCCCATAACAGCTGCATTATGGACTAAATAAACTTTAACATTTATTGCGATACAGTACGAACACAAACGCAATCCTAAATGTCCTAAAGCAAGATGACAACAAAAGTTATAACCGTGAAACTATGCTCTCTCTTCATGCAGCAGATATTCTCTGTGCATTTTACAACAGTTGCACCAGCGATTTATAGATTTATAGATTATCATGACAGTATATGCTAATCAATGACTTGAAGATTATTAACTATCCATTCAGAAGCGTCCTGTCTCATTCTACATGTTGTCTCTTCTTCTTGAGTCTCCATTATTGTCCGACTCCGGGTTGAACATAAAAGGCTGAACAGTTTCTGATATTTTCAGTGTGTGTCTGCGTGAGGTAATCGGAGCTGCTAACATGAGCTCTTGAAGCTCCGCCCTCATCTAGAAAGGGGGCAGGGAGCAGCAGCTCATTTGCATTTAAAGGGACACACACACACAAAACGGCTCGTTTTTGCTCACCTTAAAAAATGTTTATAGCATGTTAAGGTTATCTTTGGGGTATTTTGAGCTAAAACTTAACATACACACTCTGGGAACATCAGAGACTTATTTTACATCTTATAATTATAGATTATTATAGAAAGCCCTTTAAAGGTTTATAAGTAAAAAAATCGGTTTCCCTATGTTTTTCCTGATGTTGCACTCTATAAACTCCTAAGCAACTTCAGAACAACAGCATTTCTTCAGAAAATAAAAAACAAACACACACCTGTGACCTCATTACATTAGTGTTACTGTGTTTATTGTATGAATCCTGGCCAGGTATATGTACAGAAAAGCAAAACGCTCCTCCTCATGCTTAAAAACGCTCTTTAGTTGTTCTAAAATGGCTTGTATCCATGGCTTAAGCCGTGACACCTAAGCAACCACTTAGCAAATTGTTAAAATGCAATCAGAGGACGCTTGCAGTCACATCACATAGCAACCGTGCTCTCAACAACACCGGGGTTTTTTCCCACAATTAAACGGATAGTCCACCCAAAAATGAAAATGGAAACCTCATACAGTGGTTGAGTCATTTTTGGGTGGACTATGCAACATATTTTTTAATATAAGAGTCTTGTAACAAAATATATCTTATACACAGTGCATAAAAAAGGTTTTTGTGTTTGATATTATCAATACATAAGCTGAAGAGCTTTGTATTTTTGCCCCAAATAGTTGAGCAAAAACATCTGTTCACCCAACTATAAATAAATGTTTCTGAAATCCCTTTAATAAAGAAGAAAATGCAGTGTGCAGTTTGAACCATCATTTCCAGATCTATTAAAGCACAACATCAGGCTTTGCTGTGTTTGACCGGCTGCAACAAGCTCCTTTTATGGCCTTCAGTGTTAGGCGAGGTATCTTCCTGGCACGACATGAAGTCTGCCTCTTTTATTGGTTTACTGGGTGTGACTTACCCCTGACTGAGTGAATGTAGGTCCACCACAGTACAGATCAATCCCAGGCTAATACACAAATCACATATTGTAGGGTTTCAGCTTATAGCACACATCTTTCAGTCTAATCTTTATAGCTATCAAAGTAACTAGTTGTAACCTGTCCCTGTTCCAGAGTTTGTGCCAGTGGATCTTGAGCGTAAAGAAGAACTACAGGAAGAACGTGGTCTACCACAACTGGCGCCACGCCTTCAACACCTCGCAGTGCATGTTTGCCGTGCTGAAGTCTGGGCGTGTTCAGGTCAGTGGCCCTGATAACAACCGCTGGCTTCAGTCTAGCATGGCACGCATCAGTTAACACACTAACTAAACTTGCTGACCTACAGCGAGGTGTGCAGTTGTAGTACATGCTCTCTTGAAAATGTCTGGTTTCCTTCTATAGAGAAACCAGTTAAGCAAAAATGAAACTAGCAGAACAGTTTTATTGTGCGTTCCACTATAAACGTCTTCTGTTGTTTAGTCATAGTTAATCATTTGCATTTATACACATGGACTGATAGAAAATGCATGCTTTCTTTGAATGGCAAAGTTTATGAATGTTAAGCTTCTTACAATGACTTGCAATTATTGTGAATTATTTGTTATTTACGAATCGAGAACTATTAAGCTTTGTTTTAACATGCCAGCTAAGCACTGAAGGTGTGTAGGCATCTATTGTAATCGTTGCCGTTCTTCTTCCGCTCTGGGAGTCTATGGCAGCCCATAGAAACGCTTGTGGGAAAGTTATGAAATTTGGCACACAGATAGAGGACAGTCCAAACATTCACCACAGCAAATCTGGAGTCTCTAACTCAATCCCTCTAGCGCCACCAACTGTCCAAAGTTTCACTTACATTTATGATAATAACTGTTTATGACAGTTATTTATGACATTTATGATAATAACCGTAAAGGCTAGAAACAAAATGTCCTCTGATTCCTTGGCTCAATACGATTCCATTGATCTATGACGTCATTTTCTATCATGAAACTTTTCCCACCAAATTTTCTCCTCCTCCTAGATGGTTGCTCCAATTTTCATGAAAATCAAATCAAATCATCATCAGACTATACACTGATAAAAAGTTATCAATTTATCAAAAGTTATATATTTGATAAAAAAGTTATCAAAAGCTTTTTATCAATTGATAAATCCAACCATTCTCAAATAACGCGCAAACAAATTCGAAGAGCATGCCAAATTGGACGCGATGCTATATCTCCGTAACGCTTTAGCGTATTCTGACCAAACTTGGTCAAAGTTATCACAGTGACCTAAGGCTACATGCTGCGTTTCGGCACAGCGCCACCAGAGATAGCAAAAATGGCTATTTTTGCTTATAACTTACAAACGGTTTGGCAAAAAAACTGATCTTGTTAGAATCAGGGCAGCATGCCGAGTTGAATGATATTCAATTTTACCATATTGGCCATTTTGGGCGTCAGCCATTTCGCATTTTGTAGCAAAATGCTGTATTTTTTGAACGCATTAGCGTATCATTACGTAACCCAGTATGGGTCATCGGCACGATGCCCTGAAGGAGCCTGAGAAGTTTTGAGACAGCGCCACCTAGTGGTGAAATCAAATATTCATACGCTCATAACTTTTGATGTGGTTGACTTATTTTCATGGGGATTCCTGAATCCTTGCCGAGTCCATGCTATGTTTCGCCTTATGGTTTGTGCAACGTTGCGATTTAGCGTTAAAACAACGTTCACGAATATCTTCAAAACTGTTAGTCTGATCAAGACAAAACCACCGTGAGAAATTTGGAAATATAAGTCGTTGGCTAAATGTCACATGCCCAAATGCCAACATTTTGATAGTAAGTGGGAAAAAAATGCAATCAAAGTTGTGCATGGGTCATTTTTTTTATGTACTCATATACATATACACTCACCTAAAGGATTATTAGGAACACCTGTTAAATTTCTCATTAATGCAATTATCTAATCAACCAATCACATGGCAGTTGCTTCAATGCATTTAGGGGTGTGGTCCTGGTCAAGACAATCTCCTGAACTCCAAACTGAATGTCAGAATGGGAAAGAAAGGTGATTTAAGCAATTTTGAGCGTGGCATGGTTGTTGGTGCCAGACGGGCCGGTCTGAGTATTTCACAATCTGCTCAGTTACTGGGATTTTCACGCACAACCATTTCTAGAGTTTACAAAGAATGGTGTGAAAAGGGAAAAACATCCAGTATGCGGCAGTCCTGTGGGCCAAAATGCCTTGTTGATGCTAGAGGTCAGAGGAGAATGGGCCGACTGATTCAAGCTGATAGAAGAGCAACTTTGACTGAAATAACCACTCGTTACAACCGAGGTATGCAGCAAAGCATTTGTGAAGCCACAACACGCACAACCTTGAGGCGGATGGGCTACAACAGCAGAAGACCCCACCGGGTACCACTCATCTCCACTACAAATAGGAAAAAGAGGCTACAATTTGCACGAGCTCACCAAAATTGGACAGTTGAAGACTGGAAAAATGTTGCCTGGTCTGATGAGTCTCGATTTCTGTTGAGACATTCAGATGGTAGAGTCAGAATTTGGCGTAAACAGAATGAGAACATGGATCCATCATGCCTTGTTACCACTGTGCAGGCTGGTGGTGGTGGTGTAATGGTGTGGGGGATGTTTTCTTGGCACACTTTAGGCCCCTTAGTGCCAATTGGGCATCGTTTAAATACCACGGCCTACCTGAGCATTGTTTCTGACCATGTCCATCCCTTTATGACCACCATGTACCCATCCTCTGATGGCTACTTCCAGCAGGATAATGCACCATGTCACAAAGCTCGAATCATTTCAAATTGGTTTCTTGAACATGACAATGAGTTCACTGTACTAAAATGGCCCCCACAGTCACCAGATCTCAACCCAATAGAGCATCTTTGGGATGTGGTGGAACGGGAGCTTCGTGCCCTGGATGTGCATCCCACAAATCTCCATCAACTGCAAGATGCTATCCTATCAATATGGGCCAACATTTCTAAAGAATGCTTTCAGCACCTTGTTGAATCAATGCCACGTAGAATTAAGGCAGTTCTGAAGGCGAAAGGGGGTCCTAATAATCCTTTAGGTGAGTGTATATGTCTATAATTCCTAAACAAAATGAGATATTTTCACCAAATTTGGCACACTTATTTATGGGCGCACTCTGAGGACACAAAAAAAGGTGGCGCCTGTTGGTGGCGCTATGACTGAACAAAAATATTAAATTGCCACTAATTACAATAAAGTACATGCAATTAAATGATTTTACTTCTTGCTTGCTGCTTTGTGCTTGGCCCCTTAACGGCTGCTTGGAGCTATATTTGGATTTAGTTTGCTTGTTTACCGGAAAAGTTCCTAAAGTTATTCGGATTTACATACAGTGTGACTGCATTTGTTTTTAGATAGCATGGCTGTGTTTTACAGTACTTTTCAAGGCATTAACCAATCTCTGACTCGCAATATTGTTTAATTTAGCTGAAGATTTAGTTTAGTGACTTTCAAAGTTGTTGTAATATTATAATAAAAATGTGTTTGTTGACAGAATAATCTGAATGATTTGGAGATTTTAGCTTTAATGATCGCAACATTGAGCCATGATTTGGATCACAGAGGTGTCAACAACTCCTACATCAAAAGGTTAGTGCTTTCGTTTAGTGTAGCAGTTTGTGATGTTACCGACAGTGTAAAATGCGAGATGGAGTATATCTCACTGTTTTCACAGGAGTGACCATCCACTGGCCCAGCTGTACTGCCACTCCACAATGGAGCATCACCACTTTGACCAGTGTCTCATGATCCTCAACAGTCCAGTGAGTTGTCTATGGACAGACCGATATATATTTATGTATGTATGCATGTGCATATATTAGGGGTGTACCTGCTGTTAATAAACTTACAGAAATGCTCCAGTGACCCTAAACATTACGTAACACATAAAAGCATGTGTGAGTGCACTTTAAAGCATGTTTGCAATTGTTGAGTGTAGCGTGTTGTAAACATGCTTTCCCGTTAATCGTTCCTGTGATGACCTGTGACTCTTCTGTCTGTTGATAAGAGTAATTCACTCCTGCACTGTAAATCTAGAGTAAGTTTGCACGCAATGACAATCTGTATCTGTTCAGGGAGCACTTAGAGGTTTTGTGTTTAAATCACTAAACTGAAGTATTAACCTTTGGCACACAGCAAGCCCGCACCATATGCGGTACAGATAAGCCTTTTTGATGGGACGTGTGCTATCACTTATATACTGTCAGATGATAAAACGTGAGATTATTTGAAGGAGAAGCCAAGGATGACAGAAAAACTGATGCTGCGTTAAAAAAAATGCAACGCGTTAAACTGAAAAAATGAACTGCATGTGTTAACGCGCAAATATAATGTTGTATATTTGACCACATTCAGCTATTTTATAATACAGAAACACGGCGACAGTGGCGCTTGAGCGGTAAAAAACACACAAAATGATGTCAAAACGGCAGTTTTTGGCGAATATACTCGTTAAGCAGTCTTAAAGAGTATGAAATGAACGTGCGTCAGGTCTTAAAGGGACAGCAGCCTAGTAAACCTGCTTTTGATTTGCTTTAATAAGGATTCATCTGTACTCAGTTTATAGTTTATGTGAAGACTGTATTCAATTATAAGTTGTTAATTACAGAATTTTTTTTTTAATCGATTGACAGCACTAGTTTCTACACATCTTGCCATGATAATATGGATAAAGGTTGTTTTCTCTCTTTCTCTCAGGGTAATCAGATTCTGAGCAGTCTTTCTCTGGACGAGTACAAGGCGACTCTGAAGATGATTGAGAAGGCTATTTTGGCCACTGACCTGGCTCTCTACATGAAGTAGGTACCAGATGTCACGTACAGCTGCTCTCACAAACCTGCATTAATTGCCTTGTATTGGAGCACACTGGTGCTGATTTCTATCATTCTTGTTGTTCGTTCATACCGCTAATCCTAACGCCTTTGCAGAAAAAGAACTGAATTCTTCGAGCTGGCGAAGAACAGTCAGTTCGTATGGGAGGACGAGTATCACCGAGATCTGCTGAGGTGAGTGTCCAACGTTCGGGGATTCAACATTATGGGATGTGTGTATATATTTCTTAATGATGTTATGATCTTCTGCAGGTCGATGCTGATGACAGCATGTGATATCTCTGCTATTACTAAACCCTGGCCCGTACAGAAGAAGGTAAACATGCAGTAAAAGCATCAGTGGAGAAACTTCCACTCATTTCCTCTCTCTTTAGTAATAACAAGCTTGCATGCCAATTAACAGAAGGTCAGTGCAATGTAAAAGACCATAAATGAGACCTTCACACTCATAAAACAACCAAGATCACAGTATAATATACAAACTTACAGACTTATTATTATGGCGCAGAAAGCCAGCTAAAACAGACAGGAAGTTCTTGTATAATTGTCAGGGATGTTTAAGATGAGTATTATAATGACCACAGAAAGCAGCCATGCCAATTCAATAATTATGTGTCCGTGTTTCGGCAGATAGCAGAACTGGTGGCCACCGAGTTCTTTGAACAGGGCGATAAGGAGCGGAGAGAGCTAAACATTGAGCCTATCGTAAGCGCTTCACGTCTTTTTTTAGAGAGGTTTATGTCGTTCAGAACCAGGTCAAAATGACAATACCCATGTGACTTTATTCTCTCCAAGGATCTGATGAACAGGGAGAAGCAGGATAAAATTCCCAGCATGCAAGTGTCTTTCATTGATGCCATTTGTACGCAGTTATATGAGGTAAATCTTTTCTTTTGTCACTGTTCATTTTAAGCGACCCAAACACCAGCAAAACTCAACGAAAATGAGCAAGACGACAATTTGCAACATACAGTAATACCATATTGAAATATGTTATAAATCTAAACAATGAAATACCACATGCTACACGTTAACAATGAACAAAATCATGCTAGCAACATGTAAAAACATGCTAATGCGCTAATTTATAATAGAAATATAGCCTACTAGTAATGTTAAATCATGCTAGAAACCTGTTAGCAACATGCTAACAATGTGTTAAATCCTTGTAGCAACATTAATAAATGTTAACAAATGTGCTAAGTTATATTAGAAATATGTTGATAAATGTGCAAATTCACGCTTTCATATGCAACATGCTAGAAATAGGCTAACAATGTGCTAAATCATACTAGCAACATCTATCTATCTATCCTTCTGTCCATCTATCCATTTATCTATCCATCCATCCATCCATCCATCCATCCATCCTTAACTGTATGGGCTTCAAGCTTTAAAACTACTTCAAACTTTCTGTTCAGGCTTTCTCAAGTCAACATCAGTCTGTCTTCTTCACTGTGGTTCTGCTCTCTGGTCCTCAGGCGCTGACGGGTCTCTCGGAGTGCTGCTCCCCCCTGCTGGAGGGGTGTAGGAAGAACAGGCAGAATTGGAAGATACTTGCTGAACAAGGAGAGGAAGGAGCTTTGTTAAAAGGAGGACTTTAATTTTTTTCTGTTGGCATGCATCATTCCCTGGCCCTTCCCCAGAGACTAAAGGATTACAAGACCCTGGTTTGATGATAATCACATGACATTCACAAAGCACACTGGAGCAGGCTTGGGTGAAAGATGTATCAGAATAAAGTAACCTCTTGAATCGAGACTGCAGTAAAATACTTGATGGAATAGAGAAGGACGGATGGGTCGTTACCTGTGCAGGTAATCCAGCTGAAGACTGAAAACTGTGACTGAAACTCGTTAAAGGAATGTTCCAGCTTCAATACCAGTGACATGCTGTTACCACAGACAATCATTTCATCCCTCAGTTTGTAAAAACTAACACAAATTAAATGTTCGGTAACATAAACTACCAGTCAGATGACAGTAAAGAATAATCCTGAAAAATAATCAGTTTCCATAAAAAAATATTAAGCAGCAAATACTGTTTTCGACACAGTTAATAAAAATAATAAACCTAGCAACCACCCAGACACCCTAGCAACCACCTAACAATGCCATAGCAACCAATATATTATAATTAAGCACTTAAGAGGCAAGACATTCCACAGGCAAACAAGTTGTATTTTTGTAAGTAATTGTTGTTTGCAGGGCTTGACATTAACTTTTTTGCTCAGCAGTCACTGTAGCTAGTGTTTTTCCAAAGTTACTAGCCACTTAGCATTTTCACTGGCCATAGTTTTGACATCCATCCCAGACAGCAACATAGTGGGGATTCCACGTGTACTAGATGTGGGCCGGATCTGGGCCGACACTATGTTGCTTTCTGGGATACCATGGGGGGAAACTGCCATACAGATATTTTTAATATTATCTCATAATTTGGCATATTAGGCTGCTGTCACTTTAAGAGCTGATGCACGGATCCATTACACTGTTACACATCTGTTTTCTTTCTCAGCGGTTTACGTTCACTGAAAACAGAACTGACTGTGTTTACGTGAATACTCCAAGACCGGCATTTTGACATTATAGTGTGTGTATTTGACTGTTTAAGCACAATAAGCAGCGAAAAAAAACATAAAGGCGGCTTTATGTGCTTTTTTTCCATCTTTTGTGGATAACATTAAATAAATATCTTTTCGTCAGGTTAGATACTGATTATTAATTTCTCAAACCCCTTTATCAAAACTGTTCTACTTAACCGTCGGTCTCACACATTCACCATGTTTGTAGTTTTTTAACACTCTTTACTCGTGTTTGTAGTTCTAATTGAATCCTTGTCCAACGCGCAATAGGTTGTGGGAAATATTAGCCGTTAGAGTGTGAACGGATCCACACTTACGATTTGGGACACACTAATTCTAATTTCGAATACTACTTAAGATGGACAGTATGTAAATTGGGACACATCACCTGTTTTCTACCATCACAAACATGTAACCACTCCATCAACGTGCTGGTCAAAGGTTTCTATTTACAACATGTTTTGCAGCGTTGAGCAGTGTCTGTTGATTTCTTGAACGCAATGGCCAATCAGAGGCGTTTAGGTTAGTTAGAGTCGACTCAACCCACTAAATTCTGCGCGCTTACGAAACCTTTCATTATAACAAACACGTGTTAATGTAACGGACATAGGCCAGTAAGAGCTGTGCGTGTAAACCTCACTTCCCTGGCCTCAAGAGGCGCACTAGCGACTGATGCTAGCGGTTGCGGCTCCCATGCCGGAGACGTCGGTTCTAATCCGGAGTTGGTCGAGTAGAACTGGTTAAATTTAGTGCCGTGACCCGGATGACAGTGAGGTTTAGGGGGGTGAGTGTAATGGCAGTTGCGGTCTTTAGCATCCTTGTTAGCGCATCTGCGATTGCTACTACTGGCTGCGGTCTTTAGCATCCTTGTTAGCGCATCCACTACTGGCTGCGGTCTTTAGCATCCTTGTTAGCATGCCCACGACTAACCAGCTGCAGTCTTTAGCGTCCTTGTTAGCGCATTCGCAACTGACGTTACCGGCTGTGGTCTTTAGCTTCCTTGTTAGCGCATTCGCAACTAACGTTACCGGCTATGGTCTTTAGCATCCTTGTTAGCACGCCTGCGACTGGCATTACCGGCTATGGTCTTTAGCATCCTTGTTAGCACGCCTGTGACTGGCATTACCGTCTGTGGTTTTTAGCGTCCTTGTTAGCATGCCTGCGACTAGCGTTACCGGCTGTGGTCTTTAGCATCCTTGTTAGCACTCCTGCGACTGGCATTACCGGCTGTGGTCTTTAGCGTCCTTGTTAGCATGCCTGCGACTAGCGTTACCGGCTGTGGTCTTTAGCTTCCTTGTTAACGTATTTGCAACTAACGTTACCGGCTGTGATCTTTAGCATCCTTGTTAGCACGCCTGCAACTGGCATTACCGGCTGTGGTCTTTAGCGTCCTTGTTAGCATGCCTGCTACTAGCGTTACCGGCTGCGGCCTTGAGTGTCCTTGTTAGCATGCCTGCGACTAGCGTTACCGGCTGCGGCCTTGAGCGTCCTTGTTAGCGCGCCTGTGACTGGCGTTACCAGCTGTGGTCTTTAGCATCTTTGTTAGCATGCCTGCGACTAGCGTTACCGGCTGCGGCCTTGAGCATCCTTGTTAGCGCGCCTGTGACTGGCGTTACCAGCTGTGGTCTTTAACATCTTTGTTAGTGTGCCTGCGATTGATGCTACCGGCTGTGGTCTTCAGCGTCCTTGTTAGCATGCCTGCGACTAGCGTTACCGGCTGCGGCCTTGAGCGTCCTTGTTAGCGCGCCTGTGACTGGCGTTACCAGCTGTGGTCTTTAGCATCTTTGTTAGTGTGCCTGCGATTGATGCTACTGGCTGCGGCCTTGAGCGTCCTTGTTAGCGCGCCTATGACTGGCGTTACCAGCTGTGGTCTTTAGCATCTTTGTTAGTGTGCCTGCGATTGATGCTACCGGCTGCGGCCTTGAGCGTCCTTGTTAGCGCGCCTGTGACTGGCGTTACCAGCTGTGGTCTTTAGCATCTTTGTTAGTGTGCCTGCGATTGATGCTACTGGCTGCGGCCTTGAGCGTCCTTGTTAGCGCGCCTGTGACTGGCGTTACTAGCTGTGGTCTTTAGCATCTTTGTTAGTGTGCCTGCGATTGATGCTACTGGCTGCGGCCTTGAGCGTCCTTGTTAGCGCGCCTATGACTGGCGTTACCAGCTGTGGTCTTTAGCATCTTTGTTAGTGTGCCTGCGATTGATGCTACCAGCTGCGGCCTTGAGCGTCCTTGTTAGCGAATCCGTGACTGATGCTACCGGCTGCGGTCTTTGCACACTTTCAAGGCTATAATTAATTCAGAATTTAAATAAATTTACTCACGGATTAATTCTCGAAACTGCGATGAATGACAGCGAAAACCATTAATCCAAGATTGCCTCTTGCCATTGTGTGGCGTTCACTACTTCAGTTAACAGTGAAAGTTTCTTGTTTTTTAAAATCAAAATAATTTCTTGTTAATCGACAGCATATCAACCTGTATTGAGTCCAGAACATTTCTTGTCTTTTCTTGTAGTCTGTAATTTTTTGTGCAGCTCACTCACTGAATTACTGATATACGCACATACTAAATCTTATTTTTGCTGTATTGCACTGTTAATGTAAGCTGATATTAAACGAACACATTGAATACAGTCGTTTTTCACTGTTTAACCCTTTCACGTCAATTTGTAAAATACCTTTATATCATGTTGTAGATTTTTTTTGTTCACTTGCATTGCATACCTGTGATATGTGAACTTATTTATCATGTTACACAAATGTGTTCAATTCTGACAATCACAGCAAATACTTGTATTGGAAGTGGGATTGGAAATGAGATGTCTGTAGAAATGTAAAGTTCAAAATGAAACCTGTTCCATACCTGACTTGTTGATGGATCTAGTGTTTTTCGATTCTTCGATTTTACAATATTTAACCAGTGATATACAATCATTAAGCACGCACCTAATTAACTCTTTCCCTGCCAGCATTTTTGATCATTTTCACAAAACTTTCAAAATATTGTGTTGTATGAATATGTATCTGTCATAGCGCCCATTACCGCATAACAGTGAAAACATGCAGAGATAAAACAGAGTTAAAATGCATAGTTATAAAGCACTTTCAGCTCATCAATAACATAAAAAAATGAAATTCATTTTTCTGTCCAATTTAAAGGGGTCTTATGACGGTTCTAAAAAAGAACATTATTTTGTGTATTTGGTTTAATGCAATGTGTTTACGCGGTTTTAGGTTTAAAAAAGTCATTATTTTACACATACTGTACATTATTGTTGCTCCTCTATGCCCCTCCTTTCTGATTTTTACAAAGCTCATCGTTCTGAAAAGCACAGTGTGCTCTGATTGGCCAGCGATCCATGTGACAGAAATGTCACGGTCCTTACCATATTTGGAACATCAGCTCTTGAAGCAATATTGACAGGTGATAATGTCGGTCCTACCTTATCAATTCGAGCCCAAATCTGATCCGGATGATGCAGATGGCCGAGCTGATCGATCAATGTTGCCAGCGCGACTGGACCAGGACGTATCAGATTGGTACGTTTGCATTTGTTATCGTAGAAATGACAAACAAGCGCTACTCTATAGGGGAGAGTGGGGTAAGATGAGCCCTTTTTTACTTATGTGGTCCTCAAGATAAGATAAAATAAGGCAGAAGCACAATGAAAGTAAAGTAATTTCAGGATGTTTCCCATCATTTTAAATGATCAGAATGCATCTGTGACAAAGGGTTCTAAAAATATGGCTTCTTATAAAAAAGTGTTCCTGTGGCTCAATTTACCCCAGGTTAGGGGTAAGTTGATCCGAGTCAGTGGGTAAGTTGCACCATCTGGGTGTAAACTGACTATCTAATTTAATCTGAATCAAACCCAGGTGAAATTGTAAAGATAATTTACCTCTTAAAAACACTTTCAATAATCAAATTTCCTTTTTTTAAATATTCATATTTCTGCTCTTAAAGCTAACTTAACATAAAACTGACCAAATTGTCGAAATTTCAGTATCTTTAATTGTTTGCATTTCTGAAACAATATGTTGAACACCAAAGCTGTAATCTTCCCAAAAGCTGAGTTTGTTGAGTAAAATTAAATACAAATTTAATCAAATAAAACTGAATTAGAATGAACGAGTGAATGTCACTGAAACTAATAAACATTTTAGTCAGGCGGTTCTTGGCATGTCTTGAACATGTCAGGCCATTAGGGACTGCAGGTGTACCGTTTCCATGGTAACGCAACGTCCAATTTCAAATCAGTTTGTAAGCTTTTAAATGATACCGAATTTATGATGATTACTAAAATATGTGATATGAAAAAAGAACATCTAGTGGGACGGTGACAGGTAGCAATATTTTGGAAGTGCTAATTTAAATTCAATAATTTACATTTGCCATTCCCTTCACTTAACATAATTTAACGCTTTATTAGTTGCAAAATTAAAATGAAAATGTAATACCCAAATTGATTTTATAACATAAAGCTAAAATTGTTGCAAAATGATCGTTTAAATGTTATTAATTGCATTTACACTCAAGATACTTGCATCAAAAAAAAAAAATTCTTCCTTGAAACGTATCCATGTAAGCTATAGCACACACACACACACACACTGTGTAAAGGCAGGGCTCGTCACTAATGAACCCAGCAGGTGTTTCTCTTCATCGACAGGTTCAAAGCAGAACGAGCCGCCCTGCTTCAGATCAAACGTCCTTTATGCTTTTCATAGAGGCGCGAGACTCCTTTCTTCAGTGTTGGTCATTAATGCGAAACCCTTCGCTGACCACAAGGCCTCACACACATTTCATGTGATGTTTTAAAATATTGATTCTCTGTACAGTAATGAAAATCATCTTGTTGGGATTGTTTAAATCTGGGGCCGCAAAGGAGGGGCCGGGGGTCCGTGGAAAAGTCTAGAGGAAAACCATGGAAATGTAAATGAACGCATAAGATTCAAATAGAAAGTTATTAAATTAACATAAAATAAATACAATATGGTAATTTAACATTCAATCATTTTATTTAATATAATTTATTTACTTGTTTTTTCTCTCTAGACTTAAGCAAATTTATAAGAAATTATTTACTTAATGTTAAATACTTATGTTAAATTTATAATTTAAATAAATTTGCTTTATTACAAAATGTAATTTCTTATTTATAAATTTGCTTAAAAGTCTAGAGAAAACAATATAAGCAAACACATAAATTACATTAAATAAATGATTGATTGAATGTTAAATTACCATATGAGAAAAAATATATATAATTAAAATAAATGTGGAAAAAGCCTAGAGTAAAATTGTTTATTATTAAAATAAGTAAATTAACTTAAACGAGCAACATTTGAGAAATACCATTTTATTTTTTATATATATTTAACTTAAGATTAAAATACATTTAAATAAACAAATAAATGATACATTTATAGTGAGTAGAAAAGACATAATAAAGTAACTAATGTTTCAATTAAGAAAAAAAAAATGAAAACCTTGGGATGAAATATGGACCCAAACAAGGCTTTCACCTGATCAAGAACATATAAACTTAGATTGTGTCTCCATCTAGAGGACACAGGGAATTATCAGAGAAACTGCACGATCTTGTAAACGAGAGATTTATTTTCTGTATTGGGAAATACATTCTTTAAAACGACAACAAATAAGAAACTAGCTTTATATAGATATATACAGAAGACTGAAGCGCTGTAGCAGAGCACAGAGCATCACATGGAGTCCGTCCTCTTGTAGGCCACCATACTGTTGACCTTGTGAATGGACGTGGTGAAGGAACGCAAGCGGACCTCTTCCGATTGGTCGATGAGTTGAGGCCCAGACTCCTCCCACTGCTCCGGCACCTCCAGATCTTTGTCTGTGTAGATCAGGAGGTCGAAGGCGCCTGTCATACGGGACAACAGGTAAAGACGCATCCGAAAAGAGCGCATCCAACTACTATAACATTTAAATTGATCATTTGATACAATGCACTTTACATTTTAAAATACTTGTACATATATAATGACACTGTTGACCTTCCTTTACATCTTAAAGCTAATATAACCTAATATAAAGTCTGCAAAAATGCTGAAATTAAATAACTGGCACAATAATTACCTTATTAAAACATTCAAAAATTAAAATACAAAAAAAAAAAATCTTAAGTCACTATAATAATCCATTTCATATCAAACCATCACAGGACGACTGATATTAGACAGGCCGTTCACACTAAGAACCATCAGTGTTCACACCAGCGCACGATACCGCTCATTTATTTTTAATCAAACGAGATCTAAATAACCCCTTTATCATCACGCAAAGAGCTGCACAACAGAGGTTTACGGTTAAAATTAAAACATGGAAGAAAAAATGTGATGTTCCTTTAAAAAATTAAGCTAATAATTATTGTATTGTTATTATTAGCAGTAATATAATGCGTCTTAATGTAATACTGTACCATAGTAATATATTTCTGTCACAAGTTAAACCAAACTTTTATTTTGACGGGTTGCTGTGAAAATCTTGAGTTTCTGTGACAGTTCTTCTCAAATGTAGTGCTCATGTAGTGACTCTCAGAGCGGCTCTGGAGATGAAGTTCATGTTGTCGTCAGGCGTGCTTCAGTGTGTGTGTGTGTGTGTGGATGAAACCATTCATTCACACAGAACATGCACGATTCATATTTAATGGTCCTTGTGGTTTAATATTCAGACACTCGTCCATATTGCCATGTGATTTAAGTGTGCTGAGCTACTTTTGATTTATTCCTCCAAAATTTGACATTCTGCGTTCTACAGTAAATTCAGTTATGACTGGATTCCATCTGTGTTTCCACTTCTATAGATCAGCGGTGCGTGCGCTTTTGGTGTGAGCTCGAATCCTGTGCAATACAAGCACTATTTAACCGGAGCGAATGAGACGAGTGTGTGAGAGGAGGGGTGTGTGTGTCACTTCGCTGTCAGAGAGAAGAGAGAGAACGCGTCGCTGATGTTATTGCCCGTGTCGCTGGCAACAAAACACGTCTCGGAATCGTTAAGACGTGAGACTGACCGGCCGGTCACCGATCGTGCGGAAAAGCGACCGATTCCGATCCCTGGCCGGTCGATCGGTGCATCTCTAACAAATAAGCTTTCCTCCATCCTCATTCTCTTCTCTTGCATCCTACGAGAGGTGGAGTTGAGACGCGAGGAAAGGAGGAGAGGATGCAAAAATTAGAAATAAGAAGCACCTATCAAGTTTAAGTGTGTCCGAAATCGCCCCCATACCCTTAACCTCTTAACTTTTGCCCGGTCTGGAAGGCGTGCTGTCTAACTAACCAATCAGACCTCAGTTACCGCCCAAAATGCCAAAATAACCAATCAGAAAAATAGACAAATATATTTTTTAAAGTCAGGGTGATCATTGTTTTCATGCTCGATCGTCGCGGTCACATTCGAGTACTTGACCACTGTTGCCCATCCCTAAACCCTATGGTCTATATTCATAAATCTGGTCTTATTTCAAACTAGACACTGGAAATTACCCAAGAGCCATAATAACTCAAAATAGTGTAGGAACACAGTAAAACAAGGTCAAATATACATGTAAGTGACAAGTGAAAAATGGATGAGACTTTAATGTTAAAGGCCTGAAAATAACCTAAATATAAAACTGAATGTCTGATCAGGTTTTGATTCAAATTTGAGGATGATAAGCTCAAATGTAGCTTCTGTGTCAATAAAGGTCTAGGCGTCCTTTCAAAAAGGCCATTTATTTCAGAACATTTGTAATTGTAGAGTAGTTTTTCTGCAGTAAACTGCTAATTATAATGGATATACAGTTACTGAACAACTAAAGCAACTATTTACAGAATTTAAGTGTAAAACTCATTTAGTTGATAAGAACCGTCTGTCATTCAGTCTGCGAGCTGCGCCACAGTGTGTGAGTAAACTGACAGACACGTCAGCACGAGTAGTATTCACCAATGCTGTTTACGTACACTGCGCAAGATGACGCCTTTTGATTGGTTACTACGTCCATCCTTCAAAACTTTGCTGGCAGGGCATTGGCTAGGCATTGACTGGCTTTATCCAATGAAAACCCTGGGTGCTATGATTGACACCTTGCCAAGCCTGTAATGCACTTCCCAGATATATTGAGTCACCAGAACGCCTGTGATTGATGGAGAGAGGCGAGGGAGGGCTCATATTCAGCGGAAGAGTCTAAGCTGCAGGGGAGTTGATTAGATTCGATATTTCATTGAAATGGACGTGATTGATTACTCGAACTCAAAATGCTCATGCAAACAAAGGAGGATTTGTTTTTTTCTCTATTTCTTCAGATTAAAAAGTGGGATGCATTTTGAAGAGTGGAGCCTTACACTGAAATGTATGCTGGTGTCTGATCTGAACGACAGGAGATGAAAGACGAGTACTGCGGTTATTTTGTTCATGTTTACAAGGCCGGTACTTCAGCATTTCATTAACCCTTTTCTCTCCGGTGTATTTATTGCAAAAACAAGTTCAGAACATGAATCTTGAGTGTTTTAGCTTTCAAATGTTGCATAGTGATAGTTGATTGGATATTTTGTATAAAATAAAAGTACAAACATGTCCACGCACCGGTGCGGGCTAGCAGGTTAAATAGGGCACTATATGAGAGAACAGCCTTTAGTAGTGTCCGAAACCATACTGGAAGTTGAGTGCACTCAGATGTACACTCAATGGCTAGAGAATACCCATAATGCATTGTGAGAGACGTGCGCCTCACTCGTTTTCACTCCATATTAGTGGAGTAATGGTGTGTTTTATTTATTTAGAATTATATCTTTATCGTCCTCGGTGTGAACATGTTTTAAATCACATGTAGTTTACTCACAGGCAGTTTCTAACAGCGGCAGGAAGGTGACGGTGGCGGTGATCTGTCTGATAACAGAGCGGATTTCCTCCTGGATGGCCTTTATGGACTTCTCCCTGGGTGCACTGGAACATACAATCATGATCGTTCATCACTGCATTGGTCACGTAAGAGAACGTTAAAACTCGTTCATGACTGTGATTGAATCTGAAGATGCAATCATCATTGTTCAAGTCTCATTGAATCACGTACCCGCTCTCCTTTGCTGCCTTGTCACACTCGATATCAAACTGCCATCGCTCCAACACCTCGTTGGTCTCCAGGCATGTGATGACCACCACCAGCTTCTGAACGGTGCAGTCGAACAACCATTCTGCAGAGAGACGGACCATCAATGCTAGAGCACTGAGAATAACTACAGCTTTATCAGATTCAACTGTGCTTCTGTAGCTCAAATCTCACAGTACGACTCTCTGTGCTGCTCCAGCTAACATGCACGAGCGCTCGACGCTAAAAGCAAATGTTCTGCTAAATGCTTAAACTCCAAGGAACCTGATAAGGATGTCTGTGGAGGAGCTCTGACCTCATATGTGGTACCATGAAAGCTTAATGTCTACTTTCTGGAGATATGCATCACTTTAGCATTGGCTTTACACAGAGTAACTTATTTACACTAAATTACTCTTGAGACCATTTCCGCCTGGACTAAACTAAACTGAAAAGCTTCCCATACACACATACAGTGGTCTCTAAATACACAATATTGGTGTCATTTTACAGGAAACCCTTTGAAGTTACATAAAACACTGCTAAGTGTGATACACATTTAAGTACATGTTGTCTGAGCTGTAATAAACCCAAAAAAGAGGTGCTTTTTGGGTATAAATTCATTTTAAGGCCCTGTGTGCTCTAGCACCCTGCAGACAGTTTGGGCTGTTCCCAGCATATGTCAGCAAACACTGGAAAAAATAATTGTGTGACACTGGGATATTGCCTTAATACCACTGTATATGGGGAGACTTGTATATTGGAGAGTTTTGGGTAGGCGGAAATTACATTAAAAAAAAAAGGGTAATATTCCTCCCTTCAGATCCATTTGAATAAATCTTGCATACAACATGATTGTAACAATGATTGAAACAGCCCAAACTGTCTGCAGGGTGCTAGAGCTCACAGAGTTCTACACTTTCAAAAATGAATTTATAACCAAAAATAAATACGCCTGTTTTTTTGGGGGGGGGTATTACAGCTCACACAACATATACTTACATGTTTATCACTCTTAGCAGTGTTTTATATAACTTCAAAGGGTTTCCTGTAAAATAACACAACAAATTGTGTATTTAGAGACCACTGTATGCGTGTATGGGAAGCTTTTCAATTTGGGTAGGCCAAATCCAGACTAAGGAGGTTAAATGTAAGGTGAGATTTCGGTTAATTCACAGCTATTTTAAGCGTTGCGGTGCCTCGGTCAAAATGGCAATTGGTCATCGTATTTAGTGACATTTATTTACATCCACGCAGCTCATCTGTGCTATAAGGTCTCCGGTAGTGTTCAGCTGGTCACATGATCAAACAACGAAACGAAAAGGTTTTATTAAAGTCGTCATGAGAGGGAAGTTGCACTCGGCTTTTCTTCCCTATTGTGCCGTATATCGGACGCTTCTCAAACAAGAACAAATGTAGGGCGGGGCTTGATTTCGTCCGTTGGGAATTGATTGGATGGTTGTGGTTTGCTATTGGTGGATCCCGCCCTCGTCATCAGAGAAGATTTCATGGTGACTTTAAACTCCTGAGTTCACCATTAATCTGGGAAAATCTTTGAGGCACCAACACAGCTGAAAACACCTTTAACATCATATGCAATTCCTATTGTTTTCCCAGTACGGTTGGATGCACACGGACCTTTGAGTTGCGAGATGACGTTGGTGAGGTAGTTCTTCAGCTTGCTGTCTGTGGTCAGGTGAAGGCTCATGTCGTATTGTGTGACTCTGGTGAAGGTTTCCGCCGGGTAAATCCCTCGCTGGTACAAGATGCTGTTGATCCCGAACGCTAGACACAAAACACCATTCATTTACTCACTGGAACAACTACAAAACACCAGCACACTATTGGATAACTAAATGGTGTTGATTTAAATATACTTGTAACCCTATAAAGCCTGTTGCGTCATATTTGATACGCATATGTCTAATGCCTCAATGATGAAGACGGTCTCAAATGTCATGCCTTCGGTCATCTGATTGATAGTTTATCAAGTAAAAGTCTTTTAGTACACAGTAACTGAGCTTCAGCTTGTTTTTTCCGCTGTGAAATCTTTATAAAGAATGCAATAATCACTTCAAGATGGATTAAAGCAGCAACTCAGGTTTACTTTTGGAGAGAAAAATCAGTGAGTATCAGGCTTATTTCATCTCAGTTATCATTGTATTGCATTATATGTTTTGATTGCATTTAAACATTTTTATTGGCAGATATTGATATGTATATGCATTTTATGTAAGTATCTGCTGCTAAAGATCTCATTGATTTACTTCATCTTACTTTCTGACCACATGCTTTGCACCAAATTGCATATTTTTGCTCAGTTTCAGACTCAAAACACATCATGCATAATCTTTGTAGGATGTGTTTGATATGTTGTCTAAATGTCCAATAAAATGTTTTATTTAAATAGATTTTTTCTGACTATTTGAGGCTTTACGGGGTTAGAGGTCACAATGAGAAGAAATGCACTTCTTAAAACCACACATTTGAGATTAAAACAGCAAAGGGAACAACTTTACCAATGGCACGCGAGCTTTAAAGGAATATTCGGACACCTCGTAACCACGACAAACACATTAATCTGTCCGAAAACCAGTACTTACAGAAAAATTCTGCGACAAGTTCGGCGCTGCCCTTCAGCGTGATCCCCTTCAGCGTCTTCGACATCTTCAAATGAGTTCAGATTTGTTAATTTTGCGGATGAAATATGAATTCGCTCCTCGCTGCTGCTTGTGTGTTATTTTCCTAACCGCCGAGCAGTTTGAATCTTGACGCTGCGTCTGACGTAAGCGCACGCGTCATTACGACAAACCCGGAACTGCTCACGGTCCACGAATCAACGTTCAGTAAAGAAAAACATATTCAGATTTGCAACAAAATGCCTTTGACCGCGTCTTTATTATCAGCCTATATTATCAACAATTTACAAAGGTTGATAATCATATAATAAGCAGATAAAGAGGTTGAAATTGGGATTAGCGTGTAATAAAATGGGCGCGGTTTAATAATTATCTTCTTTTACCGTTTTTATTCGATATTTAAATATTTCACCAAACTATTTTTTTTTAACAAAATAACATTTCCTGCCATTTAAATAGTGTATGGTACTGTCAAAGACGGCGCTCTCATCATAGATATACAAATACATAGAATCCTCATTAGTCTGTTTGTATTGGTAAGTCGTCCGCCATATTGGAACGGTCAAATCCGGCCCGTTGAGCAAAGTTGACTGTACATACCACATTGGCACGGCAAACAGTTATCCACAGGTATGACTATATCTACAATAGACATTAGCAGATGATTTTCACAGAATTTGGTTTATCATTAATGTAATAATTCTGCAATTGGATATTGCTTATTGAGTTATACGTAAAAACAAAAATCAGCACATTCAGGTTATCCCAGTTAATCTGGAATTTACAGCTCTGTGGTTTTCACAGCCAAAGGCTGCACAAAGCTGTGACATATTAGATGAAAATTCATTGATTTGTTAGCATGAGTGATGCGTCATGTTAAAGGGATAGATTTACTTCCCCTCAAGCCATCCTAGGTGTGTATGACTTTCTTCTTTCAGACGAACACAATCAGAGTTATATTAAAAAATATCCTGGCTCTTCCCAGCTTTATAATGGCAGTAAATGGCTGTTTCTGTTAAGTCCATAAAAGGGCTTCTATCCATCATAAAAGTGCATCTATCCATCCATATTTAAAACTTTATAAACTAAAATAACTAGCTTCCGACAGACGGCCGTACACATCAATTTACGGCAAAAGAGTAACCCCTGACCTGACACATGATGTACTGACAAACACGGAAGCGCAGAGGATAGAGCGAAACAAAACACCGGTCATGAACTAGAGTCTAAAACGAGAATTTTTAAAGAGAAATAAGAGAGTTTGTTGCCCAGCACTATTTGTTTGAACTGCGATAGGCGTCAAAGCTTGCGATACTCCTACATCCTGCATCATATATCGCGCCAGGGGTTACTCTTTTGCTGTAAGTCGACTGCCGGAAGCTAGTTATTTTAGTTTTTAAAGTTTTAAATATGGATATTTTTCTCACACAAAGCATGGCATCGCTTTAGAAGGCCTTTATTAACCCCTGGAGCCGTGTGGAGCAGTTATATGATGGATAGATGCACTTTTATGGATTTCAAAACAAATCAGCCATTAACTGCCATTATAAAGCTTGGAAGAGCCAGGACATTTTTTAATTAAACTCTGATTGTATTCGTCTGAAAGAAGAATGTCATACACACCTAGGATGGCTTGAGGGGGAGTAAATCACGGGGTCATTTTCATTTTTGGGTGAACTATCCCTTTAACCGTTCCAACATGGCGGACACGTCGACTTTGAATTTCAAACACATTTTTTTGTTCCAGATTACATTGGTCTAACAGCTGCACTGACTAATAAAATGGGAAGCCCATGAACCACTGATAGAACTATGTAAATCAAGACACTTGCCCAGAAGAAATCACACCATGTGTAGTGCGAAAAAAAACGATCATTGAAAAAATAGCCACATTTATGGAAGGATGTCATTGACTTCATAAGTTAAAGACTTCGACACGAGGTTAAGTTACTAGCTAAGAGGGCTTTTGCACCTGGAGCCTTATTCACGTCAGTGGAATTTGAGATTTTATGGACTGCCTGAAAGTGAGAGAGAATATGTTGGAGGCAAAATCATCCATCTTTGCCAGAATCTTGCCAGAAGCTAAAGACGAACTTCCAGCTGTCCGTTCATCGCCTGGTCGACAACAAGCCCAGAGGAGTCATCGTCCAATTAACCTCTCATCTTCAATGCAAACAAGTTGGAAGGGCCTTTGATGAAGGAGCTGAAATATTTATCTAGTTTATTCTCATGCTTTAATATTCCATCTTCGTGGCGACGGCCTTCGAGGTTCTGGCCTATCAGCAGTTTACTGTTCTTCCCCAAGACATGCAACATCGATTTTGCTTATGTTTTTCAGGCTGGAAAACACAGACAAGCAATTAAATAACATATAATAAACACCAGGAACCATAAATTGACACAGTAACATGTAACGTTAACTCAGAGCGAGCCTTAAATACACAGAGGAAGGTAATCAACGGAACAGGGAACATGTGTGATGCTAATCCGGGACTAAAGAACTAGAGTGCGTCCCAATTTGCATACTATCTGTCCTAAATAGTATTGGAAAATAGAATTAGTATGTCCCAAATCGTAGTATGTTGAAATGAGTATTCCAAAGATACCCGGATGGTCTACTGTTTCCGGTTGGAATCCGAAGTGCAGATCCGTGCATACTCGGATGGCTGATATTACCCACAACCCATTGCGAGTTGGACGAGGATTCGATTAGAACTACAAACGTGGATAAAAAGTGTAAAAACTACAAACATGGCGGATGTGCGAGTCCGAGGGTTAAGTAGAGAGGGTTAGATAAAGGGACTTGAGTGATTTATAATCAGTATCTAACCTGACAAAAATATATTTATTCAGTGTTATCCACATTATATTTAATCTGTAACAGCATTGAGAACTTTTGTAATGATACGTTTGGCCATTACCTTTTAAACACATCATTATATTCAAATTGCAAACACATTAGGGGAGTCTCCGCATGAAACACCCACGACTGGCAGATTGACGTGCTACTACATTTCTCTCCGAAACGGTAGGAAATTAAATTAAACTGAATGTGAAGGGTTTTAACTGTGACAAGATGATTGACAGGATGCACGTAAGCGACAGAGCTGTCCGTTAAAGATGACAAAGTAGTATTTGTACCAAAGCTTGCCTACTCTTCTGCTACACACTCATAAGTATGTAGTCTTTCTTCACAAAAAGAGTACTTTTTGGACGTAGTATAAGTAGGCGAATTGGGACGCAGCAATGAACTCAGGGTATGTTTACACAACAACGATGTACTAAAAGTGGACGACAACCTTGTCAAAACGATCCCCGTTCACATGTATCTGCGAGAAATGACTAAAAAGGCTGTATTATGCATGCCAGGCCATTAGTTGGCAAAGTTTTCACAAATTCACATTTTTGTTGTTTACATGAAGACGGTGAAGGCATCGTTTTCAAAAGCTTGCATTTTCAGGCTCCCAAAACGCTATTGTTGTGTAAATGAACAGCCAAAATGCATAAAGTTTGTGCATGTACGGAAGCCTCAAGAGGCCCTGCATCAAATGGCGACCCCAAAACTGCTTATACAAGTTTATTAATCTTACAGTTATAAGGCCATGTCACACAACCTGTCCAGGTTGTCCTTTGCCTAATTTTGATAATTAGGCATTCAAGATAAGCTCTTTGCAATAAAACAAACACGTTAAATTGGCATCGCACAAGGCCCGTGGAATTGTCATATTTCTTCCAGCTTTTTACCACTTAGCAACGAATGTTCATCCATATACTGCTGTGCAACGCTGAAATACGACTCCAATCATCTGTCGCCCGGCACTTCCTGTCTCCACCATCCCCTTCACTATCCACAGATGTGCCGCTGTATTTTCATGCATGACCAGTTCCAGAGCATCTACTATTGCATCTACAGTTCAGTACGGCCTATAAACACTCTTTTATGAAGCACAGACTCAGACTAGAACTAGCCTTAGGACAGAAGACTGTCTGGCTACTGCAAGTTGCTCATCTAAATAGCAGGTAAGAGTTTGAGTTACACAACAAATCAACCAAACCAACAGTCTGTGACTTGGCATCCAATAAGAAGCAAAACAGATCTTTTAAATGATCTGAAAGATGGCTACTGTATGACTACATAGCGCTCATTCATCTGATCTCAGAGGCCTAGTGATTACAACACACACAGTTCTGCTTGTTATAAATAGTGAGCTTTCTTTCTACACACTTTGCATCTTGTAAAAGCAAGGGGACCTCGTTGGGCTGCCGTTGACGAATGCCACGTGCCGGAGCGGAAAGCAGCCGTTTTTTCAGCTGTGGTGAAGTACTCAAACACACACCTCTTGAGACCTGTCTGTGTGTCCTACAACATATTCAAGGTATAAGTGCAATGTTCTAGCCACTAGCATTGAAGCAACCTCCCTTCATTGAAGCTTCTCCTCCCTGCTTGTATACTCCCTTTTTTTTTTTTTAACCTATAAATTCCCATAGATTGCGCTAGCAGCATTTTAAAGAGGCACAACACCCTGTTGTGCCTCTTTAAAATGCTGCTAGCGCAATCTATGGGAACTCTGTGTGTCTGCGGGGGGAGAGGGGAGGGGGGAGAAAATGGATTCCTCCCTCAGGGGACCTGCTGCAGTTTGGGAAGCACAGTAAGTGGAGCTGGATATGTCCACTGAGACAGTAATGTCCACATGGGATGCAAGGGGAGTTATGGTACTTGGGTTATCCACATGTTGTAGTTTTCCGGTCACATAGCACCTGGCAGTTAGGCATTCTGGTATTTTATTAGGGTTAAGCTTCTGTGATATTTTTTCAGAATTTCAGTTCTGTCATGACAACTCTCGGATTGTTTGGCATGGTAATAGCTATAACAATGTTGATACACTATATTGCCACAAGTTTTTGAGATGCCTGCCTTTACATGCACATGAACTTTAATGACATCCCATTCTTAATCCGTAGGGTTTAATATGGAGTCGGCCCACCCTTTGCAGCTATAACAGCTTCAACTCTTCTGGGAAGGCTTTCCACAAGGTTTAGGAGTGTGTTTATGGGAATTTTTGACCATTCTTCTAAAAGCGCATTTGTGAGGTCAGGCACTGATGTTGGACGAGAAGGCCTGGCTCGCAGTCTTCGCTCTAATTGATGCTGTTATTGTTGCTGCTGCTGTTATTGCTGCTACTGCTGTTATTGCTGCTGCAGCTGCTATTGCTGTTGATGCTGTTATTGCTGCTACTGCTGTTATTGCTGCTGCTGTTGATGCTGTTATTGTTGCTGCTGTTATTGCTGCTGCTGTTATTGTTGCTGCTACTGTTCTTGTTGCTACGGTTGTTATTGCTGCTGCTGTTATTATTTCTGCTGCTGTTATTGCTGCTACTGCTGTTATTGTTGCTGCTGCTGTTGATGCTGTTATTGCTGCTGCTGCTGTTATCGCTGCTGCTGCTGCTGTTATTGCTGCTACTGCTGTTATTGTTGCTGCTGCTGTTGATGCTGTTGTTGTTGCTGCTGTTATTGCTGCTGCTGCCGTTATTGCTGCTGCTGTTATTGTTGCTGCTACTGTTCTTGTTGCTACAGTTGTTATTGTTGCTGCTGCTGCTGTTATTGCTGCTACTGCTGTTATTGTTGCTGCTGCTGTTGATGCTGTTATTGCTGCTGCTGCTGCTGTTATTGCTGCTGCTGCTGTTATTGTTCCTGCTGCTGTTATTGCTGCTACTGCTGTTATTATTATTGCTGCTGTTGATGCTGTTATTGCTGCTGCTGCTGTTATTGTTGCTGCTGCTGCCATTGCTGTTGATGCTGTTATTGCTGCTACTGCTGTTATTGCTGCTGCTGTTGATGATGTTATTGCTGCTACTGCTGTTATTGTTGCTGCTACTGTTCTTGTTGCTACTGTTGTTATTGCTGCTGCTGTTGATGCTGTTATTGCTGCTGCCGCTGTTATTGTTACTGCTGCTGCTATTGCTGTTGATGCTGTTATTGTTGCTGCTACTGTGCTTGTTGCTACGGTTGTTATTGCTGCCGCTGCTGTTATTGTTGCTGCAGCTGCTATTGCTGTTGATGCTGTTATTGCTGCTACTGCTCTTATTGCTGCTGCTGCTGCTGTTATTGTTGCTGCTGCTGCTATTGCTGTTGATGCTGTTATTGCTGCTACTGCTGTTATTGCTGCTTCTGTTGATGCTGTTATTGCTGCTGCTGCTGTTATAGCTGCTTCTGTTGATGCTGTTATTGCTGCTGCTGTTGATGCTGTTATTGCTGCTACTGCTGTTATTGCTGCTTCTGTTGATGCTGTTATTGCTGCTGCTGTTGATGCTGTTATTGCTGCTGCTGTTATTGCTGCTTCTGTTGATGCTGTTATTGCTGCTACTGCTGTTATTGCTGCTGCTGTTGATGCTGTTATTGCTGCTGCTGCTGCTACTGTTATTGTTGCTGCTGTTATTGCTGCTGCTGTTATTGTTGCTGCTACTGTTCTTGTTGCTACTGTTGTTATTGCTGCTGCTGCTGTTATTGTTGCTGCAGCTGCTATTGCTGCTGATGCTGTTATTGATGCGGGTGCTGTTATTGTTGCTGCTGCTGTTATTGCTGCTACTGTTATTGTTGCTGCTGATGTTTTTGCTGCTGTTGTTATTGCTGCTGTTATTGCTGTTGATGCTGTTATTGCTGCTACTGCTGTTATTTCTGCTGCTGTTATTGTTGCTGCTACTGCTGTTGTTAGTGTTGCTGCTGCTGTTATTGCTGCTGCTGCTGCTGTTATTGATGCTGTTATTGTTGCTGCTGCTGTTATTTTTGCTGCTGCTGTTATTGCTGCTGTTATTGCTGCTGCTGTTATTGCTGCTGCTGCTGTTATTGTTGCTGCTGATGTTATTGCTGCTGTTATTGTTGCTGCTGCTGTTATTGCTGCTGTTATTGTTGTTGCTACTGTTATTGTTGCTGCTGCTGTTATTGCTGCTGCTGTTATTGTTGTATAACATTAAATTTTCAAATAAATATCCAAATAAATGTAATTACTAAACTAAATTAACTAGGTCAACTACATTACTTGAATATATATGATCATTGAAATAAGCTAGATGACATCACCATTTTCTCCAGAGCGGCTGTACAGCCGAATCAAATTCGGTTGCATTATTTTCCTGTTTAACACTGTGAAGCTGCTTTGAAACAATCTGCATTGTAAAAAGCGCTATATAAATAAAGTTGACTTGACTTGTTGCTGCTGTTATTACTGCTGCTGTTGCTGTTATTGCTGCTGCTACTGTTATTGTTGCTGTTATTGCTGCTGCTGATGTTATTGCTGTTGCTGTTATTGCTGCTGCTGCTGTTATTTCTGCTACTGTTATTGTTGCTGTTATTGCTGCTCCTGTTATTGTTGCTGCTGATGTTATTGCTGCTGTTATTGTTATTGTTGCTGCTGCTGTTATTGCTGCTGCTGCTGTTATTTCTGCTACTGTTATTGTTGCTGTTATTGCTGCTGCTGCTGCTGTTATTGCTGCTGCTGCTGTTTTTGCTGTTGCTGTTATTGCTGCTGCTGCTGCTGTTATTTCTGCTACTGTTATTGTTGCTGTTATTGCTGCTGCTGCTGTTATTGTTGCTGCTGATGTTATTGCTGCTGTTGTTGTTATTGTTGCTGCTGCTGTTATTGCTGCTGCTGCTGCTGTTATTGTTGCTGCTGCTGTTATTGTTATTGTTGCTGTTTTTGCTGCTGCTGCTGTTGTTGCTGTTGCTGTTATTGCTGCTACTGTTGTTGTTATTGCTGTTGCTGTTATTGCTGCTGCTGCTGTTGTTGCTACAATTTTTTTCTCACGAGTTGATATCCAGCCTGAGAACGTACAAATTCAGGTGCTCCAACACCCCCCACCCCCTAAAAGAGCAGAGAATTTGGCCCCCCGACAGAGCAAATTGTATTGGGCTGGTTTAGTTGTGCATACCTGGCAACCCTGCATGTTGCAGAGCAGCTGTTGGGTAACATGTTAGATAGACTGTGTACTGTCACGAGTGAAGGCCTCTGAGAGTGTGTGAAGGGATGAACACACAGGCCTCCAGACCATTAAACACATCACATACCTCTGAACTTCCTGACAGTGTTTCAGGGTTCAGTGACTGTAGGAAATGCACAAACACACTACGTTAAAGGACCTTAATGCGGTCAAAGACAAATACACACATGCAAATACAACTGAGTCATCATGCCAAGAGGATTCACAGTGTGTGGCATTTTTGTAGACTAAACAAGAAATAAAATTATATGAATAAATATTTTGTCTTAAAATATTGCTTCTTTTTTCTCATTTTTTCGTAAGAAAAACCTTTTACACCATATAATAAACTATGAATGTCATTCTCTGTTAACTGACTGCTATTATAAATATTATGTAGCTAGACTGTATTTGGCACATATGGACGTTTGTTTACATATTACAGAAGATGGGCTCCATCTGCAGATCCCTGTTTCTTCCTTAGAAAGTTTTTCCTTGCCATATTTGCCTTTGCTTGCTCACTTGAGGATATTAGGATATTTCTCTGTAAAAATTCTTTGGAACAATAGTGTATTTTTAGGTGAACTTTTTTTTTTTTTTTTTTTTTTACTGTTATTGTTTTTCTTCATTGTTAAGAGAATGCAAAGAATGCTCCATGGTATTGCAAAGCAAAAAAAAATGCTTTGTCTGAAACACACACTTTTCCTTTGATAAAGATAAGATCTCTCTCTGCTATCATCTCTTTCCTTCTCTAACTTGTTGCAGTGCTATCCATTTAGTGCATAGGAAAAAGGATTATAGTTCTGATAATCTTATCTAAAATCACACTGAAGTTTTGCCAACGACTGGAATTGGGTGTCATCTTCCACTATCCACTTGGATACTGGCATATTGCATGCAAATGTGCACTTTTAGTCATTCCTATATAGGCCTAATAAATGGGATTTTACCAAATGAAATACACAGTTTGGAACAGAACAGGTCAAATCCCTGTTACCACCATGGAAACCTGTCACATTTCTTAATCTCCTATTTGGTAAAACACAGGGATAGGGGAATACAATAATACCTTCTTGATGAAACAAAAACTGCTTGCGGGTCCATGCCTGATTGGCTTTTAATTATGACAAGTCAGAGGAACTTATAGCAACTCAAAGAACCTTTAAAGCCAAAAATTGGTACATTAGAGTTCTCTCACCTTCACAAACATGTCCATTCACTCAGACGCACTCTTACATCGTGTCTATCGTGCAACAAAGTAAAAAACAACCCATTATAATCATTGATAGTGTCTACTCTGGATGAAGTAAACTGATACCCTGTCTACTTCCTGCAATCTGGAACTTTATGTCTGGCACACGTCTATAACAACACGTTCATCAAAACACTTCACTGAAGATTACATCAATGAACTGCATGCCCGACTTCAGTCAAATATGATAACAAAAAGGTCTTGTGTCCAGGCATGTTTAACACGTGTAATGCAGGTAAGTGACTGTCAAAGAATCTGGGCACGCATTAGTATTGCTCAGCTTAGTGAGTCGAGGAAGCTCCTGCTTTTGAGGATATGGTGGAATAAGTCCCGCCTTCTAAATAAAAGAGCCAATCACTGATTGGTGAAGTCATCGTGTCACTGCAGCTGCTGTTAGAAGCTCCGGTTCCTATATAAATCAAAGTCACCTTCATTTATATAGCGCCATAGTCCAGCTTATGTAAATTCAGTGATGGTTCATTTCTGCTGTAAAAATAATAGGGTCAAACACAACACAATTTACATGGCAATGCCAAAATGGCAGATGTAGCATGTTTTGATTGCATTATAGAACATATACTTTGGTTAATGTAGTTCTTCTTCAAATAGTACTTTGAGAGTATGCAATTTTGCAAGAGTGTCCATTTTGCATGTATAGAGGTCATTAATTTCACAACATAAGTAACATGTATAAAAGTACATTGTGTAGGTTGGTTGTACCTGTCAGAAAAACCCTGCTTTGAGCATCCAGTATCTCAAGTAAAATGACTAAAAAAACATAAGAATTCATGGACGATAAATGGACATTTTACAAAGCTTGCAGTATTCGGTCACACTTTATTTTAAGGTGTCGTTACAGTGTAATAATATATTTAAGTACTGAGTAATATTAATTAACTACATGTACTATAGGGTTTGTTTGAGGGTTAGTTAATTATGCATAATTTACTGTTATTACTATGGTAATGTAACATATGTAACAAGGGCACTGTAAAATAATGTTACCCAGTATTCCTGTTGTAAAATGCTTTTAATTGCTGTATTAACTGAATTTATTAAAATGTGCTGAATTTATCGAAAATGTTTTGAATGAAAATGATTTAATTATTATTGACCACCACAATATAACAAAGTATATGCATGATTTATTTCTAAACACCCTTTTTAAAATAAATTTAAATTCATGTGGACCTTGATAATTATGGAAGGTATCTAACATTGTTACAGGTATGTTTATTATTCAAAAAAATTAGCATTAACAGACATCTCAACCGTACGGGAGAGTTTTATATCTGTTAGATAAAAACATACATTTTGACAGGAAAAAAAACAGCGTGAGGTCATGTCCAATAATACGAATTTTAAGAAAGATATTTCCATTGGCTCCTTCTAGGGGGGAAAGTTAAAGGGTTAAAAGTAATGCATTACAATATTGCGTTACTCAAAAGTAACTAATTGCATTACTTAGTTACTTTTTATGGAAAGTAATGCATTGTTACTTTTTCCTCACGAGACATGCTTGTTTGTTTTCAATAACAGGAGGAACTGAAGGAAATGCAAATGTACAGTAGAGGTCAATAAATGAGAAAACAAAGTAACTTGCGTAACTTATTTGAAAAAGTAACTCAGATATTTTGTTGTAAATTTAAAAAGTAATGTATTACTTTACTCGTTACTTTAAAAAAAGTAATCTGATTACGTAACTTCAGTTACTTAATGCGTTACTTCCAACACTGAGGATCTGATGTTTCTCCATTCAAAGAGATATGAGCTGAAAAGGACTTTGACCCTGACTTGACTTGAACTTGTAAGTAAATGTCAACAATGAGCCTATCTTACATAGAAAGGAAGCCATAGAGAATATAAATGACTTTATGTTTATCTAATCCAGAGAATGAAAGAATGCTGCATGAAGCGTCTTATTTTACTGTGGTTTAGTACAATAAGCCCATTGAGATTCATCCGTTTCTTTCAATGCAAGCCAAGGTGACTCAGATTCCTTCCTGGGGATGCATTAGCTTTCATGAGTAATGCAATGGGAGAATTATTTTCATTGTTCTTTTAAGCATGTGGGAAATTATACATTATGACATCTGACTGTACTTGACTAACGGATAAGATTAATAAAACATTACTGTGCAGAAGTAATGCAATACATGAGCGCAGCTGTTATCTAAATACCCTTTAATATCAAGGGGAATATGAAATTAACCAATTTCATATGGGGGGGGGGGGGGGAATACATGGGTTTATCTAATGGGGGGGGGGGGGGATACATGAGTTTATCTAATGGGGGGGGGGATACATGGGTTTATCTAATGGGGGGGGGGGGATACATGGGTTTATCTAATGGGGGGGGGGGGGGGGGAATACATGGGTTTATCTAATGGGGGGGGGGGGAATACATGGGTTTATCTAATGGGGGGGGGGGGGGATACATGAGTTTATCTAATGGGGGGGGGGGATACATGGGTTTATCTAATGGGGGGGGGGGATACATGGGTTTATCTAATGGGGGGGGGGGGATACATGGGTTTATCTAATGGGGGGGGGGGATACATGGGTTTATCTAATGGGGGGGGGGGGTACATGGGTTTATCTAATGGGGGGGGGGTACATGGGTTTATCTAATGGGGGGGGGGGATACATGGGTTTATCTAATGGGGGGGGGGATACATGGGTTTATCTAATGGGGGGGGGGGGGATACATGGGTTTATCTAATGGGGGGGGGGGGTACATGGGTTTATCTAATGGGGGGGGGGGGGTACATGGGTTTATCTAATGGGGGGGGGGGATACATGGGTTTATCTAATGGGGGGGGGGGGGTACATGGGTTTATCTAATGGGGGGGGGGGGTACATGGGTTTATCTAATGGGGGGGGGGGATACATGGGTTTATCTAATGGGGGGGGGGTACATGGGTTTATCTAATGGGGGGGGGGTACATGGGTTTATCTAATGGGGGGGGGGGGTACATGGGTTTATCTAATGGGGGGGGGGGGGGGGGGTATAAGGCAAGGTATAACTGTAAAAAGAAATGCATTAGATACATGGCCACAATCCCACAATCCCAGATCTCTTGCGTCTATGGGAGGCGGCTTTGGGAAGTCCCGTTCATGTGAGTGAATCGGTTCATTTAAATGATTCACTGATTCGCTTGCAAGTCCTCAGAGTTCCTAAACGTTTACACGGGCTGTTTAACGTGTTCTGTTTTTGTCACCAAACTTTTATTTACTTACTAATATTTATCTCAGAGTTTTAGATTATTTCACATCCCGTTCACACCAAGAACGATAACTATAATTAGCGATATTGGTCTGTTTATTCCAAGCGCGTGCTCGTGTGCCGCTTTAAATGCTCGTGCTCGTTACAGCAGGATTGATTCTGATTGGCTGACAATGTTTTTATCGTTCATCAGCTGGATAAAATCCTTCTGAAACGATTTCTCTATATCGTTATAGTTGTGGTGTGAACTCTGCCGTTCTTTAATATTGAGAACAGTATTTAGAACTATAGTTATCGTCATTGGTGTGAACGGGCCTTAAATCTGATATAGCCTACATTTTTACACTAACATTCACAACACTGATGTGTTTCTTCCCAAATCCTGAATACAGTCTTGATTTTCAGTCTCAAAGTACGAGCTATAGTTATTCGCGAATCGGTTCAACAGAATCACGAGTCGATTCAATATAATGATTCATTCGCGAATCGGACATCACTGTATGGCACTGACTCGAGCGAAAGATGAGACAGTTCAGGTCTGTCTCTGAAGACAGACGGGTCTTGATGCTTAGAAACCATGCTATACGATATGTTTACATATTCAGCTTTTTGGAAAAATAAATGTTCGGAGAAATCGCGAGCCTAATTTCCAAGCGCGTCTGTTATCCCTGAAATCCCTCTCGGAACATGACATGCATTGGTGGTATTTTGCGCTGTGAAACGGGTAAAATAGTGGTATCATCTGTTCTGGTTTTCATTTTAACTAATTTACAGATAGGAACGGATGGGTTTAGTTGCAATGCACGGACGAATGGGAATAAATGCGGTTCTTCTGACGCTTTTGACTACTTTTAGCGGGTTTGTCAACTCAGCATACGGAACATGGAAGAGCAGTTTTCATTCGAATCGCGTGAACAACGTGGAAAAGCCTTCTTCTCAGCCTCACATCATCTTCATCATGGTTGATGACCAAGGGTTCCGAGACGTGGGATATCACGGGTCAGAGATAAAGACCCCGACGCTGGACAGACTCGCCGCGGCCGGAGTGAAGCTGGAGAATTACTATGTCCAGCCTCTGTGCAGTCCGTCCAGGAGCCAACTGATGACCGGCAGGTGGGATACAGCATGCACTGGTATCTGTCATAATGTGGCTTTAGTTTATCTGCACGATATAAAACATGTGCAAGAAAACCAAGAACATACAATCTGCGCGAGAGAGGCAGAAAACCCAAAAGCCTCAGCCTAAACAACAATAACAAAAGAATCTAATTATGAAATTAAGGAAAGAGCTAAATCACAATAACTCATAGGCTATATAAATGTATATGACTGCATACAGTTAATTACAGTATAAAATAACAAACAAAAATAATGTACACCAGAAACAAACCCTATAGGGCATGGAAGCCACAGAATAAAGAATAAAAAAGGCAATTTCTCACTATTGCGAGAAAAATGTCAGAATTGAGTGAGATAAAGTCAGAGTTGAGAGATATAAAGTCAGGATTGCGATAAAAAGTCAGAATTGAGAGATATAAAGTCAGAATTGAGAGATATAAAGTCAGAATTGAGTGATATAAAGTCAGAATTGCGATAAAAAGTCAGAATTGAGTGATATAAAGTCAGAATTGCGATAAAAAGTCAGAATTGAGTGAGATAAAGTCAGAATTGTGTGATATAAAGTCAGAATTGAGTGATATAAAGTCAGAATTGAGAGATATAAAGTCAGAATTGTGTGATATAAAGTCAGAATTGAGAGATAAAAAGTCAGAATTGAGTGATATAAAGTCAGAATTGCGATAAAAAGTCAGAATTGAGTGAGATAAAGTCAGAATTGTGTGATATAAAGTCAGAATTGAGTGATAAAAAGTCAGAATTGTGAGATAAAGTCAGAATTGAGTGATATAAAGTCAGAATTGCGATAAAAAGTCAGAATTGCGATAAAAAGTCTGAACTGTGAGATATAAAGTCAGAATTGCGATAAAAAGTCTGAACTGTGAGATATAAAGTCAGAATTGCGATAAAAAGTCTGAACTGTGAGATATAAAGTCAGAGTTGAGTGATATAAAGTCAGAATTGAGTGAGATATAAAGTCAGAATTGTGAGATAAAGTCAGAATTGCGATATAAAGTCAGAATTGCGATAAAAAGTCTGAATTGCGATAAAAAGTCTGAACTGTGAGATATAAAGTCAGAATTGCGATAAAAAGTCTGAACTGTGAGATATAAAGTCAGAATTGCGATATAAAATCAGAATAGCGATAAAAACTCAGAATTGAGTGATATAAAGTCAGAATTGAGAGATAAAAAGTCAGAATTGCGATAAAAAGTCAGAATTGAGAGATATAAAGTCAGAATTGCGATAAAAAGTCAGAATTGCGATTAAAAAGTCAGAATTGAGAGATATAAAGTCAGAATTGCGATTAAAAAGTCAGAATTGCGATAAAAAGTCAGAATTGCGATAAAAAGTCTGAACTGTGAGATATAAAGTCAGAATTGCGATATAAAATCAGAATAGCGATAAAAAGTCAGAATTGTGAGATAAAGTCAGAATTGAGTGATATAAAGTCAGAATTGCGATAAAAAGTCAGAATTGCGATAAAAAGTCTGAACTGTGAGATATAAAGTCAGAATTGCGATAAAAAGTCTGAACTGTGAGATATAAAGTCAGAATTGCGATAAAAAGTCTGAACTGTGAGATATAAAGTCAGAGTTGAGTGATATAAAGTCAGAATTGAGTGAGATATAAAGTCAGAATTGTGAGATAAAGTCAGAATTGCGATATAAAGTCAGAATTGCGATAAAAAGTCTGAATTGCGATAAAAAGTCTGAACTGTGAGATATAAAGTCAGAATTGCGATAAAAAGTCTGAACTGTGAGATATAAAGTCAGAATTGCGATATAAAATCAGAATAGCGATAAAAAGTCAGAATTGAGTGATATAAAGTCAGAATTGAGAGATAAAAAGTCAGAATTGCGATAAAAAGTCAGAATTGAGAGATATAAAGTCAGAATTGCGATAAAAAGTCAGAATTGCGATAAAAAGTCAGAATTGAGAGATATAAAGTCAGAATTGCGATTAAAAAGTCAGAATTGCGATAAAAAGTCAGAATTGCGATAAAAAGTCTGAACTGTGAGATATAAAGTCAGAATTGCGATATAAAATCAGAATAGCGATAAAAAGTCAGAATTGCGATAAAAAGTCAGAATTGAGTGATATAAAGTCAGAATTGAGAGATAAAAAGTCAGAATTGCGATATAAAGTCAGAATTGAGTGATATAAAGTCAGAATTGTGTGATATAAAGTCAGAATTGAGAGATATAAAGTCAGAATTGAGTGATATAAAGTCAGAATTGAGTGAGATAAAGTCAGAATTGCGATAAAAAGTCTGAACTGTGAGATATAAAGTCAGAATTGAGTGAGATAAAGTCAGAATTGAGTGATATAAAGTAAGAATTGCGATAAAAAGTCTGAACTGTGAGATATAAAGTCAGAATTGAGTGAGATAAAGTCAGAATTGAGTGAGATAAAGTCAGAATTGAGTGAGATAAAGTCAGAATTGAGTGATATAAAGTAAGAATTGCGATAAAAAGTCTGAACTGTGAGATATAAAGTCAGAATTGTGTGAAATAAAGTCAGAATTGTGAGATATAAAGTCAGAATTGAGTGAAATAAAGTCAGAATTGTGAGATATAAAGTCAGAATTGAGTGAGATAAAGTCAGAATTGAGTGAGATAAAGTAAGAATTGCGATAAAAAGTCTGAACTGTGAGATATAAAGTCAGAATTGTGTGAAATAAAGTCAGAACTGTGAGATATAAAGTCAGAATTGAGTGATATAAAGTCAGAATTGAGTGATATAAAGTCAGAATTGAGTGATATAAAGTCAGAATTGAGAGATATAAAGTCAGAATTGAGTGATATAAAGTCAGAATTGAGTGATATAAAGTCAGAATTGCGATAAAAAGTCAGAATTGAGTGAGATAAAGTCAGAATTGAGTGATATAAAGTCAGAATTGAGTGATATAAAGTCAGAATTGCGATAATAAGTCTGAACTGTGAGATATAGTCAGAATTGAGTGAGATAAAGTCAGAATTGAGTGAGATAAAGTCAGAATTGAGTGATATAAAGTAAGAATTGCGATAAAAAGTCTGAACTGTGAGATATAAAGTCAGAATTGAGTGAGATAAAGTCAGAATTGAGTGAGATAAAGTCAGAATTGAGTGATATAAAGTAAGAATTGCGATAAAAAGTCTGAACTGTGAGATATAAAGTCAGAGTTGAGTGAGATAAAGTCAGAATTGAGTGATATAAAGTCAGAATTGAGTGATATAAAGTCAGAATTGAGTGATATAAAGTCAGAATTGTGAGATATAAAGTCAGAATTGAGTGATATAAAGTCAGAATTGAGAGAAATAAAGTCAGAATTGAGTGATATAAAGTCAGAATTGAGTGATATAAAGTCAGAATTGAGTGATATAAAGTCAGAATTGAGTGAGATAAAGTCAGAATTGAGTGATATAAAGTCAGAATTGCGATAAAAAGTCAGAATTGCGATAAAAAGTCTGAACTGTGAGATATAAAGTCAGAATTGCGATAAAAAGTCTGAACTGTGAGATATAAAGTCAGAATTGCGATATAAAATCAGAATAGCGATATAAAATCAGAATAGCGATAAAAAGTCAGAATTGAGTGAGATATAAAGTCAGAATTGAGTGATATAAAGTCAGAATTGCGATTAAAAAGTCAGAATTGCGATAAAAAGTCAGAATTGCGATAAAAAGTCAGAATTGCGATAAAAAGTCTGAACTGTGAGATATAAAGTCAGAATTGCGATATAAAATCAGAATAGCGATAAAAAGTCAGAATTGCGATAAAAAGTCAGAATTGAGTGATATAAAGTCAGAATTGAGAGATAAAAAGTCAGAATTGAGTGATATAAAGTCAGAATTGTGTGATATAAAGTCAGAATTGAGAGATAAAAAGTCAGAATTGCGATAAAAAGTCAGAATTGAGTGATATAAAGTCAGAATTGAGTGATATAAAGTCAGAATTGAGTGATATAAAGTCAGAATTGAGAGATATAAAGTCAGAATTGCGATATAAAATCAGAATAGCGATAAAAAGTCAGAATTGCGATAAAAAGTCAGAATTGAGTGATATAAAGTCAGAATTGAGAGATAAAAAGTCAGAATTGCGATAAAAAGTCAGAATTGAGAGATAAAAAGTCAGAATTGCGATAAAAAGTCAGAATTGAATGATATAAAGTCAGAATTGAGAGATAAAAAGTCAGAATTGCGATAAAAAGTCAGAATTGAGAGATAAAAAGTCAGAATTGCGATAAAAAGTCAGAATTGAGAGATAAAAAGTCAGAATTGAGAGATAAAAAGTCAGAATTGTGAGATAAAAAGTCAGAATTGCGATAAAAAGTCAGAATTGCGATATAAAGTCTGAACTGTGAGATATAAAGTCAGAATTGAGTGATATAAAGTCAGAATTGCGATAAAAAGTCAGAATTGCGATAAAAAGTCTGAACTGTGAGATATAAAGTCAGAATTGCGATAAAAAGTCTGAACTGTGAGATATAAAGTCAGAATTGCGATATAAAATCAGAATAGCGATATAAAATCAGAATAGCGATAAAAAGTCAGAATTGAGTGAGATATAAAGTCAGAATTGTGTGATAAAAAGTCAGAATTGAGTGATATAAAGTCAGAATTGCGATTAAAAAGTCAGAATTGCGATAAAAAGTCAGAATTGCGATAAAAAGTCAGAATTGAGAGATATAAAGTCAGAATTGCGATTAAAAAGTCAGAATTGCGATAAAAAGTCAGAATTGCGATAAAAAGTCTGAACTGTGAGATATAAAGTCAGAATTGCGATATAAAATCAGAATAGCGATAAAAAGTCAGAATTGCGATAAAAAGTCAGAATTGAGTGATATAAAGTCAGAATTGAGAGATAAAAAGTCAGAATTGCGATAAAAAGTCAGAATTGAGTGATATAAAGTCAGAATTGAGTGATATAAAGTCAGAATTGTGTGATATAAAGTCAGAATTGAGAGATATAAAGTCAGAATTGAGTGATATAAAGTCAGAATTGAGTGAGATAAAGTCAGAATTGCGATAAAAAGTCTGAACTGTGAGATATAAAGTCAGAATTGAGTGAGATAAAGTCAGAATTGAGTGAGATAAAGTCAGAATTGAGTGATATAAAGTAAGAATTGCGATAAAAAGTCTGAACTGTGAGATATAAAGTCAGAGTTGAGTGAGATAAAGTCAGAATTGAGTGATATAAAGTCAGAATTGAGTGATATAAAGTCAGAATTGTGAGATATAAAGTCAGAATTGAGTGATATAAAGTCAGAATTGAGAGATATAAAGTCAGAATTGAGTGATATAAAGTCAGAATTGAGTGATATAAAGTCAGAATTGAGTGATATAAAGTCAGAATTGCGATAAAAAGTCAGAATTGCGATAAAAAGTCTGAACTGTGAGATATAAAGTCAGAATTGCGATAAAAAGTCTGAACTGTGAGATATAAAGTCAGAATTGCGATATAAAATCAGAATAGCGATAAAAAGTCAGAATTGCGATAAAAAGTCAGAATTGAGTGATATAAAGTCAGAATTGAGAGATAAAAAGTCAGAATTGCGATAAAAAGTCAGAATTGAGTGATATAAAGTCAGAATTGAGTGATATAAAGTCAGAATTGTGTGATATAAAGTCAGAATTGAGAGATATAAAGTCAGAATTGAGTGATATAAAGTCAGAATTGAGTGAGATAAAGTCAGAATTGCGATAAAAAGTCTGAACTGTGAGATATAAAGTCAGAATTGAGTGAGATAAAGTCAGAATTGAGTGAGATAAAGTCAGAATTGAGTGATATAAAGTAAGAATTGCGATAAAAAGTCTGAACTGTGAGATATAAAGTCAGAGTTGAGTGAGATAAAGTCAGAATTGAGTGATATAAAGTCAGAATTGAGTGATATAAAGTCAGAATTGTGAGATATAAAGTCAGAATTGAGTGATATAAAGTCAGAATTGAGAGATATAAAGTCAGAATTGAGTGATATAAAGTCAGAATTGAGTGATATAAAGTCAGAATTGAGTGATATAAAGTCAGAATTGCGATAAAAAGTCAGAATTGCGATAAAAAGTCTGAACTGTGAGATATAAAGTCAGAATTGCGATAAAAAGTCTGAACTGTGAGATATAAAGTCAGAATTGCGATATAAAATCAGAATAGCGATATAAAATCAGAATAGCGATAAAAAGTCAGAATTGAGTGAGATATAAAGTCAGAATTGAGTGATATAAAGTCAGAATTGTGTGATAAAAAGTCAGAATTGAGAGATATAAAGTCAGAATTGCGATTAAAAAGTCAGAATTGCGATAAAAAGTCAGAATTGCGATAAAAAGTCTGAACTGTGAGATATAAAGTCAGAATTGCGATATAAAATCTGAATAGCGATAAAAAGTCAGAATTGCGATAAAAAGTCAGAATTGAGTGATATAAAGTCAGAATTGAGAGATAAAAAGTCAGAATTGCGATAAAAAGTCAGAATTGAGAGATATAAAGTCAGAATTGAGTGATATAAAGTCAGAATTGTGTGATAAAAAGTCAGAATTGAGAGATATAAAGTCAGAATTGCGATTAAAAAGTCAGAATTGCGATAAAAAGTCAGAATTGCGATAAAAAGTCTGAACTGTGAGATATAAAGTCAGAATAGCGATAAAAAGTCAGAATTGCGATAAAAAGTCAGAATTGAGTGATATAAAGTCAGAATTGAGAGATAAAAAGTCAGAATTGAGTGATATAAAGTCAGAATTGTGTGATATAAAGTCAGAATTGAGAGATAAAAAGTCAGAATTGCGATAAAAAGTCAGAATTGAGTGATATAAAGTCAGAATTGCGATAAAAAGTCAGAATTGAGTGATATAAAGTCAGAATTGAGTGATATAAAGTCAGAATTGAGAGATATAAAGTCAGAATTGCGATATAAAATCCGAATAGCGATAAAATGTCAGAATTGCGATAAAAAGTCAGAATTGAGTGATATAAAGTCAGAATTGAGAGATAAAAAGTCAGAATTGCGATAAAAAGTCAGAATTGAGAGATAAAAAGTCAGAATTGCGATAAAAAGTCAGAATTGAATGATATAAAGTCAGAATTGAGAGATAAAAAGTCAGAATTGCGATAAAAAGTCAGAATTGAGAGATAAAAAGTCAGAATTGCGATAAAAAGTCAGAATTGAGAGATAAAAAGTCAGAATTGAGAGATAAAAAGTCAGAATTGTGAGATAAAAAGTCAGAATTGCGATAAAAAGTCAGAATTGCGATAAAAAGTCTGAACTGTGAGATATAAAGTCAGAATTGAGTGATATAAAGTCAGAATTGCGATAAAAAGTCAGAATTGCGATAAAAAGTCTGAACTGTGAGATATAAAGTCAGAATTGCGATAAAAAGTCTGAACTGTGAGATATAAAGTCAGAATTGCGATATAAAATCAGAATAGCGATATAAAATCAGAATAGCGATAAAAAGTCAGAATTGAGTGAGATATAAAGTCAGAATTGAGTGATATAAAGTCAGAATTGTGTGATAAAAAGTCAGAATTGAGTGATATAAAGTCAGAATTGCGATTAAAAAGTCAGAATTGCGATAAAAAGTCAGAATTGCGATAAAAAGTCAGAATTGAGAGATATAAAGTCAGAATTGCGATTAAAAAGTCAGAATTGCGATAAAAAGTCAGAATTGCGATAAAAAGTCTGAACTGTGAGATATAAAGTCAGAATTGCGATATAAAATCAGAATAGCGATAAAAAGTCAGAATTGCGATAAAAAGTCAGAATTTATATCACTCAATTCTGACTTTATATCACTCAAGTCAGAATTGAGAGATAAAAAGTCAGAATTGCGATAAAAAGTCAGAATTGAGATAAAAAGTCAGAATTGTGTGATATAAAGTCAGAATTGAGAGATAAAAAGTCAGAATTGCGATAAAAAGTCAGAATTGAGTGATATAAAGTCAGAATTGAGTGAGATAAAGTCAGAATTGAGAGATATAAAGTCAGAATTGAGTGATATAAAGTTAGAATTGTGTGATATAAAGTCAGAATTGAGAGATATAAAGTCAGAATTGAGTGATATAAAGTCAGAATTGAGTGAGATAAAGTCAGAATTGAGTGATATAAAGTCAGAATTGCGATAAAAAGTCAGAATTGAGTGATATAAAGTCAGAATTGAGTGATATAAAGTCAGAATTGAGTGATATAAAGTCAGAATTGTGTGATATAAAGTCAGAATTGAGAGATATAAAGTCAGAATTGAGTGATATAAAGTCAGAATTGAGTGAGATAAAGTCAGAATTGCGATAAAAAGTCTGAACTGTGAGATATAAAGTCTGAACTGTGAGATATAAAGTCAGAATTGAGTGAGATAAAGTCAGAATTGAGTGAGATAAAGTCAGAATTGAGTGATATAAAGTAAGAATTGCGATAAAAAGTCTGAACTGTGAGATATAAAGTCAGAATTGAGTGAGATAAAGTCAGAATTGAGTGAGATAAAGTCAGAATTGAGTGATATAAAGTCAGAATTGTGAGATATAAAGTCAGAATTGAGTGATATAAAGTCAGAATTGAGAGATATAAAGTCAGAATTGAGTGATATAAAGTCAGAATTGAGTGATATAAAGTCAGAATTGAGTGAGATAAAGTCAGAATTGAGTGATATAAAGTCAGAATTGCGATAAAAAGTCAGAATTGCGATAAAAAGTCTGAACTGTGAGATATAAAGTCAGAATTGCGATAAAAAGTCTGAACTGTGAGATATAAAGTCAGAATTGCGATATAAAATCAGAATAGCGATAAAAAGTCTGAACTGTGAGATATAAAGTCTGAACTGTGAGATATAAAGTCAGAATTGAGTGAGATAAAGTCAGAATTGAGTGAGATAAAGTCAGAATTGAGTGATATAAAGTAAGAATTGCGATAAAAAGTCTGAACTGTGAGATATAAAGTCAGAATTGAGTGAGATAAAGTCAGAATTGAGTGAGATAAAGTCAGAATTGAGTGATATAAAGTAAGAATTGCGATAAAAAGTCTGAACTGTGAGATATAAAGTCAGAGTTGAGTGAGATAAAGTCAGAATTGAGTGATATAAAGTCAGAATTGAGTGATATAAAGTCAGAATTGAGTGATATAAAGTCAGAATTGTGAGATATAAAGTCAGAATTGAGTGATATAAAGTCAGAATTGAGAGATATAAAGTCAGAATTGAGTGATATAAAGTCAGAATTGAGTGATATAAAGTCAGAATTGAGTGAGATAAAGTCAGAATTGAGTGATATAAAGTCAGAATTGCGATAAAAAGTCAGAATTGCGATAAAAAGTCTGAACTGTGAGATATAAAGTCAGAATTGCGATAAAAAGTCTGAACTGTGAGATATAAAGTCAGAATTGCGATATAAAATCAGAATAGCGATATAAAATCAGAATAGCGATAAAAAGTCAGAATTGAGTGAGATATAAAGTCAGAATTGAGTGATATAAAGTCAGAATTGTGTGATAAAAAGTCAGAATTGAGAGATATAAAGTCAGAATTGCGATTAAAAAGTCAGAATTGCGATAAAAAGTCAGAATTGCGATAAAAAGTCTGAACTGTGAGATATAAAGTCAGAATTGCGATATAAAATCAGAATAGCGATAAAAAGTCAGAATTGCGATAAAAAGTCAGAATTGAGTGATATAAAGTCAGAATTGAGAGATAAAAAGTCAGAATTGCGATAAAAAGTCAGAATTGAGAGATAAAAAGTCAGAATTGCGATAAAATGTCAGAATTGAGTGATATAAAGTCAGAATTGCGATATAAAATCAGAATAGCGATAAAAAGTCAGAATTGCGATAAAAAGTCAGAATTGAGTGATATAAAGTCAGAATTGAGAGATAAAAAGTCAGAATTGCGATAAAAAGTCAGAATTGAGAGATAAAAAGTCAGAATTGCGATAAAAAGTCAGAATTGAATGATATAAAGTCAGAATTGAGAGATAAAAAGTCAGAATTGCGATAAAAAGTCAGAATTGAGAGATAAAAAGTCAGAATTGCGATAAAAAGTCAGAATTGAGTGATATAAAGTCAGAATTGAGAGATAAAAAGTCAGAATTGAGAGATAAAAAGTCAGAATTGTGAGATAAAAAGTCAGAATTGTGAGATAAAAAGTCAGAATTGAGAGATAAAAAGTCAGAATTGCGATAAAAAGTCAGAATTGAGTGATATAAAGTCAGAATTGAGTGATATAAAGTCAGAATTGAGAGATAAAAAGTCAGAATTGAGAGATAAAAAGTCAGAATTGTGTGATATAAAGTCAGAATTGTGTGATATAAAGTCAGAGTTGTGTGATATAAAGTCAGAATTGAGTGATATAAAGTCAGAATTGAGAGATAAAAAGTCAGAATTGAGAGATAAAAAGTCAGAATTGTGAGATAAAAAGTCAGAATTGTGAGATAGAAAGTCAGAATTGAGTGATATAAAGTCAGAATTGTGTGATATAAAGTCAGAGTTGTGTGATATAAAGTCAGAGTTGTGTGATATAAAGTCAGAATTGCGATAAAAAGTCAGAATTGAGAGATAAAAAGTCAGAATTGAGAGATAAAAAGTCAGAATTGAGTGATATAAAGTCAGAATTGAGAGATATAAAGTCAGAATTGAGAGATAAAAAGTCAGAATTGAGAGATATAAAGTCAGAATTGCGATAAAAAGTCTGAACTGTGAGATATAAAGTCAGAATTGCGATATAAAATCAGAATAGCGATAAAAAGTCAGAATTGAGTGAGATATAAAGTCAGAATTGTGAGATATAAAGTCAGAATTGAGAGATATAAAGTCAGAATTGCGATATAAAATCAGAATAGCGATAAAAAGTCAGAATTGAGTGAGATATAAAGTCAGAACTGTGAGATATAAAGTCAGAATTGCGATATAAAATCAGAATAGCGATAAAAAGTCAGAATTGAGTGAGATATAAAGTCAGAACTGTGAGATATAAAGTCAGAATTGCGATATAAAATCAGAATAGCGATAAAAAGTCAGAATTGAGTGAGATATAAAGTCAGAATTGTGAGATATAAAGTCAGAATTGAGAGATATAAAGTCAGAATTGAGTGATATAAAGTCAGAATTGCGATTAAAAAGTCAGAATTGCAAAAAAAAGTCAGAATTGCGATAAAAAGTCTGAACTGTGAGATATAAAGTCAGAATTGCGATATAAAGTCAGAATTGAGTGATATAAAGTCAGAATTGAGTGATATAAAGTCAGAATTGAGATATTAACTTTTTTAAGCAATTGTGAGGAAAAGCCAAAGTATACTTCACTTTTTAGGCGAGGGTCAACGGACAGATGCAGATTTTTGAAGAGTACTCGCGTACTGAACGCGCACCGCCAGATTTTTGTAACCGCGCGTAAAAAAACAAAGTATACCTTGGGCTTTAAAGTCAGAATTGCGTGATATAAAGTCATTTGTGAGAAAAAGTCAGAATTGTGCGATATGAACTCGCAAAATTATTACGACTTACGACTTTCGCAATCGTGAATTTATAACTCGCAATTCTGTGGGGAAAAAAGTCACAATTATCTTTTAAAATGTTTTATTCTGTGGTGGAAACAAGCTTCCATAATAGGATACATAAAATACATAAACAACAAAAAAACACAGTTACAAGGCAGCAATAAAATGATTCTTTATTTATATTTTATAACATATTAAACAAGAACATGTTTTTGCTAAATGGGATGAACCCTTCCATAACTAAATACCCCTGAATCTTATCGAGTGCTGACCTCTACAATGAGAAATGTAGGAAGATTGACGAGTTTAGTGACAGTGACCCTGTGAATCTTAAACTGCTCTGGGATGTTCCCTTCACTTCAATAATACCTCATTAAACTGATAAGACTCAAGTCGTCACCTTTATTTCTCTAGCGCTTTATACGACACAGATGGTTTGAAAGCAAGAGGAAAATGATGCTTGAATGATTGTGTGATTGTGGTGTTTCTGTGTGCATGTTCTCCACCCTGACTCCAGTGTTCCCACAGCGAAACATCTGCTCCACGCCTCAGGAAACAGGAAGGTTGCTAGGAATCTCTTTTGGCAGTTTGCTTTGGAAGTAGTGAATGAATCAGCCCCTCCCCACAGTCGTTACAATGAGCGCTGGGCAGAATGGCTTCGGCTCTGGGATGGGGATTTATTGGGGTGATGTGTGTATGTCAGATCTCTTCACAGTGTAGGGCCACATTGTGTGGTTTGCCTAGACGATTGAGAACCCTCAGAGACAGAGATTAACATCACATATTAAAGAATCTAAGTTTTTATTCTATAAAGAGCATATGCAGGGCTTTTTTTTTAACCAAATGTTTGGAGGTGTAACCATGACAACTCCCTCTTTTTGGTCTTTAAAAATAACTGACATGAACTGAATGGCTAAATTCAGCACTCTTGTGGGAATATGATCATATTTTGTAATTACTTTTCAAATTGTTTGCCTTGAACATCTCAGGACAACTTTAGTGGGGTTTCTATGAGTGGTTGCTCTGATGTTGCTAGGGTGTTGCTAGGTGGTTGCTAAGGTATTCTGGGTTGTTGCTAGGGTTTTCTGAGTGGCTGCTATAGTGTTGCAATGCGGTTGCTAAGGTGTCCTAAATGGTTGCTAGGGGTTTGCTAGGCAGTTGCTAGGGTGTTCTAGGTGGTTGCTAGGGCATTTCTAGGCGGTTGCTAGGCTATTGCTGGGGTGTTCTAGGTGGTTGCTAGAGCATTGCTAGGCAGTGTTGGTAGGGGGTTGCTAGGTAGTTGCTAGGGTGTTTTGAGTGGTTGCTAGGGTGTTTCTATGTGGTTGCTAAGGTATTCTGGTTGTTGCTAGGGTGTTGCTAGTGGGTTGCTAGGGTGTTTTGGGTGGCTGCTTTGGTGTTGCTATGCGGTTACTAGGGTATCATGGGTGGTTGCTAGGGTGTTGCTAGGCAGTTGCTACGGTGTTATAGGTGGTTGCTAGGGTGTTGCTAGGGTGTTGTTAGGCGGTTTCTATGATGTTCTGAGTAGTTGCTATGTCGTAAAATTGTCATTCTTTTCAGCATGTGAATTGCTTAATCTTGAAAGTGCTCTTCAACAAAAAAGGTCTTCATCAGATTACATTACAGAAAAAAAGGCTGAGTTGCTTATCTTGGCATCTGCTAAGCCATCTCTTAAAGCTAAAACAGCAGTCTAAGGGGATAGGCATTGGTCATGTTTTTGTTGAAACACTTTTTGCTTCTCCGAATCTGATGCCTTTAGATCAGAAGTCCAAAAACATCACATCTGCCCATATAAGCAGCAAGTTGAAGTTTTTAGCTTTTACCCTTTTAAGGTATTCACTACCATCTGATAAAAGGGATGAACTTCTCGTGATCTTCCAAGATGTTTCTGACCGAAAAACCTGCCAAGCAAAGCAAATCAGATACTCACTAATTAAATCATCAAGCTGCCATCAGCACCACATTACAATGAATGGGACTGTGGTTCCTTATCTTTGTACCAGAGCTGATGAGTTACTGAGAAAATCAGCTGGTTTAGATAAGGAAGGCATTCAAAATGTGCAGTTTTGTGGAGCTCAATAACCAGGATTGGCAAACACTGCCATAATGAACAAGCCTTGTTAGGGAACTGTTAGGGAAAAATGGCTTGGCTGTTCCTTTAAGTAATAGCAGAAGTAATGTGTAATGCCGGGTCATCCACTGACACACTTAGGGATGGGTACCGAAAACCGGTATTAAATGAGCTAAATTATGAAAGACTGAAGTATCTATATTGCAAATTCTATATTGCCAGCCGTTTCTATATGTAATAATATTAAAGGGGTGATGAATTGAGAAATCAACTTTCCCTTGAGCCTTTGATATATAAAAGTTAATCGTGATATAAGAATATCCTGTAAGTTTTGGAGCTGAAAACTTCCTTGTTAGTCAAAGAAAAGCTTTTATTGACACCAGGCCCAGAAAATGCTCGATCTCAGAATATGTCGACCCTTGACGTCATTGTGTGCTGAAATGCAAGATAAATATGTACGCCTGCTTCTGTAGCCCCGCCCACCGACTCGTGGAGCTAAACGGATCGCGCTACTGAGCAATAAACACGCCGAAGAGAGTAAGATATTGCGCTGTGCCTGGTTGTGGAAGAACACAGTCGCTGCATAATCTTCCTTCGGATTCTAATATTAGGAATGAGTGGTTGAACTTTATTTTTAATGAAGTTCCAGCTCACATGCGCGCGTTTGTTCGCTTCATTTCACCGCGGAATCGTTTGTAAACAAGACACAGGTCGAGACTGGATTTGCAGACATATTGAGATTAGAACACAATGCTGTGCTTTTTTGTATTGGATCTGACAGGAATGGTGCAACACAGTTATGTGAGTAAAACGTTTTTTATATGTGACAGTATTGCATTGTTACAGATCGTTTGATATCTACAGATTATGTTGCGGAAGTTTTGAACATGCTGATTTGTCTGCAGTGAAGTTTTGCTGATGCACGTGCTTGGCTGTGTGTGTGTGTGTGTGTGTGTGTGTGTTAGTGATGCACGGTTCGCGAATATATCCACCGATCGGGCGGGCCAAGTAATAAAAAATAACATTCATATTAATTGTGGGTGGATGAGAGATAAATAATTGTGTTTGTTTGATAAAGACATTTTGTGAGCCCTGTGGGCGAATCATCCCGGTTGCCGTTTCTCCACATTGGAAGTTTTCAAAACAATTCCCCACATGTACTGATGGGGGAGCCGAAACTCAAAACTGTTATCCAATCATAGCAGTGGGCGTTTCCTTCCAAGTCTCCAATGCGGCACGCCCATAAAAACAGAGCGTTCCAGGAGAGAGGGTAGAAAATAGCCTATTACTTATTCATTATGATGTTTATGGATGTAAAAACCACGCCAACGTCATAAGTTGACCTCAGACAACAGTATATATATATAAAAAAGCCAGTTCATGACACCTTTAAACCACGCGTTACATTTTTAACGCATCGCAAACCAGAACAGAGAGAGAGAGCGATCTCTCACGCGGAGCTACAGCGCTCACAAAACAACAGTCCCAGCTTAATGAGTGATGCTGGACAACAAAAGTTAGTTACACTTCAGGCCTGATATATTAATCTAATTTTGTTTTCAATTTTGGTTGCCAAGGATTATAAAAAGCAGATATGAGGTAAAACTATTAAAAAACTTGCCGTGTTCCATCTTGCGCAACTTCTTCACAGCTGTGAGCATTGGTTCCCCTAAACCCCAAACTTAACGTCAGAATCAGCACAATCGGTGATTATGGTAAAATGCAGTCTCTACTGTTGCTAAATTGCGGGACGTATTTGATAATAAATAGAGCTATTAAAAGCAGAATAATCTGCGTAAGAAACGCTGTTTCCAACTTCAAGGCGGCTTATGCGTGTGCGCTTAGAAACCCTCAAATACACAACAAATAGCCAAAATGACCGCTAGAAGATTATTCACTTAAACGCAGTTTATGTCTTAAATGGGCGTTAATAGTTGGGAGAAAATATAATGTGTATATTATTGGATCTGCATTTGATGTTAAAGGGCCAGCGTCTAATAAATCCTGACGATTGAGCCATTAATGTGAATCAAACAATCAAACATTACTCTGTCTTTTGTAGGCCCGAACAGTTAGTAGACCTTCCTGAGATTAAAGCACTTTTTATTTTATATTTATTGTATTTATTTGACCATTTGTTTCTTTGTTCTTGTTCTTATCTTATGCACATAAAACAGATTATAAAGCAATGTTAGTTATGTTCTTAATTTTTCTTTTTATTATAAAAAAGTACAAGAAAAAGAACCGATAAGAATACCGTTAAAGTACCGGAACGATAAGTAGTATCGGTAAGAGTAGTAATACCGTTAAAACCTAGACACATTATCCCTAGACACATTATACAAGATAAAGCGGTTAATTCTTGCATCCCTACGCCCATTGTTGTTTACAATCACCACGACACCCTACGTCAAACCAACACGTTCTCACTCCCAACTCGTCACATATTGACGCTTGGCCAGGACTCCTCGGCGTCACATTTTAACGCACGGGGTCATTTTCTGACAAGCATGGTGCTCCATTCATTGCAATGAGAAACCTTTGGTGTCATACACAGACGCGTTGGGCATATCATCATAATGAAATTATATATTGGGTTATGATTTTGCCATTATGACATATAACCCAACCCCATCCCATCCCTAAACCTACCCATTTGTGGATTATATGATATAAAACACAGAATATAAAAGGCAGATACGACTGCATGCACAATTTATTCAAAAAGTACAAATATTCCAAGTGTTCCGAGGCCAAACGTTGATTTGTGTGAAGGAAATCCCCAAAAGCGATCAGCGTCTCCATCCGCCGAAGATCAGGCACACTCTCAAATTTCAAAAATTGCCGCCCGAAGAAACATTACGTCAGATTTCATAGTGAAATCGCATTGGCTGTCGTATGTCTCGTGACCAATTGCGTCATTACGTCAGCTTTGATTGTAAACTGTCATTGGCTGTCGTATGTCTCGTGACTGATTGTGTCATGCTCAAGAGTCAGGTGTATCATTTGAATGAGATATGAATGAGTGGGTTCACGGAGCGGCGGGATCATCCTTTCAGCGATTAAAACATTAAGATCAACTCTATTCTTCACATGAAGATATCGTATGACTTCAGAAGGCTTGGAATGCAACACGAGTTAATACTTTTATACTGTTTTGGTCAGTTTTTGCAGTAAAAACCTGTGACTGTACTTAGGTAGGTTTAGGGCAGGAGTGGGGTTAGTTGCTCCAAAATGTAAAAGTAGCCTATAAATATTCATAAAATGATGTCTACTTTTACAAATGCAAAGAATTAAATGCGTCTTGATCTGACGCATTAGGCAAACAATTGAAATGAATGGAGCACCCTGCTTGTTGAAAAATGACGCTAAAGGGGGTACCCCGTGCATTAAAAAGTGACGCTGAGGGGTCCTGACCAAGCGTCAATATGTGAGTTTGGAGTGAGAATGTGTTGGTCAAACAGATCGTGCCAAGATCGTGTAGTCTGGCATAAGTAACATCTGCACTAGCTGTCCTTTGGGTTTTTATGAGAACTCATGAGTGACAGTAGCGATGCCCTATTATCAACAAATTGCTCTCAGATCCTGTCAGTTGTCCCATCAGTTGTCCCAGTTCACAACTCAAATCAATCATCCAGTTGTTGCATGAAAGAAAGACCTTCGAAATGTGTTTGGAAGAACATTTCAGAATTGCCACTTTTGGGTGAACCAATGCTTTAAAGATGAATTTGAAGAAATCTAAGAAGATCTGATGTCAGAGGGCCGTGAGATGGTTAGTTACTGGGTTACTGAAAAGAGAAAGGGTGTAATGAATGGCTGGTCTGGTGGGAATGGGGGAACGTGTTTTAATGCTCTGTGGTCTCAATTTGCTGTAGAGAGGAGTACAGTATGTCCCACTTATTGAAAGCAGATGTGGGAGGGATGTTTGAGCAAGCCGCAGAACATGGGTCAGCAAGTCTTCCAGCACAGGCTGGTTGGGGATTCGTATTTTATAGTGGCTTTGGTTACCAAAAAACATGTCTTGTGGGACATTTGGATTGTGTTAAGATGTTTTTAGTTTAAGATTGGTTATAAGCTACATTATTTGGAAATAAGTTACAGAATGAAGCTGTGGTGCAGTGGGTAGTGCATAAGTGCTGATGTGGCCATGTGCCGATCCCATTCCCTTCTCTCAGTCTCCACCATATAAAAGCATTACAAGCACACTAGCTATGTTTACATGGACACCTTTTGTTTCAATCTGAATGAAATCATTTCCCTTCCCGAGCCCAAAACAAAGGCGTCTGTGGATGAGAGTCCGAAACTAGGACTGGTGGGACGTTGTCCTGCTTCACAGACGATGAGTGGAAGGAGAATTTCAAAATGACATGACAGTCATTTATGACACTTTATTCAACAACAACATCAGCTCGTCCCACACGTCATATGCCATTACGCCATTTCTACGTCATTGCACATGCGTAGTACTTTCCAGTTTTGGTTTTCAATCCGATCAAGTGTTTAGATGTCCTCTCGATCGGATTAGAAAACGTTTAAACCACCCCTTACAATCCGAATGACATTTCAATCGGATTTGGCCAATTAACTACGATTGATGTGGTTATACGTGACTGACTGTGCTACTAGTCCGATTACAAACAAATTATTAGGGTCCATGTAAATGCAGCTGATAAAATAGAAGACTCTGTGACTTGAAAAGTATGGACTACTTTTATCTCACATATCATTTGTGTTGTTTTGGTTCTTCGAGTTTAGTTTCCTTACCTGTTTAGTTGCCGTAGTCACTCATTTGTTAATTAATTAGTCCCACCTGTCCTGTTCATTGTTTTCTCCCTCATTCAGTCTCTGTATATGTTCATATTTTCATGTTGTGGGTTAATACTAGTTGTTAGCATTGTTATAACTACAACGTCATTTATTCCAAAGCCAGTGTGATATTAATTAAATGGACTCATAAAGTCAAAGATGAGTGTTTTCTTCATGAACAGCACATACTGTATGTCCATCAGGCCAACTAGGTTTGTATTGAGCCAAATCCATTTTATTTTTCTGACATAGATTAGAGTTGAGCTTTTATCTGAAGGTCCCTCATATAAAGTTTCCATCTCAAACACAAAACAGACTGCTTCTGCATTATTTTCAAGGGATTTGTTGCAGTTTTACATGATTTAGATGGACAGTTTTAGGGTGTGTTCACAGTTGTGGTTCCATTCTATTGTTCTTTTGGTCTGGACCAAAACATACAATTATATGTGTCCTGATTCACTCATTTTTACAAGGATACAAAACATAAGGCATCAGTATAAGGCCACAACCTGATTAGACAGCTTTTATGACATATATTGTGCAACAGAACTTAACGGACATCCAAAACAATTCTGTGGACTAAATGCGCTTGTTGTATGTGCGTACATATGATGGTGTTATTACCAGCTGAGAATTCATGAAAAGCTTATAACAGGGTTCCTCAAATCTTGCTCAGCAGACTTTAGCTCCAATCCGGATCAAACACGCTTGAGCAAGCTAATCAAGGTCTTCAGGATCACTAGAAAATCACAGGTAGGTGAGTTTGATCAGGGTTTGAGTTGCCCTCCAGGACTGGATATGAGGAACCCTGGCTTATAAAATGTGTAAAGAGTCAAAACAGCAGCAGGAATTTCACCATTGCGCACACAAACGAAGATCTGCTACAAGTAGATGGCGGGTCCGACATCTAAACCAAACTGTAATGGGCACCATAGCTACTATGAAAAGAAGAACCAGGTATTCTTGAGCATTCTGTCCTTTTAAGGGTCGCATCTTCACATGTCAAACCACACCAGAGTTTGTTTGGAAGTGGACCGACACCCCCTAAAAAGATGGGTCTCGGTCCACTTGTTGGGTACGCAAGGTTCGGATGGCAGCGTTCACACATATTCAAATGAACCGCACTAACCACACCAGGGTTTGTTTAATCAAACCAAACCTGCCAAGTGTGAACACATCCTTAAGGTGATGATACACATAGGGCAACTTTTTGAGCAATGTTGTCAGGCGATGTTGTCGAGCGATGTTGCTTAGGCACTTTCCTATTAAGAATGGGCAACAAATTTCTATCCGCACTCTCAGAAAAAATGTGCAAAAATTTTACCTTTAGGGGTACAACAACTTGTCACTGGGGCAGTACCCTTAAAAGGACATCTTTGTACCTTTTTCACCCTTAAAAGGTGCATATTAGTACCTTAGAGTAGCAATATGTACCTTAAGGTACTACTAGGAACCTTATAGGGATAAAAAAAAGGTACAAAGATGTGTCTCACCTGGTTGCCAAGCAACATTGCTCAAAAAGTTGCCCCATGTATCATCACCTTTAGAGTAAACCAGTGTATCATCTCAAATGAGGACAGTATGTCTGTTTTATTCAGTGCTTATCATTTTTGTTACTAATTTAGTGTATTTTTATGTCCTAGATATCAAATCCACACTGGCCTCCAGCATTCCATCATCCGACCCTCTCAGCCGAATTGCCTCCCTCTGGAGAACATCACCCTTCCGCAGAAACTGAAGAATGCTGGGTACTCTACTCATATGGTGGGAAAGTGGCACCTTGGGTTCTATAAACGGGGCTGTATGCCTACTCAGCGTGGCTTTGACACCTTCTTTGGCTCTTTGTTGGGTAGCGGCGACTACTACAGCCATTACAAATGTGACAGCCCAGGAATGTGTGGGTACGATCTTCACGAGGGGGAAGAAGCTGCCTGGGAGCAGGACCATGGCACCTATTCCACCATTATGTATACTCAGAAGGCTGTGAACATCCTGGCATCTCACAATCCTAATCGACCAGTCTTCCTCTACTTGGCCTTCCAAGCTGTACACTCACCCTTGCAGGTTCCTGCTCGCTACCTCGAACGCTACAAGTCCATCCCAAACTTGCATCGTCGTAAGTATGCCGCAATGGTCAGCTGCTTGGATGAGGCGATACGCAATCTAACTCTTGCTCTCAAGCAGTATGGATATTATGACAACATGGTTATGGTGTACTCCTCAGACAATGGAGGCCAACCAATGGCAGGAGGCAGCAATTGGCCACTAAGAGGCAGTAAAGGATCTTACTGGGAGGGAGGAATACGGGCGGTAGGGTTCGTGCATAGCCCTTTACTGGTCAAAAAGGGCACTAGAAGCAGGGCTTTGATCCATATTACTGACTGGTACCCAACACTGGTGATGCTCGGTGAAGGTACGCTCGATGAGAACCAGAGTCTTGACGGTTATGATGTCTGGGAAGCCATCAGTGAGGGACGTCCTTCACCTCGACTGGATATTCTCCACAACATAGACCCCATCTACACCAAAGCCAAGAATGGGTCTTGGAAAGCAGGCTATGGAATCTGGAACACGGCCATCCAGGCAGCACTCCGTGTAGGAGACTGGAAGCTTCTGACTGGAGTGCCAGGATATAGTGACTGGATTCCACCGCAGACTTTCTCCACCCTGCTGTTGGCCAATCGTTGGCACAATGAGCGCGTGAGCTGGGATCGAGGCAAGACTATATGGCTCTTCAACATTACAGCTGATCCATATGAACGGGTGGACCTTTCCCGACGATACCCACATGTGGTGAAGAAGATGCTATTCAGGCTTCTACGGTACAACAAGACAGCTGTGCCATGCCGCTACCCTCCCAAAGACTATCGCTCCAATCCTCAGTATAATGGGGGGGTCTGGGGCCCCTGGTACACAGATGATGATGAAGATGAGGATGATAACCTTCTCTCATATGATTTAAAACAGATGAAGAGTTGGAAGAAGGGAAAACGGAGAGGGAAATTCAAAAGAAAGACCTGAGGTCTACAGAATTGTTGGCTCACATTTTGACATTCTTGGTACCTTTATGAGCTCAGGGATGTAGTCTTTAACTTCCAGAAGTAATTTTGAGTGATGCATAAATTTACCTCCAATTTCTTGTGTTTAAAATATTTTCTATCCCAGTTCAATGTGCAGAGAACTATAGTGTAAACACTGTGGGGCTTTCAAAGCATTGCTCTTCTTTGAAAAGTCTGAAATGCCAACTTTTTGCTCAGTTTTGGGTCAGGACAAACAACGGCAGACGGAAAGAGTGGACGAAAAGCATGGTTTTGGTGCCATAAAGGCACAAAAACAACATACCTTCAATGAAAATGAATGCATGCTGAGGAAGGAAACCACTTGAATTACTACTGCAAGTCCTAGAGCTTGAAGTTTTCGGGTTGCATAAGAAATTGGTGCTATATTCTTGGCGAACATTTGAAATGAGAAAAAAATTCTATTATATATATTATGAAATTTTGAATTTAGAACCGCAGAAAAAGAAACACATTAAGAAGCATTAAGTGAAGGATTTTTTAATCACTGTGATGTTAAAATGTCATTGTTTTGTTTGTTGCTTTGCCTGGTCTGGCACCAGTTAAACTTGAATGTAAGATCAATACAAACTTCTTTTTCTCAATCTCCCTTTTTTACTTTATTTTGCTGTCTGGGAAATTTCAAGATTTTAGATTTGGTCTGACATTTAAAAAAAAACTAATGGAATAGAAATGTTGTGATGTTATTTCAATCAAGAGGTGCATACATTTTTGGCCCCAGACAGCATCATAGTGTCGGCCCAGATCTGGCCCACATCTGGTACGTGTTGAATCCACATGTACCAGATGTGGCTCGAATCTGGGCCGACACTATGATGCTGTCTGGGCGATCTTATGTTGCCAATGCAAGAGTCCAGCACTCTGTAAAGTCTCTCCAGCACATCCCAAAAACTTTAAAGGTCTGGATTCAGAGGTGAAAATTATTCTTCATGCTCCCTCCCAACCTTTCTTTCACAATTTGAGCCTGATGAATCTTGACATTGTCATCCTGGATTTTGGCCATGATGTGTCTTCCTACATGGTTGTTTAAGAAATGAAAAGCTACACACTCCATCAATTAGGGTTAGAAGAATTAACATAGCATATAACATGCTAGAAACATCCCAGACAGCATCATAGTGTCAGCCTAGATCCGGCCCACATCTGGTACATGTGGATTCAACGCGTACAAGATGTGGCAGGATCTGGGCCATCACTATGTTGCTGTCTGGTATAATAATCACTGCAATAATGATCCAATCATAGACTCTTAAGCATTTGCCTATTTAAATCCAAACAGCAACTTTTTTGGCTGGGCAGTGTACACCGATAATAATAATCTAAATATAATATAATATTGTGTTGGTCCCCCTTTTGCTGACCCGTCGAGGCATGGACTCCACTAGACTCCTGAAGGTGTGCTGTGGTATCTGGCACCAAGATGTTAGCAGCAGATCCTTTAAGTCCTGTAAGTTGCGAGGTGGGGCCTCCGTGGATCGGACTTGTTTGTTCAGCACATCCCACAGATGCTCGATTGGATTGAGATCTGGGGAATTTGGAGGCCCAGTCAACACATCAAACTCGTTGTTGTGCTCCTCAAACCATTCCTGAAGCATTTGTGCTTTGTGTCAGGAGCATTATCCTGCTGGAAGAGCCACAGCCACCAGGGAATACCGTTTCCATGAAAGGCTGTACATGGTCTCAACAATGCTTAGGTAGGTGGTACGTGTAAAAGTAACATCCACATGGATGGCAGGACCCAAGGTTTCCCAGCAGAACATTGCCCAAAGCATCACACTGGCTCCGCCGGCTTGCCTTCTTCCCATAGTGCATCCTGGTGCCATGTGTTCCCCAGGTAAACCACGCACACGCACCCGGCCATCCACGTGATGTAAAAGAACACGTGATTCCTCAGACCAGGCCACCTTCTTCCATTGCTCCGTGGTCCAGTTCTGATGCTCACGTGCCACTGTTGGTGCTTTCGTCGGTGGACAGGGGTCAGCATGGGCACCCTGACTGGTCAGCGGCTATGCAGCCCCATACGCAACAAACTGAGATGCACTGTGTATTCTGACACCTTTCTATCAGAACCAGCATTAACTTCTTGAGCAATTTAAGCTCCAGTAGCTCGTCTGTTTGATCGGACCACACGGGCCAGCCTTCGCTCCCCACGTGCATCAATGAGCCTTGGCCGCCCATGACCCTGTCGCCGGTTCTCCACTGTTCCTTCCTTGGAGCACTTTTGATAGATGCTGACCACTGCAGACCGGGAACACCCCACAAAAGCTGCAGTTTTGGAGATGCTCTGACCCAGTCGTCTAGCCATCACAATTTGGCCCTTGTCAAACTCGCTCAAATCCTTACGCTTGCCCATTTTTCCTGCTTCTAACACATCAACTTTGAGGACAAAATGTTCACTTGCTGCCTAATATATCCCACCCACTAACAGAGATCATCAGTGTTATTCACTTCACCTGTCATAATGTTATGCCTAATCAGTGTATATTGTCTGTTATTGTGTCGTGTTGCACAGCAGTTTCACATTCAGTCTTGTTGCATTGCTCCTGGTTAACTCACAGTGTAATACTTTCCTGCAGCACATCTTTACTGAGTTTGATTAGTGGCTTTCAGCTGTGTGGTTATGTCAGTCAACAAGCCAGATGCATATTAACCTCAGTTCATTCCAACAAACAGAAAAAAACGAACATGAGTTTTATTGTTCGGAGCTACCCTAGAGCGCAACAAAATGACGTAGCTGGATTACATAATCTGGGCCATTTCCTTGAGAACAATCCGATGGTCCCT